>OX457030.1:46458928-46814993 GCA_949752745.1 Protula sp. h YS-2021 | reverse complement strand
ACACTGCCCAACCTTGACCTTCACACTGCCTGACCTTGACACCGACACTCCGTAACCTTAACACTCACACAGTCCGCCCTTGACACCCACGCTGCCCTGACCTTGTATACTCACTTCTCTCGCCAGTGTTTCTCCTTGAGGTCAAGGTCAGTGACAAGCTTCGTGTGGCGCTGCTGCAGGCGCTCGTACTCTTCCTGCAGATCGAGCCCTTCAGCCCGGGACTGCTCCAGCAGGCTCGCACTCTCCACCAGCTTCTCCTTCACACTCTCCAACGCTTTCTCCACCCGACTCCTGTCCGCAGAGAAGTACTGACTGAGTACCACTGAAGGTGTACTTGATAAAAGTACTATAAACGAAATCACACTGTCAGAATCAGGTGGGGTCAACCGGGTAATCAGCGAAACATTTTACGAGTGCACAGCTATTTGTACGCTTGCCAGAATTTGGCAAAAAATACTGTCCAAAAGCATTTATCACTTTTTTCTGTTTGTGATATTCTTTTGACCATCTCTTTCCCATGAACTTCGCAGTGGATGAATGTCAATATCTTTCCTTTTTAAACTACAAAAAAAAAAAAAATATTCAGCTGACCTACTTTGAGAGTTCATGACCTGGCCGACATTTGATTCGTTGTTTGATTGGTTGACACGCACGAGATTATCGTGAAGCACGGGACTAGGATTAGGCTTATTCCGGAGCATGGGCTTGATAAAAACACTGCAGATACACCTGCGCATAGCACACCTGCGCATGGATACTGTGCCTTTCGGTCTATCCCATTTTCTGCCGAAAACATTTTTTTTTCGGAGGAAAAAAGCGAGTCTACCTCTCTTGTTTTTCCTGCTCCAGAGTCAGTTCGTCGTGGTTCCGCGTCTTCTGCTGTTTAAGCACATTGTGTACACGCACCTTCCGGAAATGACGTCAAAGTCACGTGACCCAAACATAAACGGATATAAATAATTTGAAATGTTTTTATATTTCTAAACGTGATATTTATAGTACTTGTTCCAATATTTAAAATTAAGCATTGCAATAATTTACACTACTTACTGAAATATTTTATTTCATTACTGCAGTACATAATTTATACTGCATATTTAATATATTTTATACAGCTTGCTGTAATAACTAACATTACGTATTGCAATATTTTTCTTGCTACTTGATAAATTTACTAAGTAATTTTGAATTTTTGTCTCGATTTCTTACGTTGCTAGGGTACTCCAATGTAAAACGTATCACCATGGCAACCATATGCATTGGCTCAGGGCTCACCTTGTATCCCTCGTAGTCTGCAAGCACGGTGTCGTAATCCCGGCCTTTGGCAGTCAGCTGTTCCTGTAAACTTTGCACCTTGACCTCGAGTGACCTTGATGACCTTTGGTTCGTGTCATTCAACGACCGGATCTTCTCTGTTAACTTTTGGTTCTCAGCAACAAGTCCAGAGATCTGGATCTGGAAATTGAACAGGATTATTTTCTATCTCAAGTACTATTTCAGTCTCACAAGAATTCCACCATTTTGCTCCGTAGAAACAAGATCCCAGTTCTCAAACTGTCTTATTTTTATCAGAGTAGAGGGATATTGTCATTTCCACTAACTCCGAAATCACAAAAAAAAAAAAAAATAATAATAATAATAATAATAATAAGTGCAAGCTTTGTTTTTGTACGTTTGTTTGTTTGTTTACCTTTTGTTCTTCAAATTGCTGAGTCAGCATTTCAATCTGTGCCCTGAGCTGTACGTCACTCGTCCTCTGCTCTCCTTCCTGAAAAAAATTAGAAAACAGATGACTTGCAAAAAAAAAAAAAACAAAAACAAAACAAAACAAACACACAGTTACGACAGTTCAAATGAAAACATACATCAAATTTAAAAAAAGCAAGTTTTCTTCAATGATTCTTCGTAGTGTTCTATAATTTGTTCCATTACTGTTTTTGTTCAGTTCCAAAATCTCAAAATATTTAACGGTTGTCACTGACGTCACTGAGGTGTCAAGGACGTACCCGTTTCTTGGAGTCCGTCAGCTCTTTCTTTGTTTGCACCAGCAGCTGTTTGAGCTTGTTGCCGCGGTCCTCTGCCTGAAGGTACTGGCTTTCAGAGGTATCTGTTTTAAAATAAAAACTAGAGGTCTGTCCGATGGGAGCACGAATGCCCGCCTGGCGGATAGTCAGTGACATAATCTTAGTTTGAGGGATGTGATTCTTCTTGAAGAAAGAATGAATAAACACGGACTTAGTAACGAGCACCTAACTGCATTAAAATTGCGTAAGTTCAAAGGCCAATTTCGACGGACTAAACGCCTCGTCGGACAGAGGGACGGCATCCTGCACAACTTCAATATATTAGGGACAACAATCTATAAACAAATAAATCACCAAACAAATATGTAGAGTGAGGTGCGATCCACAAAACTTAGTACATAAGGTCGTTGAGGGATGTGATTTTTCGTTGCCGGCCAAATAGCTGCGCTACAGTGCGATCAACAAAACTTGGTACCTAAAGCGTAACGTACACACAGACAGACGGACGGGCGCACAAGTCAAACACTATACGCCCCGCTGACATTTGTCAGGCGGGGCATAAAAACACCATCGAAACCAGCTGATCGCTTAACCAATGTGTGTAATTATCTGGTTTGTGCAATTATCCAGTATAAAACCAGGAAGGACCGCGTGCGATACTTTTAAATACTGACTCATCTGAATAACCACCATGCGGATTATCGTGAGTACATATTGATCAACTACTTGTGTCCAGTACATATTGGTAAAATCACACGAGTTGAATGTCTGATCCTAAAAACCCTCTTGCAGCCTGTAGTACTGGTAAAACTCGACTGCAAACAGCGCACAAGGCTGAGGGACGGTTTTAGGTTCAGTTTAAACGTGAGTGTGGTTGTAATTTTTATTTCATGATTTTTGGTACAAATACATTCTTTTATAAATGCCATGTTTTTGTCACTCTTCTGCGATGTTTTCTGCCGCGTAGTTACGCTGTTGTGACGATTTTAAGTACACACTTCCAGCAGTGAGTAGCGTGGCGTGTTCGATACTGGTAGAGAGGTGAGTATAGCTGTGCGTACTTACCGGGCGTATCTACCAGTCTAAATACTATCGTGTCCTTTGTGCGCGTTCTGGCAATCATGGAATAAGGTCAAGTACTTCACCCTCCCCGACGCCCCCGCCCACCACCCAGAACAGCTCACACCAAATTACAAGAAAAACCAAGCCACCGTAGACAGCGTAGCTACCAACCGGAATTGAAAATCCAAAATGCCAGCCATTGTAACCTTGAAATTAGGTCGAACGTCAAAATGAAAACTAGAACGGCCAGTGCACACAAAACATAAGAGTGCAGGCTTATATCACACACTTTCAATCGATACCTACTTAAGTTTCTTGTTTTTGTGAACAAAAACAAATGTCTCCCCGACTAAACCCATGACCCCCCTCCCAACCAAAACGGAAACAAAATATTCATTTCGGCAAACATAACCTTCATTCATTGTAAAAATCTTAAAATAAACCAAACAGATGGTGGTCACTAAAACAGATATAAATGAGCATCTTTTTTCATCGGAGTCTGAAAGGTGGTCGCTAAAATCGGTTTTACTGTAGGCCCCTCTTATCCAGATCTGAAGTTGGTCACTATAGCAGTTTTACTGTACGTTACATTTTTATCCGGGTCTGGAAGGTGGTCGACAGGCAGGTTTTACCGTACGTCTTTTTACCTGAATGTGGAAGGGGTGACGACAAACGGTTCTTACCTTACATCTTTTTATCCGGGTCTTGAAGGTGGTTGGGATTTTTTTTTTTTTTTTGCTTACCATCATCCTCCACACGCCCCCCCCCCCCAGCTATTTAATGTAGGTCCGACTATAAACACAACTCTAACCCTTTTATCCAAGGCAACGGTAACAGTCTGTACCCTAAGTGTAGTTATAGCCATGATAGACTACCTTGTCTTCGCACATTCCCATCGGCCAAATAGCACTAGGAAGGCATTCTTCATAACTGCGCATCAGAGATGACGCACCTCGGTGGGAGAAGGGGGAGGCATTTCGTAGGCAAAATGGTGAGCTGCTCCTCATAACACAAGATATCAGACGACCCAATTTAATAGTGAAAAATGCTTCTGCACACAATGCTAATCGATACACCAGGGCTCCTATATATATAGCACATCTTGGCAACCTAATCAAGTATGCGGCGAAAAAAAAATCAATAGCTAGAGCTGCTTAGAGCTATAATACGACAATAGCATTCCATGACCTCGTAGATAACGACTCCATCATGCACCGCAACTGACACTGACCCCTGGCATGTTACGTAACAACCATAGATGAGAAATGCACAAAAAGCTCAATTTCAGGCAATAACAAATAGCAATGGACCGACAATAATGCTGTTACTGTTTTGAATTTTTCTAAAGAATGCAGGAACACTAGAGAATCTTCGGGAAAATCTTCCGAAATCCCCAGCGCAGTTAACACCCATGCATAGATAACAAAGCAGCGAAAAATGGGGAGGTTGGGGTGGGGGGGGGGGGCTGTTGACGGTATGCACCTTTCTTGATTTTCTATACGAGTTCAATAATGTTTAATAAAACCGCGTGACCTATCCGAGGAATAACTACACAAAAATTTAAAGTCGATCCGACTTTCCGATGCCGAGATATTTTGCTTAAGAACAGATAACTTTTTACCTGTCAAAAGTTGAAACAGTCGTCTGATTGAACCAAGGAATATCCATATAAAATTTTAAGTCGATATGACTTTCCGTTATCGAGATATTATGCATAAAAGATCTGGTTCAAAATATACACATTTTACGCGATGACGTCATACGCCGCTTTCGTTCGTTCTACTCGTGAAAAATATTTAGAGTTTTTTTCGGACCTGCCAAGCAATAATCCAAAGTTTCAGCTTTCTCCGGCGTCCAGCAGCTGAGAAATTTCGCACACAAGATTTTTACGCAATGACGTCATACACCCGCCCTAATCACGTGACACGCCAAACATTGATAGAACAGTCCGGCTGACCCAAGGAATATTCATATAAAATTTGAAGTCGATAGGACTTTCCGTTATCGAGATATTTTGCACACAAGACTTTGTTTATAAAATAAAACATATTTTACGTGATGACGTCATACGCCGCATTCGTTCGTTCTACTCGCGAAAAAATTCTATAGAGTCTTTCGGACCTAACAAGCAACAATCCCATCAAGTTTCAACTTTCTCTGATGTTCAGCAGCTGAGAAATTTGGCACATAAGATTTTTACGTAATGACGTCATGCACCTGCCCTAATCTGGTGACATGCGAAAAAAGTTGACAGAACCGTCCGACTGACCCAAAGAATATCTATATAAAATTTGAAATCGATAGGACTTTCCGTTATCGAGATATTTTGCACACAAGACCTTGTTTATAATATCTACATATTTTACGTGATGACGTCATACGCCGCATTCGTTCGTTTTACTCGCGAAAAAAATATATAGGGTCTTTCGGACCACCCAAGGAACAATCCCACCAAGTTTCAACTTTCTCCGATGTTCAGCGGCTGAGAAATTTCGCACACAAGATTTTTACGTAATGACGTCATACGCCAGCCTTAATCACCTGACATACGCTAAAAATTCACAGAACCCGCCGACTGACCCAAAGAATATCTATATAAAATTTGAAGTCGATAGGACTTTCCGTTATCGAGATATTTTGCACACAAGACCTTGTTCAAAATATATACATATTCTGCGTGATGACGTCATACGCCGCATTCGTTCGTTCTACTCGCGAAAAAAATCTACAGAGTCTTTCGGACCAACCAAGCAACAATCCCACCAAGTTTCACCTTTCTCCGATGTTTAGCGGCTGAGAAATTTCGCACACAAGATTTTTACGTAATGACGTCATACGCTTGCCCTAATCACGTGACATCCGTCAAAAGTTGATAGAACCGTCCGACCTTACCAATGAATAATTCGATCAAGTTTGAAGTCGATCCGACGTTTCGTTCTTGAGATACCTTGCACACAACACTTTGTTCACAACAGACTGACACACACACACACACACACACACACACACATATACAGGTATGTCGGGAAACAAACGACGAATCGCGATTTCTTCTCCAACTCGCGAAATGTACGCCAAAAATCTAACTTCGTTATTAGGGACTTTTCAGACATAAGTTGTATATGAAAATCTCGGTAGATTTTTTTTACATTCAATTCCGAAAGCGAAAATATATAAAAGACAACAGATTAAGAGAAATTTAACAAAGCATGAACCCTGCGAAACGGAATATTTTGTTTACATAATTTGCATATTTTACACCATTTTTTGATATCTGCAACTATAAGTTTGATGTGAATCGAGACTGTGTAAAAAATGTAAACAAACCGATTTTGTTTATAAACAAAGGCCACGTGCTTTCTGTAAAAGAGTATTAGGGAAACACTAAATAAAAGCCAAACAAGCGTAGAGTTTGTTTTCTTTTATTTACACCATAATCACAATGTAATATTTATTTTCTTTCATTTCTATACATAAACTATTTAACATTAATTGAAGAGTTACAAAATATTGAAGAGCAGTACAAAAGATATTAAAACAGATGAATGTTTAAAAACATAGATTTATATTATACAGATGAATTGTTTAAAAACAAAATACAGATTAATACAGATGAATGTTTAAAAACAAAACTCTTTTAAAATAAAACCAAAATACAGAAAAAAATAATACAACAAAATCCCCTACTGATATAACCGTGATTTGTAAATAACCAACTCTATCTTATTTTCAAGCTCAGTGTTATGTGTACTAGTTAAAATTTCAAATGATAGACCGAAAAAACGTGAGGCAATGGAATATAAACCACATAAAAGCTTTCTAAAGAAAACAAAATACACAGCTGAAACTTTCAAACTAACATGCGAAATGTACGTACACAACCATGCACAAAATTTGCAAGTTTAGGGACCCTGCAACACAACTTGGGTGTACTACCCCATCTCGTGACGTTCATAAATTTAAAGTCGGTGACTTCGTATGAGAAAAGTGAACTGAAAATAACACAATTAAAACTTTCAAACTGACATGCGAAATGTACGTACACAACCATGCAAAATGTGCGAACACCAAAATTTACTTAATCACGGCAACATCGGCAAAATTTCCAAGTTTTGAGGCTCTGTAACATACCATATGCTCGTACTACCCAATCTCGCAACGTTCATAAACTTTGAAATTGGTCACTCCGAACAGTGAACTTTCGAACTGACAAGCGAAATGTACGCTCATACACAACCATGCAAAATATAGTGCAACCACGCGAAATCTACGACGCAAGTATTTCTTTTTTAAACACATCGGCAAACTTGGCAGCTTTTGTGACCTTGTCACATGAAACTTGCCCGTACTACCCATCGCCGCCACTTTCATAAATTTACAGTCAGTCACTTTATACGAGAAAAATCAAATGCAAATAACACATTGAAACTTTCAAATTGATACGCGAACGCACATAACCATGCGAAATGTACGAACCCAAGCACTTCTTTTTAAATACCTCGGCAAATTTGGCAGGTTTTGAGACCCCGTTGTATGAAAATTGCCCGTACTACCCAGCCCCGCGACGTTCATAAATTTAAAGTCGGTCACTTCGTATAAGAACAGTGAACTGCACGTGAAAGTGATACAAAGAACACTCCCCACACTTGTGTAAACCAAAACAGAATCCCACAAACATGTCATCACAGAGAAATGTCCCCGAAATAGTTTCTTTTTCTTAAATGGATCTGAAGCTTCATCCGCCTATTTATTTTTCTTGTAAAAATTTGAAAGGTATGCTCGCAACTGAACTTTGTCCCTGTGCCCCAAAACATCACATGCGAAACGTACGTCCACAAC
The DNA here is from genome assembly GCA_949752745.1 of Protula sp. h YS-2021. Taxonomy (NCBI): domain Eukaryota; kingdom Metazoa; phylum Annelida; class Polychaeta; order Sabellida; family Serpulidae; genus Protula; species Protula sp. h YS-2021. Next base: position 46,807,068 of record OX457030.1, on the reverse strand, counting down.
CATGTATGTGACAGGGTCCCAAACTTCGAAAATTTTGTCGATGTTTCTGTGAATTAGAACATTTTGGTGTTCGCACATTTCGCATGGTTTTGTACGTACTTAAGTCGGTCACTTGGTGTGAGAAAAGTTAACTGAAAATAACGCAGTTAAAGCTTTCGAATTGACAAGCGAAATGTACTCACACAACCATGCGAAATGTGCGAACACCAAAATGTTCTTACTCACAGAAACATCAGCAAAATTTGCAACTTTTGAGACCCTGTCACATGTCATTTACTCGTACTACCCAATCTCGCAACGCTCATAAATTTAAAGTCGGCCACTTCGTTTAGGAGCAGTGAACTGCAAATAACACAGTTAATACTTTCGAACTGACAAGCGAAATGTACGCACACATCCACAACCTTGCGAAATATAGTGCAACCACGCGAAATCTGCGAAGCGAGAATTTCTTTTTTTTTTAACACATCGGCAAACTTGGCAGCTTTTGTGACCCTGTCACATGAAACTTGCCCGTACTACCCATCACCGCCACTTTCATAAATTTACAGTCGGTCACTTTATACGAGAAAAATTAAATGCAACTAACACATTGAAACTTTCAAACTGATACGCGAACGCACATAACCATGCGAAATGTACGAACCCAAACAATTCTTTTTAAATACCTCGGCAAATCTGGCAGGTTTTGAGACCCCGTTACATGAAAATTGCCCGTACTACCCAGCCCCGCGACGCTCATAAATTTAAAGTCGGTCACTTCGTATAAGAACAGTGAACTGCACGGGAAAAGTGATACACAGAAAATTCCCCGCACTTGTGTAAACCAAAACAGAATCCCACAAACATGACATCACAGCGAAATGTCCCCAAAATAGTTTCTTTTTTCAAACGGATCTCAAGCTTCATCCGCCTTTCTATTTTTCTTGTAAAAATTTGAAATGTAGGCCCGCAACTGAACGTTATCCCTGTGTCCAAAAATATCACATGCGAAATGTACGTACACAACCATGCGAAATGTGCGAACACCAAAATGTTCTTACTCACAGAAACATCAGCAAAATTTGCAACTTCTGAGACCCTGTCACATGTCATTTACTCGTACTAGCCAATTTCGTAACGCTCATAAATTTAAAGTCGGCCACTTCGTATAGGAGCAGTGAACTGCAAATAACACAGTTAATACTTTCGAACTGACAAGCGAAATGTACGCATACATCCACAACCATGCGAAATATAGTGCAACCACGCAAAATCTACGAAGCAAGAATTTTTTTTAACACATCGGCAAACTTGGCAGCTTTTGTGACCCTGTCACATGAAACTTGCCCGTACTACCCATCGCCGCCACTTTCATAAATTTACAGTCGGTCACTTTATACGATAAAAATTAAATGCAAATAACACATTGAAACTTTCAAACTGATACGCGAACGCACATAACCATGCGAAATGTACGAACCCAAACACTTCCTAAATACCTCGGGAAATCTGGCAGGTTTTTGAAAACCCGATACATGAAAATTGCCCGTACTATCCAATCCCGCGACGTTCATAAATTCAAATCGGTCACTTTGTATAAGAACAGTGAACTGCATGGGAAAAGTGATACACAGAAAATTCCCCGCACTTGTGTAAACCAAAACAGAACCCCACAAACATGTCATCACAGCGAAATGTCCCCAAAATAGTTTCTTTTGTCGATGTTTCTGTGAATAAGAACATTTTGATGCTCGCACATTTCGCATGGTTTTGTACGTACCAAAGTCGGTCACTTGGTGGGAGAAAGTGAACTGCAAATAACACAGTTAAAAAGCTTTCGAACTGACAAGCCAAGTGTACGTACACGACCACGCGAAATGTGCGAACACCAAAATGTTCTTACAGAAACACCAGCAAAATTTGGAAGTTTTGAGATTCTGTCACATACAATTTACTTGTACTACCCAATTTCGCAATGCTCATAACTTTAAAGTCGGTCACTTCGCATAAGAACAGTGAACTGTAAATAGCACAGTTAAAACTTTCGAACTGACAAGCTAAATGTACGCACACATCCATAACTATGCGAAATATAGTGCACCCACGCGAAATCTACGACGCAAGTATTTCTTTTTTAAACACATCGGCAAACTTGGCAGCTTTTGTGACCCTGTCACATGAAACTTGCCCGTACTACCCATCACCGCTACTTTCATAAATTTACAGTCGGTCACTTTATGAGAGAAAAGTGAAATGCAAACTAGAGCAGTGTGCATAGGCCACATATTCCCCACAGGCAGTGCTCTACCACATCCCTCAAAACACATGTCGCAATTTCATGTCCCGCAAATACCTCCGCATCTACCCCTCCAGGCCTCTCTACCATCCTGCAAACAAGTCCAGCAGCTTCTGCAACAAAACAAAATGACAGACATGAGAGTTATACAAGCAAGTGGTAAATGCATTTATGTGATATAAGCGAAGACCTGGAGGGCCACTACTGCTGCTGCCGTACTTGGATTTTGCAAGTGAAATCCTGCTTAGGCAGTGCTTAAGCAATGCCTTAGCAGGATTTAACATGCAAAATCCAAATAGGACAGCAGCAGTAATTGCCCTCATGGTCTTCCGGAATCACAGCAGTGGGCATTGATAAGCAGTCCGTTTCGCCAACAACCATAACGCACGAAAAATGTTTTGAATTCTTTAAAATGCCAACACCTGGTTTGCTTGACCAAATCTGCACTACTGCTACATATATCAATATACTCCTTCCGACACACCTCAGCAACAATTCTCTTACCCTTTATAAATGCTTTATAAATGCAAAAGCCTCACTTACCCAGCATCTTCTCAGAAGATGCCCCTTCAACAGCCGATTCCGCATTCGCAGAGAGTTTTGTGTCTTTTTCGCCCTGCGATGAATGTGTGTGTGCCCCCTTTTCACTGGTCCCTCACAAAGCTCTTTTGACGTGGTATCGGCGCCCGTAATGACGCAATCGCTGTCCGAACTACGTTCTTCGGATTGCGCCACCCCCTCCCCAACTCAGACCGCGACTTCTGTGTCACGGCTTCCGATTGCAGCAACGGGGACATTTTCTGAAAAAGTATAACACTGTTATTACAAACGCTAAATCACTGCGAGTTCGTACGACAGAGACACTGACAACTTCACATCAAGTCAAAATAGCAACTACCTTTGAAGAGACCATGAAGCGCCCAGGAATAACCTTCACATTTCATCTTCAATTCAAAGCTGAACTGTACAAAACTCTTACAATCACAGCAGTGGGCACTGATAAGCAGTTCGTTTCGCCGACAACCATAACGCACGAAAAATGTTTTGAATTCTTTAAAACGCCAACACCTGGTTGGCTTGACCAAATCTGCACTAGTGTTACATATATCACGATACTCCTTCCGACACATATCAGCAACAATTCTTACCCTTTATAAACGCAAAATCATCACTTACCCAGCAACTTCTCAGAAGATGCCCCTTCAACAGCCGATTCCGCATTCGCTGAGAGTTTTGTGTCTTTTTCGCCCTGCGATGAATGTGTGTGTGCCCCCTCTTCCCTTTTCACTGGTCTCTCACAAAGCTCTTTTGACGTGGTATCGGCGCCCGTAATGACGCAATCGCTGTCCGAACTACGATCTTCGGATTGCGCCACCCTCTCCCCAATGGTGACCGTAACTTCTGTGCCATGCCTTTCGATCGCTGCAACAGGGATATTGTATGAAAATGTCAACCAGTTAATCTGTGCAAGCGAAATGAACAGATGCTTTTAAAATTATTTTAAACTCTGTGGTTACTTTTCTTCCAATGTCAATGTTAATGTAACAGCCGAGTCATAAACTATAACGTCCTTATTTCATCCTTGAATAATTTAAAGCTTAGCCGCACAGGACACGCACGTTCAAAATTCTGACAACAGTCCGTTTCGCTTCAGTCTTGCAAGTTCCGGTTCAGTAAAATAATGAAACTGCCCTTCGGATCACACTCACACAGACAAAATGAAATGTTGAATGAAACGAGAAATACGCGTCAAGCAAAATATATGTTGTATATTCGTCCACCTGTAATTACCTGAAACCGGCGCAGGGATATTTTCCGCTGCTTTCTTAATCTGTCTATAGGCTTGGTTAACATCCAAACTGTCATCTTTAACCGGTCCCCCAACAATTTCACCCACAAAATGGGTCAAGTGGCTCTGATCCCTGCCGCATAACCTCTTTGCGGCTTCTGCCCAGGCCTTGATGTATCCCTTCCCGGGGTATTTAGACACCTCTTCTGCAGAAAAAATGACGGAATGCTTAATCATTTCACATTTCATTCCATACAAGTTTAGACGCACATAAATCATTCCCAAAAACCATGCGAAAACACACAGTGCGTAAAGAAAAACGATACTTTTTCATAATTCCAAAGCGTGAGCACAAAAATTACACGTACACAATGGTCACTTCAATTTCCCTTCCACGCAAGTTACAGAGGGAACAGACAACTAAGAGAAAATTTAAAAATAGGTGGTATACGAATAAGTAAAATCTCGCATATACAGTCCGTTTAGCAATGAGAACGTGCAACTGGCAATACAGGGATTAAGCACTTCTTCTAGGATACTGAAAAAATACAAGTCCTTTTGGTCTGATGCTTCCGGCTAGATAATCGAACCTGCAAACTTATGAAGCACTATCATGCAAAACTCAACGGAAACGGAGATTGGCAAACCATGAAACGACAAAACAGACATTTAACCCAATCACAGGGAAGGAAAAAAATCTGTTATTTCTTAATAACATATTACCAATTCCCACAGCCATAGGAAACGGTTTGAGCTTCCTGGGATCGGAAACTGTCTCCGGACTAAAAATGAAAGAATGTTTTGAAATCATGCATCACTCTCAGCGGCTGTAAGGACGTCACTTCTGTCCTTGTCAAGTTTTTTTTCAGTTATTACAGGAGCAAAACAATGCTACAATACACTGGTCTTTCAACTCTACAAAAGTATAATTTCGGCGAATAGGACGTCATCATTCCACGAGAACACGCAAAAACAAAAGGGAATCTAAATCAACCTGGTTTTACAGGAAAGCAATAGAAAAATGTTAAAGAACTTACGCAAAGTCAAAACCGCAAAACGAGACTTCTATACTTCCGTCAGGGTCCCGGCCTTCCACACGTGCAGGCCACCACTTCCCTCTATACATGTGAAGCACAACGTCACCTGCTCTGTAGCGCTGCAGATCAACGAACTTCTCTGGGACCTTTGTCTTTTTAATGCACCCTTTTTTCAGCGGCATCTGTGAAAGCAATAAGAGAATTATCATTAGCTGAATATATTGGGAATTTGAAATAACGACAACACAATCCATAAATCTTAGCGAAACTAACCGACAAGTGACCGGATACATTTTGTATAGCATTGTCATTTTTCTATCTTTTTTTACTGCTATGGCCATATCGGGGCCCCCTGCCACATTATTCTGATATGGGACATTCAAAATCACTCTAACCGTTGTATGTGGAATCCCTCATGGAGTAGCAAGAAGGAATCCCAATCTTAGGTATGACCCGACAGCATAAGCTATAACTGCGCGAAACTGACCGATTTTTTTTACATTCTAAGAGACCATCCATGCAGTTTTTTTTTCTATCATTTACATCCTAATCCCATCTGAATTCAGCCGAAACGCAAAAATTTTTCCGCAAAAGTCGAAGTGCGAATTGGCTTATTCTTTTAAGCGTTCAAGGTGGAGGGGGCGGGCCAAAGCATCCGGACTGCGTTCAGGGGAGGGGGTTTAAAATTGGCAAAAGTCTGTGTACGTATTAACAGGGCTGGAAATTGGCAGGGGTCCGAGACCCTCCTTTTTGGCTACCCAGACTCCGACTGAGCCGCGAAAAATCAGGTCTTCTTGCGCCCTATTTCATCTTAACACGGTTCGGATCCTTCCTAAAGAGCTTTGGACCCTCCTTTTTCAAAGACCCGGGTCCTTGGGCCTAAAAAAGCTAGTTTCCAGCAGTGGCCACTTACAAAAAATTGTAAACCAAGAAATCCATGAAAAGACAACATCGACAGCATTTTCAAGCGAAACTGAGCAACAATTTTCTGAGCAAACATTCCTAAACACTTAAATCCGTAAAATGAAAAGAGATGTTAGCCCAGAATTTGCCGTCCTCACAATTAAGCCTGTATTTTTACAGCAGCATCTTACACATTCTTAAAAAAATGCCACAAATCACACCAAACACGCTAAAACAACATTTTCTCGTGATTCACAAAATAACCGCGCTTTTAACATGTGTGTATTTACCTTTCAGGCATATCCTCATTAACTTTTTATCCACTTTTAATTTTTTACCCGCGCAGGGATATTTTCCGCTGCTTTCTTCATCTGTCTACAGGCTTGGTTAACATCCGAACTGTCATCTTTAACCGGTCCCCCAACAATTTCACCCACAAAATGGGTCAAGTGGCTCTGATCCCTGCCGCATAACCTCTTTGCGGCTTCTGCCCAGGCCTTGATGTATCCCTTCCCGGGGTATTTAGACACCTCTTCTGCAGAAAAAATGACGGAATGCTTAATCATTCCACATTTCATTCCATACAAGTTTAGACGCACATAAATCATTCCCGAAAACCATGCGAAAACACACAGTGCGTAAAGAAAAACGATACTTTTTCATAATTCAAAGGCGTGAGCACAAAAATTACACGTACACAATGGTCACTTCAATTTCCCTTCCACGCAAGTTACAGAGGGAACAGACAACTAAGAGAAAATTTAAAAATAGGTGGTATACGAATAAGTAAAATCTCGCATATACAGTCCGTTTAGCAATGAGAACGTGCAACTGGCAATACAGGGATTAAGCACTTCTTCTAGGATACTGAAAAAATACAAGTCCTTTTGGTCTGATGCTTCCGGCTAGATAATCGAACCTGCAAACTTATGAAGCACTATCATGCAAAACTCAACGGAAACGGAGATTGGCAAACCATGAAACGACAAAACAGACATTTAACCCAATCACAGGGAAGGAAAAAAATCTGTTATTTCTTAATAACATATTACCAATTCCCACAGCCATAGGAAACGGTTTGAGCTTCCTGGGATCGGAAACTGTCTCCGGACTAAAAATGAAAGAATGTTTTGAAATCATGCATCACTCTCAGCGGCTGTAAGGACGTCACTTCTGTCCTTGTCAAGTTTTTTTTCAGTTATTACAGGAGCAAAACAATGCTACAATACACTGGTCTTTCAACTCTACAAAAGTATAATTTCGGCGAATAGGACGTCATCATTCCACAAGAACACGCAAAAACAAAAGGGAATCTAAATCAACCTGGTTTTACAGGAAAGCAATAGAAAAATGTTAAAGAACTTACGCAAAGTCAAAACCGCAAAACGAGACTTCTATACTTCCGTCAGGGTCCCGGCCTTCCACACGTGCAGGCCACCACTTCCCTCTATACATGTGAAGCACAACGTCACCTGCTCTGTAGCGCTGCAGATCAACGAACTTCTCTGGGACCTTTGTCTTTTTAATGCACCCTTTTTTCAGCGGCATCTGTGAAAGCAATAAGAGAATTATCATTAGCTGAATATATTGGGAATTTGAAATAACGACAACACAATCCATAAATCTTAGCGAAACTAACCGACAAGTGACCGGATACATTTTGTATAGCATTGTCATTTTTCTATCTTTTTTTTACTGCTATGGCCATATCGGGGCCCCCTGCCACATTATTCTGATATGGGACATTCAAAATCTCTCTGACCGTTGTATGTGTAGTCCCTCACGGAGTAGCAAGAAGGAATCCCAATCTTAGGTATGAGCCGACAGCACAAGCTATAACTGCGCGAAACTGACCGATTTTTTTTTTACATTCTAAGAGACCATCCATGCCGTTTTTTTTTCTATCATTTACATCCTAATCCCATCTGAATTCAGTCGAAACGCAAAAATTTTTCCGCAAAAGTCAAAAGTGCGACTTAGCTTATTCTTTAAAGCGTTCAAGGTGGAGGGGGGGGGGCAAAGCATCCAGACTGCATTCAGGGGAGGGGGGGGGGGGGGGTTAAAATTGGCAAAAGTCTGGGTACGTATTAACAGGGCTGGAAATTGACCCTCCTTTTTGGCTACCCAGACTCCGACTGAGCCGCAAAAAATCATGTGTTCTTGCGCCCTATTTCATCTTAACACGGTTCGGATCCTCCCTAAATAGCTTTGGACCCTCCTTTTTCAAAGACCCGGGTCCCAAGGACCGGGCCTAAAAGAGCTAGTTCCCAGCAGTGGCCACTTACATAAAATTGTAAACCAAGAAATCCATCAAAAGAACACATCGACAGCAAGCGAAACTGAGCAACAATTTTCTGAGCAAACATTCCTAAACACTTAAATCCGTAAAATGAAAAGAGATGTTAGCCCAGAATTTGCCGCCCTCACAATTAAGCCTGTATTTTTCCAGCAGCATCTTACACATTCTTAAAAAAATGCCACAAATCACACCAAACACGCTAAAACAACATTTTCTCGTGATTCACAAAATAATCGCCCTTTTAACATGTGTGTATTTACCTTTCAGGCATATCATCATTAACTTTTTATCCACTTCTAATTTTTCAAAAATTATCCACATGTGTCCTGGACGCTTTCTGCATTGAAAGTGATGTCACCAAGAACAAAGACGCGCGCGTGACAGGTTAATTTGCATACTGAGTAAAAAAAGCATTCAAGTTCATGTACACAGTCTAGTGTTTCGCAGATAATTTCATTCCAAACCCTGCCATATTTTTATAAACTAACACAAGCTAAAAGATATCACCAAACAAGCATTTTAACGACAAAAAACCTTAACAAAATAACGGATTATTTCGCGCGTAAACAGTAACAAGGCAAGCCAATCATAAAAGTAGTGCTCACACAATTAAAACAGCGCACAATAATATACAGTTAGCCTGTCATGAGCGTGGGAATCTCGAGCTTTTAGCCCGTTCACAGATCAAAGCAAATCAACTGCGCAATAGAGCTGATACGTGTTTGAACTGGCAATTCCGCCGTGAAGGAGGACGGGGGTGTGGATGGAGAGGGGGGGGGGGATCTGAGAACCATATATGGAAGATAGATATGACATTTTTCGCGTGTAAATAGTAACAAGGCAAGCCAATCATAAAAGTAGTGCTCAAACAAATAAAACAGCGCACAATAATACACAATCAGCCTATCACATGTGCGTGAGAATCTCTCGCTTTAGCCCGTTCACAGATGCAAGCAAATCAACTGCGAATAGCCGTTTCCGTGTGTTTATCAACTTCAATTTCGCAGTTGGCGCGTGCAAGAGAGGAGGAAGAAGGGTGAGGGGGATCTGGCCGGCAAATTTTTTTTTCACTTCTAGACTTTACCAGAGCATTTCGCTTTTGGGGAAAGGGTTGGGTTTACCCCGAATGTACCCCACCCCGTTGTTGCGCCAATTTAACAGTACAAATACCACAATTTTTCGCTCGAAAAAAAGCCGTTTTGATGTGCCAAAACGTAAAGTCAATGGGAAACGAATCGATTTCTCTCTCTCTCTCTCTCTCTCTCTCTTTGTTTTTTTTTTTAAAATAAAGCATACTCAAGATTAAGGACAGTGAAACTCAGTTAAAGTGATATTTTTTCGATAAAGGGAGGGGTGTTGCACGTCATTGTCTCCCACTAGCTACACTAATGGAGCAACATATTTTTGAAGGATTGCGTCCTGCAGTGAATAAAATAAGCCGATTTTAATGCGTTTATCAACTACCAATTTCGCAGTGGTTGTATATGGGAGAGGGGGAGGGAGTTCGCGCCTGCAAAAATCTTAAGTTTAACAGTGTTAAACATTTTTTTATGACTAATAGGCTTTACCATTGCATTTTGCTCTAGGGACGGGAGGGGAGGGAGGAGCGGGGGAGGTCGCGCACCCATTCTATTTGCGCTAATACAAAAATGCAGTTTTGGAGTATTAGTTTCAGTCAAAGTGAAATAAGCCGAATTTAAAAAAAAGACAGCACAATTAAGATAAAGGTCACCAAGCAGTGAGAAACGAAACTCAGTTTAAGTGATATTGACGGAAAGGCTGAGTGTATATTAGACTTGTACGCACATGACACACGCTTGTACACCCCAGAAAAATATAAAATGGCATCACTCAAGAACCTGCCTCTACACAGCGAAACCAGGCGAATTTGGGAGAATTTGGTGAACACAGCAGTCAAGTTTAAGGGCATCAAGTAATGAGAGATTAAGTCAATTTCAGCGCTAGCCACAGAAAGATTGAGTGTAAATAAGACATGTACGGATACGAAACACGCCTGTTCGCACAACAAAAGGTTATAAATTGTACTGAGAGTTTAAAGTGACTGCAATTCACACACAACACGCATACATGAGGCTTGCGAAACAGACCGGCTTACATAAAGAAACCGAGAATAATATGTCAAACGAATGACTTGGTTTAAAAAAAAACAAGAATCTACGAAGATAAACAAACCCTAACGATTGCTTAATAAATTATGTGACACTTTGCTTCAGTTAAACAAAAATATGTACTTTAAAAAATGAAGTGGAAACTTTCTGGTATTATCGTCCACTACCAAAAGGGGTGTTGCCTTGTTTACCCTCAACTTTAACTTTGATTTTTGAGATTTATAGGGTACAAACAAAACAATAAATAACTTTAAAACGTATTTGCGATATTATTCTTCCTGTTTTAAATACAATTATACGGATATGCCACCCCAGAATCTACTAAAATGTAGGCCAAAAAGTAGACAACCACCCGGGGCCGGGTCCATTCCAACACGTGGTCGCGCTCCCCTGACACATGTGCTAGCACCTGATTGGTTGAAATATGATATAAAAATAGATTTCACACAGATCGAAAGATGTGTACGCCTTCTGATTGGCTCTCGTTCCACGTGCTTTTCTCACACAGAGTTCATGGTAGGTAGCCACCTATATGTTGGTGTGAGAACTATTTTACACAGAAATTTTGAAGGTCTCTGTAAATTTCTGCGAAATAGGCATGTGGTCTCAGGTGAAAGAGCACGTCCTGTTTCGCAAAATGAGCCCCTTACACAGATTTGCGAAACGGACGACCCGACCAAAATGCGAAACGGACCGAAATTCGGTCCGTTTCACTTTAACATTGCAACGTGATACACACCAATTCGTCTTGTTTCCCGACGAAGCCGCATCCACACGCACACACACACGTACACACATACACACACACAGAACGTACAAACACTATATGTCTCCCCTTGGTCGGGGAGACATAATAACGAGCATCTTACCAGTATGACAGGTCAAGGTCAACACAAAAACAACGTGCACCTACCAAGTATGATAGGTGATCCATGTATCCAATATCCCAAGACACGGATTAAGTGGATTATTAGGGTGGGAGTGAGTCGCTGATGGACACACGGACAGACAATACCCAAACCTAGAGTCCGACTGCGGGGACAAAGCCCCGTTTTGGGGGCTAAAAAGTGACTAAAAGGAACTAGAGCGACTTACCGAGCTGTTTCTGCAATCCCTGCGCTTTCTCATTCAGTCGTGTTATCTCTGAATCCAACTCTTCGGCGGCCTTATCTTTCGCGGTTATCTGGTCGTTCAGGGATTGGATAGTACGCTCGTAATCCGCTATCTCTAGATCCATCATGTTGCTATGTTGTGCGTCCTATCAATAGATAAGCCAGATACGTAGATTACAGAACCTTTGAAAAATAACGTCTTTGGGGCCTCACTCCCTTAGCCCTTATGACAACAATTATCCAAAACTTAACAGTAACTTTTATTTTGTATGCAGTCATTCTAAAATACATAGTTTAGGGGGCGGGAGGGGGGCTTATTATAATCAACCGGTGACGTCACAAATTTTGCGTACGTGGGGCAGCGGGGGAGGGGGAGTAGGGTGTGTCAAACATCTTAGCTGTGCGTGCGTACTTTTGTTTTTGTTTTTTTTTTGTTTTCTTTGTTTTTTTCTTTTGGCTAACTGAGGCTGTAACTAAAACAGTCAAAACAGTCCCGCGCGGGTACGTTAACAGTGAGTGCACCAAAACAACCGCCCCCCTCCTCCCTGCAATCAATTCCAACCCCGTCGCGGGTCATATCGCGGAAGGATTTCCTGTAAATCGCGACCTGACAATTACTTTTTTTCCACTACTCACTTTCTTGGCCTTCTCAGCAGATTCCTGCAGGTTGCGTACTTCAGTTTTCAATTTTTCCAGCTGGTTAAATAGAAAAATTGAAAACCTATGACTACAGTCAACCGGCTTAAACGTCTTTTAATTTTCACAAAAAAAATCATTCTTTTACTGCATTAAACTTCAAAGAAGGGTAACAATCTAGCAAATACAAATCTCTTAGCTTCTATTTGTAAAAGAAAAATCAAAGTTAATGTTGAGATTTATCGAGACTGGGCAACATTTTTTGTTCAGAGAAAATTAGATGACTACCTCTGAGTTGTGCTGTGTAGTCAGTGACTCGATTTCTTTATCTTTGACTAGCAACTGACTCTGCAGGTCGGACTTATCTGTGCCCAGCTGACTTAGCTGTATAGTGACGGCCTTGGAGTCCGTTTCCAACGCCGCTCTTGCCGTCTCCAAGTCCTGTTACGCAGTTACCATGACAACGAAAAAAATTACAGATGAAAGAATCAAAGTGACTATGTCTTTGTTTCTTTTCTTTCACATTGTTCAGGGGGTCACATGACCCAGTAAATACAAAATACAACTACAGTCAAAACAAAGAAGTATTCTATATGTATTTAACCCCCCCTTCCCCCCCACTCTTCCTCGTTTCGAATGCTTACCTCTTTTTCACTCTCCAAAGAAGCCACTTGTCCCTCAAGTCTCTCCTTCTCACTCTTCACTTCTTCTAGTTCTATTTTTAGTGCAGTGGCCTGTTCAATGTTTTGTTTCAAGTCCGACTCTGCCCTCTTGCGGCGTTTTATTTCATCATCCAAATTGTTTTGAATTCGGTCGCATTCGTTTTGTAAACTCTAAAAGATAACCAGAGTAGGAAATGGGTGAGTCCTGAAAGTAGGGTAAAATCTAATCTAATCTAAACATGCATAATTTTTTTCTACAAATTCATCATTCCGTCGCCCCCCCCCCCCCCCCCCCCCACATCCCCGGGGCCTCTAAGACCGAATTTTCTTAAAACCACCAAAATAAACGAATCACCGGAAGTGCGCACCTGGTAATTGTGCACGTGAGTAGAGGACGCCTGCTGATTGGTCTGTATCTGTGCCTTCAGTGACGCCAGCTCTCGCTCCAGATCGCCCACTCTCTGCTCATGACCTTTGACCTCTTTGTCCAGAGACGCATTCTACAAATATTACCTGAGTATACAGAACAATTTTTTTCTTCAATTTTTAATTTCAAAAATTAAAAAAAAAATGCATTGAACTTTTTAAATCTTCTTTCATTTTGATGCTGCCAAGATCTGCACAACAACACATCACGATATCTCAAGAGATCTCGAGAAGATCACGAAAGATATCGCAGTCTAAGAAGACGAATCCCCGCCATGATCTTTTACTTCAGATCACTACCAGCCACCCTCTAACGTTCTATTTTTAGATTTTTGCTTGCCTGGGGGACAAGGGCGCAGCGGGAGGGGGACGGGGGGGGGGGGGAGTGGGGGCTAAGAGCACCTTGGCTTTGAGGTCTGAGCTTTCTTTCTTGGCTTTGAGCGTGAGTTGCTTGAATTTGCTCTCCCTACTGTCTTTCTCTTTCACTTGGGCTTCCAGCTCCTTCAGTCGACTCCGCAACTCCACATCCTGAAAAGTACCAATTTTTTTTTTTTTTTTAATATTAAATTTATTTTTAACTTTTTAAATTATTCTTATTTGTAATATTACATATAAGAGTAATGGAAACGGTCTACAAAATTTGGTAATTTCTAATCACCCCCAAATGGTAATTGAATGCCATATATATATATATATATATATATATATATATATATATATATAATTTTATTAAGCAGGAGGGGAAGGGGGAGGGCAAGTACCTTGAGACATTTCACTGGTAACTGTCTTCAATTACTTACGGAAATATCGTCCGTCACGGAGTCACCTGATTGTTGCGTCAGTTCCTCTGTCGTTGGCGCATGCTCAATGATTTTAGAACTCGTTTCTTCTCTCTCGCTTCTCAGGCCCACGATAACAGCGTCTTTCCTTTCGCTCTCAGCCACGGCACTCTCGTATTTTGACGTCATTTCCGTTAAATCATCTTCTAGCCTTTCCCGTTGAGAATTAATTACTTCCATACTTGACTTCAAGCCAGAAATTTCACTGTCTTTCTCAGTAGTCAAATTTTGCATAGCAGATTTTAAGTCTGATATTTCAGCTTCTTTCTCGTGCAGTAACTTTTTCAACTCTTCTATTTCCGTAGATAAATTCACCATATCTGCATTCGTATTGGCAAGATTGCTTATCTGACTAGATAACTGCGAAATATCATCATCTTTTTGACTTAACTGTTCTTTTAATTTCTCAATTTGCTGCGAAAAATCTCCCTCGTTTGATTTAAAATTTGCAAGCTGCGTTGAAACTTCGTCGAATTCAAGTTCTATTTTGCTGTACTTGGCTTGGATATCATTCCGTTCGCTAGTCAACGTTTCTTTTGACTCTTGAACACTTTGGATTTCATTTTTTAAGGCTGTATTTTCCGAATCTTTTTGTTCTTTTAACGCTTTTAGGTCATCAAACTCAGATTGCTTTGCTAGCAATTGTGCGGCATTTTCTTGCAGTTGGGATTCTTTTTCCTGCAGCTGGGATTCTTTTTCTTGAATCTGTATCTCAAACTGTTTTATTTTGGCCTCGTTTTCGCTATTTTCTTGCTTTAGAGCTTTCAACTTTTGCAGAGCAGCCTTGAACTTTGTCTCAAGAGCGTCCTTGTCCTTTTTAACAACAGCGAGCTCTTCCACCAGCTGGGCCTTATCTTCAGTCGACTCTGCACTGGCATTTTTCCCAGTTTCTATCACTTCCGCTTGAAGTTCTTTTATCTTATCTTCAAGCTGGCTTTTAACACGCTGTTCCTCGACATCCTTACTTTCCATATCTTCACGAACGCGCTCGAGCTCCGCATTCAAGGATCTAACGGTATTCTCTGATTTCTCAAGCTCTGCTTTTAGATTGTCTTTTTCCACACGCAGCTGTTCACAACAGGCATGCCCCTCTTCATTCCTAGATTTCAATTCCGATATTTCATCGTGCACAGACTCAAAATCGGATTTGACTTCCTCCAAATGTTTCTGCACGGACTCTCTTTCACACCGTACCGAAATAAGCTCCTGTTCCTGACTTTCAAGCTTTGATTGGTTCTCCTCAAGCCTCTCCAGTAAAATCTCTTTTTCTGATTCAGTGGCTAGTTTTAATTCTTCTAATGCCCTTTCTTGTGATTGGTTGGATTGAAGTTGTTCTTTCAAAACATCAAATTCTGATTGGAGGGCCGTTAACTGATTATTAAGAGTTTCTTTTTCAGATTTGAGGCTGGTATTTTCTTGCTTTACTGATAGAAGTTCTTTCGTATTAGAATTTACCCCATCTGTCATTGAGTCTAACGTTGTTTTCAAATCTTCAAGCTCGGTTTTTAAACGCACGTTTTCCTCTTGTGCTAGCTGGGACTGCTGCTTTGTGGTATCCAAAGTTGCATTTAATTCTAACAAGCTAGTTTCTAAAGTTTCTATTTTACACACATGGTCTTTCATTTCAGTTCTCAAGTTATTTTCTTTGCCATTGGTTTCTTGAAGTTTCGTTTGCAAATCTGAAATTTCAGTCTTTAATTTCTCTATTAGAGTTTCCTTTTCAATAAGAACGTCTTCTTTCTGTTTAATTTCAGCCTCAAAATGAGTTTTACTGTCGTTAGTTTCTTCAGCAAAGTGAGATAATTTCGCTTCTGCTTCCTGCTGCTGCTTTTCCAAATCTCTGATTCGACTTTCGCTTGTTTTGGAATTTTCTTCAATTATCGCCCGCAACTCTTTTTCACACGTTTCCAGCTCCGAAATGCGCGAGAGCAGGTTCTTTTCCCTGGCCTGGAGTTGAGTGATCCGGTCTTGCAGCATTTCACTGACGTCAGCACCTTCTTGTAGACTTTGGATCTGCTCCAGCAGACGACTATTCTCTTCCTGCGTTGCGTCATTCTGTCTCCGGATCGTGGACAGCTCCTATACAGGATCAAAAGCATTCCTCACTCACTCAATATCAATTTTCAAACTGAGTGCTTTACTTTACAGCTGATAGAAAGAAAATCTGACAGAAAGAAAAAAAAGCCACATTATTCAAAATAATTTCCTGACTATTACCCGCACCCTACTCCGCTATTCACAAACTTTAACTGTGCAGTTAATTGTACACCGCATAAGGATAAATCAGCTGATTTAGTTCAATGACGTAAATAATTTTTACAAGAATTTGTTTCGATATTAAAGTAAAATGTATTGAATAAATTTCAAAAGTTCTGTTGTGAACTTTGTGAATTTCTGTTCTTTTGTGATAATGGCTACTGGTGGTCTTTTTGACTATCACTTAATTAGATATGTTGTCGAACATTTGAATATGTACTGTGATTTCAAACTGTTCAACATTTCTAGCATGTAGGTGGGCATTTATTTTGTGATAATTCATACATACGTTAGATGCATGTCAGTCTATGATACGGATATAGTTTAGTGTGATGGTAGTAATAAATTGTTTGCTTAATTAAACCTCAATTTCATTCTAGTTAAAAAAATCCATAAAAAAGGTCCATAAAAATTTCGAATTTTTAGATCAAATGTAAAACAGCCTGGAATACAACCCACCCCTGACAATAAGCCAGCCCCGACTATAAGCCAGCCCGGACTATAAGCCACTTCAGACTATAAGCCACCCGGACAATAAGCCACTTTCGACTACAAGTCAACCTGGACTATAAGCCACCACGGATTATAAGCCACCACCGACTATAAGCCACCGCAGACTATAAGCCACCCCAACTATATGCCACTCCCGACTATAAGCCACCAGGGATTAAAACCCACCACGGACTATAAACCGCGCAGGCTATAATCCGCCCCGGACTATATGCTGCCCCGCAGAAGCCGTTTCGTACGTAAAATCGGACTATAAGCAATGGCTTATCATCCTGGGATTTATGGCGCATCTGGGATCGAGCAGCACCTGTATTTTGGTCTGGAGCATATCCCTCTCGGGTGCAAAGCTCTCGATCTGCTGCCGACTGTCGTCACAAAGCTTGCGCTGTTTCTCCGCCTCTGCTCGTGCGATCTCCACTTCCCTCTTCAGCTCTTCGATCTGTGATCGAAAACACAGCGAAGTGATTTTATAGAACTACTATATCTCATACAACGTCAGTGCCTCCAACCCCTGCAATTAATACGCATTATTAATTGATAACCTCACTGATCTCTCCGCGATGCCCTCCCCATGACCACGCGTCACAGTGATTGCATGGACAATTAAGTGTTTATTTGTTAATTGTGTTTAAACATGTTTTTTGTTCCCGCCTCCCTGTCTGCGGGAGTGGGGGCACACTACCGGCGAACGCGATAGCAGGCCGAATTATGGCCTCTATGTTTATTTTACAGATGTTCTTGCTTGCATGCTCACTCCTGAGTAATCCCCTAGCAGCAGGCACCGAGCCCCTCACACGCCCCCCTCTGTCTATTTAAACCCCGTCTCATCTCCGGTGTGACAGATCACACCAACTAGCTTGCTGGCGGCGAATGCATTAGAACGCAAAAATCGGACTGCTTTTAACACAATAAAGTTGTAAAAATATACTGCGATAAAATGGTTCTGTGACGAAATAATAAGCCTGACTGAGAGTTTTATTGTGACGAAATCAAATAACGAGCAAAATTGGATAGTTTGAAAGGATATTGTGACGAAAACAATAACTGTGCCTATGGTGACAATTTACTGTCGGAAAGCGATAATTTCTTTTTCTTTTCTTTGTGCTTTGGCAAATAATTAAACATAAAAAAATGGAAGCAAACATTGAGCAGTTTACTAGCTACTTGCTCGAACGTAAGGTACGCCAAAGTACGATCGATAAGCTTATTAAGGAGGAATTGGATGACCTCGAGCTGCTCGCGGAAACAGACTCTAGTTCAATCGCAAAGCTTAAATTAACCACGGGTCAAACTATCGCGCTGACCAACGTTATACAGCAGCTTAAATCGCCAGACGACGGGAATTCAACAGCGTCTGACAGCATTCCCGCGGAGAAAGCTGGGACACTCCCGTCCGCTGCCCCAGCAACAGCCACAACGCTTAGAGACCAGAATATAGAGGATCTCCTTAAGTCAGTACAGGAGGCAGACAATGTACTGCAACAAGCACAAGCCGGCGAAACGACACACGACCCATGGCTCGATGGCCGCCCTGCAGGTACGGTAAAAGCCCTACTCGTGCAAGATTTTTGTGGACTCGTCCTAGCCCCACACGAGGAGGACGTCATACAACTCGGTAACGCTCGCATCCTCACACAGCCTCGCGCGCCTAAGCCTAGTCCCACTGACATCTCCGTTTCACAATACCTTGTTGGTGCTTCGCGCATCCTGGCCCAACTGTTACGTTCCGGGCAACTCCCGTGCACACTACCGGCGATATTAGGGCACCTCAAGTACCTGATAAAAATGGGAGAGTACTTGCAAACATACCCTCGTGAGCGCGTCATGTTGCTGGACCAGGAGTATCGCATCCAACAAGCAGCCGGACAAATTGCATTACCTGAATCGATTGTGCCTCCACCTGCTGGAGTAGCTGTGAGTTACTCTCCGCTTGGACCTCGCTGCTTTCTAGGCGGCCCAGCAGTTCCAACTTCTCACTCTGCACACAGAAATGACCCCCCCCCCCCCCAAGTCAAATAAGTCATCGCAGAGAACAACAGTCCCAACCGAAATCAAAGATGGGCCCCATTCTGACCTTCAAATTTTGTCAAGGTCAAAATAAAAGTAAGGTGCATCTACCCATTATGGCGGGCCATCTACATACCAAATGTCATAGGGAACGGATATCGGGGGGGGGGATAACAGTCGGCAATAGATGGGCGAACGGACAGCTAGATAGACGACCGACAACACCCAAACCAAACCCCCCCCCCCCCAACCTCCGGAGCTAAAGCCCCAGTATGGAGTTAATTAGGCCCCAAATACATAAGTAAGACTGAGAGGCATAAAAAAGTTAGCATTTGGTAAATATTTAATACCCGAACATTTCTGCCATACCTTTAAACTGTCCAACTCTTCACGCAGTTTACTCCTTTCTTCTTGTGCTGAGGCCTGCGTTTCTTTTAATGTTTGCACTTGTGACGTCAGAGCCTCGTTTTCGCCACTTAGTAACGACAGTTCCTGCTTCTGTTGTTCCGATTCCGTTTCACCTGTCTTCACCTGAAGAAAATGATAAAACCGTTGTTGCCAAACAGGCTGCATCTGCGGCGGTTTAGTCTGTTGTGTACAAGACCGCTTTGTTACGCAGACCGACTGGGAATTCCGCAAAAAAATATTATCCATTAGAATTCCGGAACTACTTTTTAAAATATCCATCCGCCTTGTGTTTACACATAGCACATAGCTCTCCTCCGAGGCCAGCTGTTTTACAACAACGAGTATTAACCACAGCTCCAATGGACCAAAATCCACATTGCAAAAAAAGTATTTTTTTTTACCCTTCTTTTTTTTTTAACATTTTAATCTGAATAAGCTTGGGGGCACCTTCTCTCTGAGCTCTTCTCTTTCAAACCGCACTTCTTCTAGCGAATGCTTGAGCTGGGCGATATTGAGGGACGCACCACCACTCTCCGCACTTCTTTGCTGTAAATCTTCGCGGAGACTGTCACGCTCCTGCAACGCTTCCTGCAAATATACACAGATACCCAGTGGGTACTCAGTCAGTACACAATGTTGATGTCTTATTTGAAATGTTAAGTGGCCCTTCTCTTCTCACTCCCTGAATAAACAAAGCACTACACACTTGGAAAATATAAAGAACAGCAAAAACAGCAAAAAGCCAAGTCGGTATTTTTACTGAAAATAAATATTGTGAAATAAAAGATTTTAGTTCTTTCTATACAAGGCATATATAATGCATGACTTCACGAAGCTGAATACACACAAATTTCGAATTTTCCCCTCGTATACATTATAAATCCTTTGCAATTTTAATTTTTTAATTAAATACATGAAATTTAACTTATTAAAATTAAATTAATAAAAAATTATCTTATCACAATCATTTCTAGCAAAATCTGCCACACACATTTTTTCAAGGTATAAGGAACCATTCTTTTATTATTTTTCTTTTTATTTCTTTTTAAGAAGTGAATTCGCAACTAGTTCAGAGGTGGATTTCTTTCGCAACCATTCCCAAACTGTACAAACTTTAAACCGCATTTCGAAAACTTATTTGATATAAAGTGGACTCTGGTAAAAATATGAACCTCTTTCGCCAAAGTGGCCCAGTATAAGTTTGCGTGCATTCATACTAAATCGATCGAACAGGTATTATATTTTTCTCGAACTACATCGATCAGCAGAGAAAAACACGCATACTTAAGAACATAAAGATGCTTCATAATTCTTATTTTAAATAATAGGGTGTTTCAGTACACCGAAGTCGACCAACAGAATACACAAAATGGGTGCAAGAAATATTAAAGATTAGTCAAAAGTCACCCCACTCGAATCAAACAAACTTCAACTTTAGTTCACACTTACGCCCCCCCCCCCCCCCACTCCAGCAAAGTTCGATAATGTATATTATTGGTTGCTTATGGGATGGCGACCATTCGTCTTGAAGCGTTTTGGGATAGTATCACTACTTTCACACAAAACTGAAATTCATTTATAAGAGTTTTTTTTCTTTTGTTAAATCAGAAAACAATCAAATGTTCTCCCTTTTCGCACTTTTCATCAGAAAATATTTGATGTACAGACATCACTTTATTTTTCTGCAAATGTCGTCAATAGCTGTGACGTCACACACAAACACGCCTGTACCTTCAGTGTGCAGGAAGATACAATTTGAACGCATTTTAAACTGCTTAAAAATAACACTGCATTATTTAAAATAAGAATTCTAAAGCAAAAGGAAGCCAGATAGCTGTGGTAGGTTTTTTTCCGGAATTGACTACCGATAATTCAAATGTCAAAGAATTCGGTAACGCTTCATTTTTCTCATACCAAAGGGTGAAGTTGAAAAATGTAAATTCTTATCTTTTGGCGACAGGAAAATAGAAATATTGAAAAACTGAATTTACATGTGCCTGTTTATTCAAATGTCGGTTGTTCAGTTTTCAAAAACCTACTGAAATGTAAAATTTTTTAAAGTTTATTTGTGGGTTCAATTTTTTCATATTTTTCTATTTATGAGACAAGAAAATAAGTTGTTTATACAGTCTGCAAAATAAAATGATGAAATAATGAAACAATTTCGAGTTCTGTGACATTCAGTTTATCGATAGCCTATTCCGGAATAACCTACCAGAAAATATATGATTTCTTTTTTGCCTCAGAATTCTTATTTTAAACAAGTAGGTCAGTCAACCTGACTACGTCCCCCGCCAGCGTACAATCTCGCTACAATACCAACTCGTGTTAGCACCCATACTACCTTAGTACCTATATGTAAAATATATTGACAATCGATCAAGAAATGTAGGCTTGAGTGTGTTAATAAACTCACTCAAGAGCTCAAAAACTGTACACATATTTAATGCCCAGCTGGGTCAATGTCCTTGGGCCGACTTGGATCATTTACGATACCAACTCTTGTCAGCACCCATACTACCTTTATGTAAAATATTTCGCCAATCGATCAAGAAATGTAGGCTTGACGGTGTTAACAAACTCACTCAAGTGCTCAAACACTGTACAAATCTTTAAAGTCCAGCTGGGTCAATATCCTTGGGCCGGCCTAGCTCATTTACAATGCTAACCCTTGTTAGCATACACACTACCTATATGTTAGATTTTTCGGCAATCGATTAAGAAATGTTGGCTTGACGGTGTTAACAAACTCACTCAAGCGCTCAAAGACTGTGTGAATTTTTAAACTCCAGCTGGGCAAATGTCCTCGGGCCGCTGTGGCTCATTTACAATACCAACTATTGTTAGGACCGGCAGCGTTCGCGCTGGCCTTCCAGAAAACCGCGTCACACATAATTGTGTGACGCGGTGGGATCTAAAAAACCGCGTCACAGACTCACCACCAAGCATTTTTCAATAAAAGTACTGGTGCCTTTTGAAACACCTAACCCCCCTTCACCCTCCTCCACCTCCTTCATGCACAAATAAGCTGTAGTAACATTTATTTTGATTTTATTAACGGCTTCTCTAAACAACTAGAGCAGTGTGCATAGCCCACATATTCCCACAGCCCCCCCCCCCCCCCCCCCTCCGTTAAACACGGCCATCAATAGTCAATCAAGAGCTGAAAATTTTCAAGTCCAGCTGGTCCATTTTCCTTCGAAGAACCTGGCCCATTTACAATACCGATCTGTGTTTGTTCCCATAGAAGCTACATACCAAGTTTCAGGAGTTTTTAAGTTATCGTGTTAACAAGCTCTTGATGACAGAACAACCGACAGACCGACACGCGGTTGATCGCATAAATCCCAAGTGGGGAATAGAATACAAGACAACAAACGAGTTTCGATTGACACACAAAATGCAGTGTAATTCATGACTAGGTCAATTAAAAATTCAAGTCTGTTTACTCAAAACAATCATCTGTACAGTTCTAAGTAAATAAAAAAAAACAGTTCTCTGGTCAGTTCTAAGCAAAGTAACAAATTACTAAAACTTAGATGACATTATGACTTAAAAAAAAAACAACTTTTTTTTTGAGATCGTAAGAGGGCAGAGAAATCGAGGGCAACAAGAAATATATATAGAAAAAAACTATTAACAGAATTCTAAAAGTGATGGACCATGATCAATCAAAACTGTCTTAAAACTCCATTACGCGAAGTTTACTGCATAAAGTTTTTGAACTTTCAGCTCAAAAACTTGAAGTTTATTTTTCGCGATTTGGGACTTCCCGCAAATTTCTACCCGCATCTTTAAAATCAAAAGTTGCCAAGTCTGGTCCGTTCACAGAAATCTGTAAAATTTGATCAAGTCTTTTATCACCTAGACGGTTCCTGCTCTTGGTTTTAATAAGGGTTTGGCCAACTCCGCGACAAACTTACTCGGCGACAGGTCAACCCGGCGATACTTTGGTTAACTCGTTAACTCGGCGACACGTGAAAGTCAAGTCGGCGACACATGGAGTTAACTCGGAGACACATAAGTATCAGTCTTGAAATTTGCAAATTGTTTCAAGGACAATACAACTGAAGTAACAACATTCATATTCTGATTGTGCATGTTATCTTATTACAGGGAGGGCGCAGCATCGATCTAGATTGCAATTATGTCATATTGAAAACAATTTAATAGCTAAAATTGATTATAGGGAGGGTATACCACTGAGGGTCATGTTTATGTTAAACAGTATAAGTGTAAATTTAGTGCTGAAAAAATTGTTGAAAAAATAACAATAAATGATGATTAAAATGTGCATTTTGTTTTTGTTCTTAAAAAATGAAAAAAAACACTTTCCACCGGACAGACGGACAATTGCTAATTTCAAGACATATTTCTTTTCAAATACATACATTAGCACAAAAAGCTTGGAATTTTCTGTCATACTTTTATGTGTCGCCGAGTTGACTCCAGGTGTCACTTGACTTTCACGTGTCGCCGACCTGAACAAAAATCTGTCGCCGAGTTAACCAAAGTGTCGCCGGGTTGACCTGTCGCCCAGTAGGTTTGTCGCCAAGTTGACAATAAACCTTTTAATAATTTTTTGCGCGCTAACACTTCGCTCGCAAGTAGCAGAGTTCATTGCATCGAGCAGAAAATATTCCATAAGGATAACAAAGTTCGGGTGGTCCGTCCGATATGTGGTCAGGAGCTCCTGTGCAAAATCTGTCAGATTTTGCTGTGGTGCTGTGCGCTCAAAAACCTTAAATTCCTTCAAGTCATTTATACACTCCAAAATAGACGAAGGACTAATTTTTGTTGAACATTTTTCACATATAAGTTTTTTTCTATAGTGTGACGCGGTGGTCTCCGAAAATCCGCGTCACTGTGACGCAGTGGGTTTTGAAAAGCCGCGTCACAAGCCCCAAAAAGTGCTAAAATCCGCGTAAAAACGCCGTCATCGCGAACGCTGTTAGGACCTATACTACCTATATGTAAAATATTTCGCCACTCGATCAAGAAATGTAGGCCTGAGTGCGTTAACCAAAAAATGTCGAGAGACAGACAGGAAGACGGACAGACCCGAAAACTATAGCCCTCCAAACCGCGCAACGCGGCGGCCGGGGACTAATAATACGGTGTTCAACCTGAACAAAATATAACGTAAAACATATGTTTTAACGCTAACAAATAATGTGCAAAACATACATTATTTACAACAAACAAATCTAGTTGTGCAAAAACATATCAACAAATTTATCAATTTTTCAATCAATTATTCAAGAATTCTATAATAGCGTGTCTTGTAAAGCAATTTTTATCGCGCTTCAATGGCAGGGACAAAAAATTTTCGTGACGCGGGGCGGGCGGGTTGCCATAAACAAGACATGACACAAATACAGAAATACAACCCCCTGCAGTGCCCGTATCCCGAGCGAGCCAAACAGCGCGTAATCGTGAAGTCTTAAACGAATTGCAATCAGAAAACAAACTTTAATAAACACAGCGTTTTTAATGCATGCAGTCCTGCGTTTCTACACTACTGTCTAGCATGAAAAAAATGTTACAGATGGGTTAATGTGACAAGCAAAGGTATGTTAAGCTCTACCGAACTACTCAGCAATGCTTGCCCATACCACCGTTGTTATCGCCCCCCCCCCCCCCCCCACCCCACAATAAATTCTCATACTTCAATCTCCTGAATTAACTATTTCAAAACAGTGACTACAAAAAAAAAAAAAAAAAAAACCCTTCACTTGAAAACTTTTTAAACAGGAAAAACTTCTTTCAGCGTAGAGTAAACCCATTATTCCAATCCAAATAGTCGTTTGTTTTGTTCTGACAATTTAAAACTTGTCTGTTTTCCAGGGTATGTTTTGATGTCTTTTTACCCAACATAAATAAAAACAACAAACTGCTTGAGGCATTTTCTCCCATAAACAACTCGACTGTTCTCTCCATTCACTTTGTAAAATTGTCTGTAAAAACCCTTTCAACTAATATAGAAAATGGGTTCTAATAATAATAATAATAATAATAATAATAATAATAATAATAATAATAGTAATAATAGTAGTAGTAGCAATAATAGCAATAATAGCAATAATAATAATAACGCTAGAACGTAATTCGCATTATACAAACCTGCGCAAGCATGTGCTGGTGGCTACGTGAACGTGTATTTTTTTCTTTGTCACAAACACCTACCCTGGTGTAGAACTAGCTAACGTGACCTTGACACCCCATGCGTTCTTAGAAAACGAACCTGGAGACTAGCATTCAGCTCGTCCAGTTCCTTATTGGCGCGATCCTGAATGTCGTCTGCCTGTTCGAGCATCTGCTGCATCTGATCCCTCTCCATCTGGAGCATGGACATCATGTCCTCCCACTCCTTGAGCTTCTCGCCGCAAGCGTGGTTATGTGCGGTAACTTCCTATGTGGTTATATGCGCACCGCATCGGGGAGTTATGCGGGTACATTTTTTTTTGTTATTAGTGTGTGGTTATTTCTAGGTTTAATGACTGATTAATTTTCTACTTTTTGTAATGACAACGACAAATATTAAACTGAAACTTCAAAAGCTTTCCAAACTTTTCGTTTCAGTTTATTTTCAGAGCTTCTATTTTTAGTACTATGCGCGAAAGTCGATTTTCCCTCACTCTAATGATCTCAAAGAAGTGATTTGATTCATTTGAGAAAAGCTCACGACACCACTCAACCTTGATCCCATTGAATTTTATCATTGTGAAAATCACTATTCACAGAGCCAATAAAAATCCTCGACACAAATTGCGTTTTCCCTTTTCTCGGCTAAATTTCGATTTTCACGTATAGTGATTTCAGAAATCGATACACAGCTACAAAATATTTGCATTCAAGAGTTTGACTTCTATTTACAAAATCAATACGTTAATATAAAGATTAAACCGGGACATTTTAGTAAAGAAATAATTCCTGAAGTTTATGAGCAATATAGAACAACAGAGCTGATGAACACCATACGATGCACAAATGAAAATGCGACATTACAGTCGTGTTCCTCAAACTGAGTTGACTGCAATATTTTCACATGTTAATTTTGTCCGAACCCTCAAACAATGACAGAAATGATATTAATTTAAAGTAGATTAATCTGCGATTTAAAAAATTGATTGATCAAACCAAAAAGAGGTACAATCTTCCCCCACCCCCCCCCCCCCCCTCCCCGACTCCTAATCTTACCGTGTTTTGAACGAATGTTAATAAGAAATCGAAACATGTCACAGATCTGATGCGATTGGCCAGTTCTTTCCAAACATTCGGAACTTTCGGAACAATTCCATCCAAAATCAAACAGATTGTAAAAAAATTCTCACTTTTGTAAAGCGGTGTGCAGTGTTTGCTAAACCAATCAACTTTACTGTGCACAAAACTTATATGCATGATCTTAAATGTGTGCACAAAACCGACATGTACAATCTTCAATATCATGTTTTTGTGCACAAAAGTTACATGCAGCCACACTTCACTCAAATATACGAGCAAGACACTTAATTAAAACCGTATTTAAATAAAAAAAATAATAAAACCTTGAAAATGGCACCTTTTGAAACAAGACTGATTACAAACACCAATGTAATCTCCAAGAAATAATGAACTCCAAATTCCCGACTGTTCATTCAAGATTACGTAATCAGGTGAATATAAATATTCGATTCGACAGAAAGAGAGGGGAAAAAAAAAGTCAGAAAAAATCTGCAACAAAATATACCGTTCTTTCATTGGCATCGCATAGTTTTCAAACACAGGTCATGCCATAATGCAAAATAAAAAATACCTTTTATATTTTCCAAGTTTACTACCAAAACCACCATATTTTCACCATTATTTTGGTCCACTTGAATAAATATGAATTCTCCTACAACGATGACTCACCTGTAATTGCTGAGTCAGCACATTCTTCTCCTCGTTCACGCTTCGCAACTGGTCATTAATATCCGCTATTGCCTCTTCTTGGATTTTCTCCAGATCATTGCGTCCGGATTGAAATCCTTCATTCTGTACCCTCATTTCTTCCAGTGTCGACTCCAAGCTGGAAACTTTCTCTCTCAATTCTATTACTTCACCCTCCAGTTTGGAACGTTTCGCTTGTTCTTTGGTTAGAGATGCTTCAATGTTGGAATGTTCTTCAGTGATATTAGTTAATTCTTTGTCTTTTATCTGTAAATTTTCAGTCAGTTTTTCCTTATTATCTGTAAGAGCGACTAGTTGACTTTCAAATGCTTCCTTTTCATTTTGTAAGGATGTAATTTGTTCTTTGAGGGACAAAATGTCACTGTTTAATGACTCATAATGAGCTTGCAACTGAGCAGATTGTTGTTGTTGCAGAGCAGAAATGGATGTCTGGAGGGAAGAGGTTAGTTCTTTTTCTTTACTATTTTCCTGCTGAAGTTCTTGTATAATTGACTGGAGCTTATCAATTTCATTTTTAAGTTCCGTTTTAGATATTTCAAGGTTGTGCTTTTCTTCATTTATTTGAGCGAATTTCTCCCTAAGCTGCGATAACTCATCCTTTAAACTGCACCCTTCCTCATCACGTGCACCTGTACTTTCGCTTATTTGCATATTCAAATTTTCAGCTTCGGATTTAGCCAATGACAGCTCCTCCTTTAATTGCGTCATTTCCTCATGAACCAATGATTTGTCCTGGATCAAATTTCTCAACTGCTCATCAACTAGTACCTTTTCTTCCTTCATATTGTGAATCAAGGAGTTTAATTTTTCCTTATCTTTCTTGATTTCTTCACATTGTTTTTTCATTTCATACTCGTTTTCTTTACATCGTTCGTTTTCCTGCAGTAAAATAAGTGCACCAATAACTACGATATTTTCTTTGACAATAGGTTTGTTACCTTTTACATATACAGAAACGGCAAATGAAAGAATGAGCAACAGAGATGAGAACGAGACAGAGGGAGAGACACAGGGGGGGGGGGGGGGGCGGCGAGAGAGAGAGAGAGAACGGGAGAGAGAGAAAGCGATAGAGGGCGATGGAGGAAGAGAGAGGCTGAAAGAGAGAGAGAGAGAGAGAAATACAAAGACAGAACGAGAGAGGGAGAAATTTAGCAAAATATCAAATCCCAATTTCTTTTTTTTTACATGAATTTTTCCACCCCCTCGCCCCTTCCCCCAACTTCCGTACCTGTACATCCCAATTTTCCGTACCTGTAGCATCGTGCTCTGCATTTCTTTCATCTGCATCAGTTTCAGCGCCATTTCTTCGTTCTCCAGTTTTGTCAGTCTGACGTCATCTTGGTGCTTCGTTCGGGATTCTTCGAGATCTTTCGTCAATTTTTCATTTTCGGCCTTCACCTGTCATGTACAGAGGACTTTCAACTGCATTTATTTATTTTACTTTTCCTGCATTTACTTTTTCAAATTTGATTGCTTTTCTTTAATTTTTAAAGCAATTCTATTTCTGTAAAAGTTTTATTGGCTTTTTTTTTTCATTTTTGTTTCAGCGTTCAACGTTTTAGCAAATATATTCAGTGAGAAAATTCAAATTGCATTATTTTACAATAATAACTGCAGTGAAAAAAAAGTACTTCAGTGAAGTGGAATTCGACGGTCACCTGTTAAATGCATTCGACAAAATAATCAACACGGACAACACTGGAGAGCTCTTACGTTTTGAAGTTCTTGCGACAGCTCTTCAATGCGCTTTTTGTCCTGGGACTCTGTACCAGCTGTCTTCTCCGCGTGGTCACGCTTCAGCACTTTCATGGAATCTAACACCTGGTCACGGGCATCGGTCAGTACGGACACTTGTTCTGTTAACTCCTGTGTGAAAGAATGGCTCAATGCTAGCTCAACACCTGCACAACTTGTGGTGTGTAAGATATCACTTAAAAGGTGTTGAACCCACTTCCCGCATTTTGTGTAACTAAAATCACCCCTCTAACAGACTGCACGGGAGATGTCACATCCTTGACACACAGAAGTTTGCAAAAAAACTTTTGCAATTTAATAAGCATCATCGAACCCTCCAACCCACGGAAGACAATCGATCACATCTGAAATCGATATCTACATTCCACCGTTATATACATAGCCACTTCCACAGTACAGCAATATAGATGTCTCACACCCATCACCTTATTTTGCGCTTTTGTTGCGTCAAAATCTGCCTGCATGAACTGAAATGATGACGTCATAGTCTCGTCTTTCATCTTCATACATTCGACTTCCTCTTTTAAAACCTGAGAAAAACATTCAAAATAAGACCACTCCCTCCCAAAACAATAATACAAAAAAAAAAAAAAAAAAACAACAAAAAACTAGCGTACACACCCCGAAGCGCTTGAACAATGTTAACGTTTAATTGTTCTTCAAAAGTCCAATGAAGTTTTCTCGAAGGATAGGCGCTGGGAAGATTTCTTTCAATCTCCTGTGGTGGCTGCGATTTTCAGCTAATCAACTGCATTTTTCAACAGAAGATGTACTGCATGAAAAAAGACCCCATAGCTAATGCTTCAATGCGCTTGAACCAGAACGGATGACACTGTCATTTCAAATATCCAGTGTGATCCAAGACATCTAAAGCAAACGAAATCAACCACATAACATTTTAATACAAAGCTGTAATAATTTGCCAATTTCAAAAAAAAAAAAAAAAAAAAAAAAAAAAAAAAAAAAAAAAACGACCAACACCGATAAAACGGCATGTAAAATCAAATACATGAAATCAAGAACTTCATACAAATATAAATCAAATACCCCATGCCCTGCGGCAACAGCTGTGAAAATAATAATTGTAAGACGCTGGGCATGACGTCACACCTTGTTCTGCTTGGAGACATTTTGCAGCTCTTCTTCCAGCTGAGCATTCCGCTTATCAGCTTGCTGTAGGGACTTCTCCAGGTCATCAGTTCGATTCAAGGCTTGCTCTTGCCCAAGCTGTACAGCATTGTAGGCAGCAAGCAGCTCGTTCTTTTCGGTCTCCAACTCCTATAACAAATGCATTGGATTTGAATTCTACACAAACAGAGCACATAACATTTTTGGGGGAGCTTTTTTTCTTTATTTCTTTGTTCAAACAAAAGATGAGTTCTTAGATAGACTAATATCACGACAATGCCAAGCACATACCTTAAGCTGTTTAGTATTTCCTGCAGTTTCGCCTTGTATAATCTTCAATGCTTCAAGTTCCTTGGACAATTCTGCAATAACCAGCATTGAAAAGTGAGTTTCTTCGCAGTTTCAAAAATTACATGGATACAACATCATCATGTTAATATATTTTACTTATTAACTTGTTCAAATTTTACCACAATTTTCATGATTTTATTTTTCTGTCGCTCACTTTGGCTGGACAGTAATTACAATACAATACCCATGCATTTCTTACCCTCGCACTTGGTCTTGCTTTTATTGAGCACAAGGAGTTGTTTCTTGACAAACTTCACCAGGTCCTCTCTGGATAGAGTGTCCAGTCGCGACGACGGAGTTCGGGCACCAGATGGCGTGTGAGCACCATCTTCATGGCCGACGTTGTCCCCCGATGTCTAGTGCACAGAAGGAAGTGACCATATTTATCGCTTCACAGCAATAACATGTTGTACTTTACAACATTTTGGAAAGTAAAATGAAGATTTATATATGTTAAATCAGAACACGATATACTGTGCAAAGGACTTTCATCTGCTGTGATAAAAATAAAACAGTTTCTATCGAAGTGAAACATAGTTGTATAATGATAAAGGATGAACTACACTGTTAGCAATGCCACCGCCTAATCATGCTCTCAGAGTCCCGAAAATATATTTAATTTTTAACACTTGACAAGCCTTTGGCTTGCAAGAGTTATATGAATTTGTGCGAGCAAAATTCGTCCTTTTTTTTCTTCTTGACACTTTTTCCGATTTTTTGTGTCTTCTTCTTCTCTGACACTATGGGCCCTACGACCATGAAACTTGGGACTTATGCAGAGCTTGATCTGAACATGTGCATGTCACTTTTTATTTTCGTCTTTGATTTCGTTTTCTTTGTCAAAACGCCATGTGAAAAGAGTGTATTTTTGCAAGTAAATGCGTGGCATTTAACCCACATCACACACAGTTGCTCAGTGAGCTTTGTGCGAGCTCTCACTGCGTAAATACACGGCATATGCTAGATAAGTCAATAAAACCTTAAGTCAACAGAAACCAAACACTACTCGGCTTATAAGACGTATTCAAGCTGTGTTGTTTGCAATATATTATTCAAGAAATAACCCATTGAAGGAAGTATTTGTGCGTTTTAATTTTTGTCAAGTGTTTAACATTTCGCTAGCGAAGTGAGGTTCTAGTTTTTTATGAGGTTGACTGTTAGCTTTTGTTGGAAGACAGTAGAGTGGATGCATAAAAACAAAAGTTCAACAGTTTTGTGTGTGTGTATTACTGATGTTAACAATGCTGTGTGCTGGTTATAAGCCAATTCGCACTTTCGGATCTTTCCGATGGAGGGGTCGTTTTGACTGAAAGATTTTTTTGGGATAAATTATAAATAAATGATAAGGGAAAACGTCAAAATTCTAATTTTCTTTCAACATGCACTTTCCACCATATGATCTTTTAAAAACTATTTTACATATTAGTCAGCCCCCTTAATAGCCAAGATGTGAATGTTTATGGAAAATGGAATTTTGTTGATTTTGCCAGTTTTTATCCCAATTAAATTCAGTCAAAACGCAAAGTACGAATCCGCTTATTCATTTCTCATTTCTCATTCTATTCAAATATACTTGTAACTACAAAAGAGTAAACACCAATTATAAAGCCATGTTTAAGATTTAACGACGACATATCTGAGTACAACATAAATGAGCAGGAAAAAACTCGTCAAATTTCACCAGAACCCATTTGAGCAATTTGTGACCTGCTGGCACACACTCTCTACATATCTGCAACCGACACGTTTTCACATAACCATTATAGCCCATTTTTAGAAAGGGTGCATCACAAAAATGGTCCATTTATATATTATGGCGCACAATTGTTGTGGTCTAATAACAAACTTGTACTGAAAAAAATAGAAGTTTTCTTAAGATCGGGATATGGAATCTCCCATTATCGTCCACAACAACACTGAATCTACAGTTGCAAAACCACTCTTCACTCAAGTGTGGTGGTATGGCCGAGGTTGAAAATAATGCACCAGGATATTTCTTATTCCCAGTTGACCCTTTCTATCTTCATAGGACAGAAAGGGTCACAGTTCCTGCAAGTGTGGTTTTGCAAGTGTGTATTCACGGTTGTTGTGGGCGATAATGAGGGATTCGATATCCTGATCTCAAGAAAACACATATTTTTCTCAGTAAAAAATTGTTATCTGACCATAAAACTTGTGCGCCATAATTTATAATTGGGCCACTCATGTGATGCACCCTTTCTAAAATAACGCCGTTGGCCCCAGTTGTGCGCCGTGATGTGAAAATTGACATCAATGGCATTTCCTATTATAGGAACCATGACTCTTGCTGTCATAGCAGTGTTGCCACGGAGTCGTCAAGAAAAAAAAGGATAAAAAAAAGGATAAAAAAGGATAAATTTGAGAAAAAAAAGTATGAAAAAAAGGATAATTCATATTTTGCTGAAGATCGAGAAAACATTAATGTTAATCATATTGTATCATTTTTTTGTAATTTACAAGGTTCGCGCTGGGTTCTCAGGAAATTGAGTCAAAAAGGGAAAGTGTGACTTAGTTAGGTCCAGAAAAATTCGGTGGGTTCCGAAAAAGTGAGTCATTTCGTAAAAAATGCCCAAAAAACCGGACAAAAACCCCGCCAACGCGAACCCTGTAATTTATAATGCTCGTTTTCACAGCGATTAAAAAATGTTTGCATACCTGATTGTACTTTACAAATTTATAAAGGAATCCGGTCAAATTGTGCCGAAAGAAGTTTTTTGAAAATTGCATCTAAATATTTTTAAATGCCCCCATTTAGCCAATTTTTAGCGGATCGCCAAAAAAAGTAATTTTTTAAGACAGGCCTACCCAGAGAATAAATGTTCAAAATTGGAAAGGAATCCGATCAAAATTGTGGGAGAAGAACCACTTTGAAAATTGGCAACCGAAAAATTTTAAATGCCCCCCCATTTAGTCAATTTTTGGCGGATCGCCAAAAAAAAAAAAAATTTTAAAGAGAGGCCTACCTGGAGAACATTCGTTTAAAATTTGAGAGGAATCCGATCAAAACTGAAGGAGAAGAAGCATTTTAATTTAAGTAAAAGTTTACACACGTACATAAAGACGACGGATACCCCTCTATTGATGTGATAAGACCAGCCGGACATGGTCGGCTGGTGTAAAAAAAAAAAAAAAAAAAACAAGTTTGTCCAAGGACAAAGTCCCAGCTTACGAAAAGAAATCAGACCAATTCCAGCGTGCATAAGCAAGGGAATTTCCCTGAAAATTTGGGCTTCAAAAGATGAGACGGCAAAAGGCTAGCACAGTAATTAATTTAGCACCGGACCAGAACATAGACCGATAAATGCATACAAAGATTTGTTTCCCAGAAAAATGGGAAACAAATTTTTGTATCTCTGGTAGACTGGATAGTCTGCCATAGTTACCCTCGAACCACGCTCGCATTTCGGATCAGTGCGCATATTTATGTAACTTGCCTCGATGTGAAGTTCTTACTCAGACAAGTGCGCATGTTTAGTCAATTTGCGTTGGTGCTCGGCTCTCATTATGGAACAGTGCACATGTTTATTTCGCTTGTGTTGATGCGTGGTTCGCAACTCCGACCAGCACGCATGTTTATTTACCTTTTGTCGATGTGCGGTTCTTATTTCGGATCAGTGCGCATCTTTATTTACCTTGTGTTGATGTGCGGTTCTTATTTCGGACCAGTGCGCATGTTTATTTAACTTCCGTCGATGCGCGATTCTTATTTCAGCCAATGCGCATGTTCATTTTACTTGCGTTGTTGAGCGGTACTTATTTCTGACAAGTGCACATGTTTCCTTAGTTTGCCTTGATACGCGGTTCGCATTTCGGACCAGTTTGCATGTTTATTTAACTTGCGTTGATGAGCAGTTCGAATTTCGAACCATTGCGAATGTTTATTTAACTTGCGTTGATACGCGGTTCGAATTTCGGACCAGTGCGCATGTTTATTCAACTTGATTTGATGAGCAGTTCGAATTTCGGATCATTGCGAATGTTTATTTAATTTGCGTTGATGCGCGGTGCTTATTTTGGACAAGTGCAAATGTTTGTTTAACTTGCGTTGGCCCGTGGTTCGCATTTCGAACATCTGCGCATGTTTATTTAACGTGCGTCGATGCGCGGTTCTTATTTCAGGCCAATGCGCACATTTCTTTAACCTGAGCTGATGCGCGGTTCTTATTCTGGACCAGTGCACATGTTTATTTAAGTTGCATTGATGCGCAGTTCTTACTCAGAATAGTGCGCATGTTATTTAAGTTGCGTTAATGCGCAGTTCGCATTTCGAACCAGTGCGCATGTTTATTTAACTTGCGATGATGTAAGCTGCTTATTTTGGTCGAGTGTGCTTGCTTGTTTAGCTTGTGTTGATGTGTGGTTCGCATTTCGGACCAGTGCGCATGTTTTTTTAACTTGGATTAATGCTCGGTTCCCATTTCTGACAAGTGTGTTTGTTTACTTAGCTTGCGTTGGTGAGCGCTTCGCATTTTCCACCAGTGCGCATGTTTATTTAACCTGTGTTGATGCGTGCTTCGCATTTTGGACCAGTGCGCACATTTATTTAACTTGTGTTGATGCGCGGTACTTATTTTGGACCAAGTGCACATGTTTATTTAACTTCCGCTGATGTGCGGTTCGCATTTCGGACCAGTGTACTTGTTTCTTTAGGTTGCGTTGATGCGCGGTTCGCATTTCGGACCACTGCGGATGTCGATTCAACTTGCTTCGATGCGTGGTTCTTTTTTCGGACCAGTGCGCATGTTTATTTAACTTGCGTTGATGCGCGGTGCTTATTTTGGACCAGTTCGCATGTTTATTTATCTTCCGTCGATGCGCGGTTCACATTTCGGACCAATGCGCATGTCTATTGAACTTGCACCAATGCGCAGTGCTTATTTTGGACTACTGCGCATGTTTATGTAGCTTGCGTCGATGCCCGGTTGTTAAATCTGACTACTGCGCAAGTTCATTTACCTTGTGTTTACGCGCTGTAGGAGTCAAATTGAGTCAAATAGCACAAACCGTATGCCCAACCCACCTAAGGATGCCTCGTGCAAAAAATAAATGAAATCGGATAAAAACTGTTGGAGGAAATGCATTTTGAAGTTTTTCTTCAATAATTGCCTAAAAATACAAAACTGTCCAATCGACTAAAAAAGCACAAGCCGTGCGCACGAGCCTTTAGGGGTGCCTCATACCAAAAATAAATTATATCGGGTCAAAAATGTAGGAGGAGATACATTTTGAAATTTTTTCTTCAAAAATTCGCCAAAAATTCAAAAATCACCCGATCGACTAGAAAAGCACAAGCCGTATGCATGACCCCTTCAAGATGCCTCACACCACAAATAAATGACATCGGATAAAAATTGTAGGAGGAGATGTATTTTGAAACAAAGTTTACTAAATAAACAACTAACTAACTAACTAACGGACGCCACCCGCAAACCGATAGGAATACCCCAACTTACGTGTAACATTCTGTTAAGTTAGAGTTGCATGTCCCTAGGGACCATCGATAAAGTACGTACGCACCTTTTTAGCCCAGCTTACGTAAGCTGGGCTAAAAAGGTGCGTACGTACTCCATCGATGGTCCCTAGGGACATGCAACTGAAACTTACAGAATGAAGTTATTGAAAATCATTCAAGAAATAAAAACTACTCAACATCATTTAGAATACTGGATATTTTACAGTGTGATAAGACATTGAATACGTTTACAGAATATATTTTCAATTCCATGAAAAAATGCCCTTTCTCTACAGATGTATTGATTTTAACAATAGACGCTGCAAAAAAGTTGGAAATTACATACACATACAGTGTAAATGCGGTTAATATTATGGCCTAATCATGGGTTATTACTAGGGTGAGAAAAAATTATAGCAGAAAAAAAACATAACTAATTTGGAAAAATGATATTTTGAACGAAAAAAGAAAATGAAAAAAAAGTATCAAAATAAAAAAAAGGATGAAAAGCGAAAAAAAAGTATAAAAAAGGATGAAAATTAAAAAAAAGTATAAAAAAAGTATTTAAGGATAAAAAAGGGATAAAATCGGGCTTTTTCAGAAAAAAGGATAATCCTTTTAAAAAAGGATGATGTGGCAACACTGTCATAGGAAGACCGCAAGAGTCATCTAGGACTAGATATTTCGCAGTGTGCGTTTTAAGAAAAAGCCTGCTAGTCCGAGCTTCGGTGTCCTAGAAAGTGAGCCGAAAGATCCAGAGCCTCGAAAGTTGAGATCAGTGGCAATTTCTATTACCGGAACTGTGACCCTTTCTGACCTAAGAAGACAGGAAGGGTCCACTGGGACAAATTCAACACAAATAAGAAAGTTAAGTCAAGCATTTAGACAATGTTACGCTGATTTCAAACATAGCATCACATTTTCCACCTGTGATATGTATGTTTAAAATATGCGATATATGGAAGCTCTGCCCCGATCCGTTTGACTTGTACACCCGTATTTTTGTAGCTTATCCAAAAAAGTTGCTACGAGATGGGCATTCTAGTCCGTTTAAATACAATATTTTAACAATCGGCGCAGAGATGAGTAGTAATCGTTTGTCAGACAGACAAAACGTAAAGGTTTACTTTCTTACCGACATATCCTAGCACAAAAAGTCTTCTCCTAGTTTTAAAAACAGTCACAAATTCATTTTATATTGAGGAAGTGAGACGTGTTTGTTTACAGTCCTTGACCTTCGTTTCTGGTGCTTTAGTTTTAAAGCAGCAGTTAAAAACGTATGCACCATGTGCAAACAAGGCAGAGCATTGAAGTAATAATAATAATAATAATAATAATAATAATAATAATAATAATAATAATAATAATAATAATAATAATAATAATAATAATAAGCGAACCCTTTCCAGTCCCATTATTGGTTGCCGACCATTTATCTAACTTTTGGTATTTGTTGTATTTCGTTTCTTTGCATATTTTAAAGTTGTGATTTGTCATTGTATTCTTACATCAGGTTGTAGTAGAGTGGTGCGAAAAAAATCAAACGTACATGTTGTATATTTTATTTTTTCCTGGCGTTCATATGAATGACCTCTCGGCAATATCCTTAGCCGCGCAACATTTACATTCATGCATTATTTGACTATTTATTTTGTGCGCTTTCATTTTGCCATAATTTTTTTTCTGGCACCATAATTAAGCGTCTTGTTTCTGAACGTGCGTTTTAGATGAGGTTTTAAAACCTCCTCTGGTTGGTACTTTTATGTAACATGCGTTCAAATGTAATTTCTTAATAATGGAACGCGAAAAGTTGATTATAGGGTGCAATAAATTTAACTCGTTCTATAATTTATTTTTGTTAATAATAAAAACCACGTGCAAGAATTCATAGTAACTTCGATAACTTAAAAAGTGGTTCGCAAAAGCATTAAATATTTTCTATTATTTCTATTAATTGTAAATTTCGATTAATGGTAAATAAATACCATAGCGATCAGAAATAAATGTTTGAGCGAAAACGCCGAGAAATGTTTGTACAAATATACCGCCATATTGCAGGCCCATTGTGTGTTGTTCCATATGCTGATACATACGAAAAAAATTAACGGGGGCTTCCGGGTTTGGTTTTAGTTTCGCTTTGGTTTTTTTTTTTCATTTATACTCACTACGATTGATTAACATATGAGAAAATCATGACCTCTAAATTCAGTAATAATAGCAATGAAGGTAATTTACCAAATGTATTTATTTTTAAACAGAAAATGTTGTTCCGGTTATTCTCTCATTATCGCCCACATACACTTTATAACGGAGACGTTTTCAGCAAACGGCCTAGGACACATACCGTAATGTAGCAAAATTCAAACGACCTGACGCACACATTAATACATTGCTTAATAACAAATTTATAATGGAAGTTAGGGTTAGTGGTTAGGGTTAGGAAATAAAATCAAATCAAATAAGCCAATTCGCACTTTGGGATTTTTCCGGTGGAGGTGTTGTTTCGACTGAAAATGTTGGGGGATAAATTATAAAGAAATGATAAGGGAAAAACATCAAAATTCTGATTTTCTTGCAACATGCACACTTTCAAATTTATAAAGCCACCATATGATCTTTTAAAAACTATTTTACATATTATTCAGTCCCTTTAATAACCAACATGTGAATATATTTTTGGCAAAATGGAATTTTGTTGATTTTTGCCGTTTTTGTCCTATCATTTCTTTATAACCTTATCCCACCTGAATTCAGCCGAAACGTAAAAACTGTTCGGCAAAAGTCAAAAGTGCGAATTGGCTTATAAAGTTTTTTCCAAAATGAAAATCGACATACAATAAAGATGAATATATAAGGTAAAGAGAATATAATCCATTTGGATTAACATACATTAAAGCAATAATTATTACAGAAAAAAGAAACAATATCATCTAGCTGTCATAGTGGAAAAGGTAGATTAAGAAAGTTAGAAACTTATAAGGCTAATCCACCCATATGTTAATACAATTTTTTCTTCACAGAAAAAAATAAATATCCATTTCAAATTACTTATTCATTGCTTGTAGTAGCTATGGAAACATTGAGTGAATACGAGGTATGCAGTTTTTTGTAAGAAGACAACCGCCTTACTAATGACCTAAAGTTATGACCGTAGATATGTAGAGAAATTACCTTAAATATATTTAACACTTGACAAGTCTTTGACTTGGTCAAGGCTTATATGAATTGATGCGGGCAGCCGTTGGTGCTTTTTTTCTTGACAGTAAAATTCATTTTCTTGTCTCAGCTTCTCTGACACTACAGGCACTAGAACCACAAAACTTCGTACTTACGTAGAACTTGATCTGAGGGTATGCACCCCCTCCTTTTATCGTCTACGATTTCGTTTTCTTGCTTAAAACGCCATGCGAGCACTGCTGATTTTAGAATAAATAAATATAGCGCATTTAAAAGCAAACTAACGGTTGAGCAAAACAGCACAGCTTATGGTCGTTACGTGGGCTCTGCCTGCCTAGAGAAAAGTGCTAGTCCGTTCAATCAATAAAGCCGTTGAGCCAACATAACTAAGCAGACTTTATAAGCCGCATACGTGCTGCGCCATAAGCTCTGTACTTAGTTGTATTACAGATTGTGCGGCTTGAAAAAAAAAACTTCATGTTGTTCAAGAAATAAGTCAAGTGTTGAAGATATCTCTTGCGAAAAGTGGTTCTAGTTATTTTATAAAAAACGCTTAAATTTTGTTTTGAACTGAACAGAGCATTCCATAGTTTAACTCAAATTACTGATATACAAAATCCTTTAAGCCGAGTCCTAGAGTGCTGTACTGAAAAGTTTCCATACTGTCTTGTTTTATTTCTGTTCATTTCGAAAAGTTTGGTCAATCTTTTTGGTAGTAGATTGTTTCTTGCTTTATACATTACAATACCGGTATTAAGTTTAACCAAATCAACAAATTTAAGTATTTTATACTTAATGAAAATGGGTCTACTATGTGATAAAAAAGGTGCATGATCTATTGTTCTTATTGCCCTTTTCTGGAGTTTTACAATGTGTGACAATCTAGTGATATATGTGTTTCCCCAAATCTCACAGCAGTAGTTAAG
Source organism: Protula sp. h YS-2021 (assembly GCA_949752745.1). NCBI lineage: Eukaryota > Metazoa > Annelida > Polychaeta > Sabellida > Serpulidae > Protula > Protula sp. h YS-2021. The sequence continues at coordinate 46,767,035 of OX457030.1, read as the reverse complement.
ATATGGTAAAAGCAGGGTTCAATACAGAGTGCACAACGAAGAAGATGTTAACAAATGTTTAACTTTGCGAATCACTGCAATACTTTTAGCCAGTTTACCCTGAACATGTTGAATATGAGCAGACCAATTAAACTTACTATCGACCATTACGCCTAGAAATTTTGTTACATATACTCTTTCTATATCAACACCACTAATATTGATGTTGAAAACTTTTGATGAGTCCCTATTAGAAAATACGATAAAATTAGTTTTCGAAATGTTCAGCGAAAGTTTATTTCCCTTAAACCAATCGTCGAGTTTTTTCAGTTCCTTACATAGTACATAACAAATATCGTCGACGTTCTTACCTGTGTAAAATATATTAGTGTCATCTGCAAAAGGACAAATTTAAGCAGATCAGACACGTTACTTAGGTCATTTATGTATAAAAGAAAAAGCGAAGGCCCAAGGATTGAACCTTGCGGTACTCCACAGGTAACGGGTAGGACATCCGAGTCGGTATTTATAAATCTTACAAACTGAGAACGACATGAGAGATAACTTTTTAACCATGCTGGCACATTTCCTCTGATACCATATAGTTCTAACTTGTGCAATAGTATATCATGATTTATGGTGTCAAATGCTTTCTTTAAATCAATGAATACACCTACAGTAGATTCTTTTCTTTCAATAGATGAGGTAACACAGAACCAACAATAGATATGGTGATAGAGCATTCGTGAATTTTGCTCCTAAACTATGGAACTCGCTGCCTATTCATTTTAGATCTATAAATAACGTTGCAGCTTTTAAAAGAGCTCTTAAAACACACCTTTTTAATAATGCTTTTGTCAACTAATTTGTAACAGTATTATAATTGTATTATTATTCACGTTTATCATTTTAACTTATAATTGTATACTCTGTGCAGCACTTGGAGCTTATTATTAGATAAAGTGCTATACAAATGTATTAAATAATAATAATAATTTGTTTATTAGGTCAGTTACTGCCAAAGATGTTGAGTGTTTATGTCTGAATCCGTACTGCCTCGAGTGTAAAATTTTGTTGTTTTTTTTCGACTAATGGCATAAGACATTTATTAAACAACTTTTCCAACACTTTCGAAAATTGTGGTAATAGCAACACTGGTCTGTAATTTGTACAAATTTGGTTATCTCCTGCTTTAAATATGTGAAAATGTGAAAGTATATTGCTTACTACAGATTAAAACTGCCTAAAAAACCATGTGTGCCTCAGGTCGTTTGCACAGTAACTCATAGATATTACGCCCGATTTCAATTTTCGTCCCACTTATAAGCCATATCACACTTTCGACGTTCCCAATAAAAATGCGCAAAATTCTGCGTATCGAATAAAAATAACCGGGTAAAAATGAAAGAAGTGATAGAGAGATTTCGCGTAAATGTCAAATTTCTCTTGCACCAAAGATCTGTCGGGCTTTTAACAACTCGTATGCTATTTTAAAAATGTATTAGAGGTTTTAACAAATAGTTTCAAGTTTCAATTTCTGTTATGTTCCGAGCTTTAGCTGTTTTTGCGATATTTCGTCTACATTTTTCTATCATTTCTTTCATTTTTGACCAGGTTCCCTCGCAGTCGAAATTCAAAATTCTTTCGCATTTTATTCGAAACACCCAAAGTGTGATTTGGCTTATGTAAGCGCTCTCCACTTTATACGCCAATAAGCCAATTCGCACTTTCGGGTCTTTCTGGTGGAAGTGTTGTTTCGACTGGAATTTTTTGGGGATTAATTATAAAGAAATGATAAGGGGAAAAAGGGAAAAACATAAAAATTCTAATTTTCTTTCAACATGCACACTTTTCAAATTTATAAAACCATCATATGATCTTTTAAAAGTTATTGTACATATTATTTAGTCCCTTTAATAACCAACATGTGAATATGTTTCTGGCAAAATGGAATTTTGTTGATTTTTGCCGTTTTTTTCTATCATTCTTTTTTTTCTTATCCCAACTGAATTAGCCGAAGCGCAAAAAAATTTTCGGCAAAAGTCAAAGTGCGAATTGCTTATTCGTAAATTGTGTAATTTTTGAAGTATTGACCATGCTTTTTATATGGGTCATTTCTTGATAATTTTCTGGTCCTAATTGAAGCAATCCCACTTTGTACGTATCGCTAATAACAACCTAGTAACGATATATTTTCCTCAGTTTTTACAATCTCTATTTATCTAGTTTATACCCTGTGCAAGTGTTCAGGCAATGTTGTTATGTCTCTCCGACCAAGTGGAGACATGTAGGGTCGATTTCACAACTTAAGTCTAGACCTGGTTTGGAGCAAACTCAGTCCAGACCGCGGTTAAGACTGGGTTTCAGACCATAGTGAATTTCACAGCCTCGGACCAGACAACACTCGTATATGAACTTCTATGTATGTATAAACTGGAAAAAACCCTGTCTAGACTGGGTTTGAAACCTGGTTTCAGACCAGGTCTAGACTTAATTTGTGAAATCGACCCGTAGTGTTTTTACGGTCTGTGTTTGTATGTATTTATGCCTGTATGTGTGTCAGTCTGTTGTGAATAAAATGTTGTTTGCAAGATATTCCAAGAACGAAAAGTCGGATCCATTTCAAACTTTATTGGTTCATTCCTTGGGTAGGTCGGACGGTTCTGTCGGCCTTTGACGCTTGTTACGCTATTACGCAAGTCGTATGACGTCATTATGTAAAAATCTTGTGTGCAAAATTTCTCAGCCGCTGGACATCGGAGAAAGTTGAAACTTGGTGGGAATGTTGCTTAGTAGGTCTGAAAGATTCTGTCAAATAGTAGAAAGAACAAAAAAGGCGTATGGCGACATTGGATAAAAACATCTCGATAGCGGAAAATCGGATCGACTTCAAACTTGGTGTAGTTATTCCTTTGATAAGTTTTTTAACACTTGACAAGCCTTTGGCTTGCAAGGGCTGTATGAAGTTGTGCGAGCAGCCGTTGGTATGTTTTTTTTCTTGACAGTGATCGGATTTCCTGTGTCATCTCCTCCACTGACACTACGGGCCCTAGGGCCGCGAAACTTAGGTATTCGGTAGAAATTGATATGAACGTGTGCATGGCACTTTTTTTGGCCTTCAATTTCGTTTTCTTGTTTAAAACGCCATTTTATCCTAGTTGTGCATTTGACGCACAGCACAGAACACCACACAGTTGTTCAGGTCTGTGCGAGCTCTCACTCTAAAAAGATAACACGGCGTCTGCTTGATTATTCAATATAACCTCAACCCAACAAAAACTAAACACTACTCGGCTTATAAGACGTATTCAGGCTGTGTTGTTTGCTGATACATTTAGCTGGTATTAAGTTATCAATCTATGGAGTTTTTTTCTTGACAGTGGTCCGATTTTTTTGTATCGTGTTCTTCTCTGGCACTATGGACCCTAGGACAACGAAACTTTGGACTTGTGTAGAACTTGTGAATAATAATAGTAATAATAATAATAATAATAATGATAATAATAATAATAATAACACGGATAATTTTGGCGGGGACCGTGGCCCCCAGTTTCAGAAAATGGCGCGCTAAATTTATCGCTGGGTCCGCGATGGCCCCCAGATTCCATAAATTGCCCCCAGTTTTTATGGCTGAGGGCCATTGTATGCATGTTGTGAAATACTTTATATTATTCAAGAAATAACCCATTGAAGGAAGTATTTTTGCGTTTTAATTTTTGCGTGTTTACCATTTTGCTAGCGAAATGCGGCTCTAGTTTAAACATTGAACTCATAAAAAATTAAGAACGGCTCCAATCGCGTGAGAAGTATTTTGTGATATATTTTGCAGAATCTAATACTACCCTCTGACCCCTCCGCTCCGCCTCCCCCTTTTTGTCGGCTCTTTTGTTAACTAAGGATAGTTATTAACTACGCTTGAGATTTAAGTGTTTTCCAGAAGATTCTCCAATGTTCCTGCATTCTGTAGACTTACTTGAAAACACTAGCAGTACAGTTATCGATAATTTCTTATGTTTCGTTTCATTGTCTTTTTTGTGCGTTGCTCACCTACAGTTATTAGCGTGTTTTCATTTGGCTGTTCTATATATGGGAGTAATTACATAACGGCTTGCAATGTTTGGGCAGTACCTAGAAGTAGCTTTCACCTGTGATGTTGGTCATCTAATCTATTGTGTTATGACAAGCAGCGCACTATTTTGACACCAAAATGAGATCGCTGGGGAAGGTTTAAGCGTGGCAAAATAAAAAAAACTATTTCGGTAAACCTATTTGTAACTGCTGCCTTCAAGATACGAATAAAAAGACGTAAAGTAAAACCTGTTTGTAGTAAAAACCTTCCAGTCCCGGAGAAAAAGGCACGTACAGTAAAACTGCTGTAATGACCAGCTTCGAACCCTGGATTAAAATGACATACAGTAAAACCGGTTTTATCGACCGCCATCTGGAACCGGACAAAAAGACGTACAGAAAAAAACCTCTCAAGTGGCCACCTTCTAGACCGAGATAAACACTTAAGCCTAAACTTGTATGAAAAAGAAGATTGAAATACCCACAAGTCAAGTTACGAATCCCCTCCCGCTCTCCTGTTCAAAAACTGGATACGCATCTCGATTTCTGGGCACATGGAATACATTTATATAAGGCAAAGGATCTTATTATTCGGAAAATAGTACAAACTTGTTCAAATAAAACGTCGGGGAGACATTTCTTTTTGTTTACAAAAACAAGAAATTTAATAGGTGTCGATTGAAAGTTTGTGATATAAGCCCGTACTCTTGTGTTTGTGTGCACTGGCCGCTGTAGTTGGCAACTGCTTTATCCTGTTTACAGATCACAGCGAGGAAAACTACTGCATTTGTAAAAGTAGCGACATGGATTCGGACATGATCGCCTGTGACAACCCTAATGTGAGTGATTGATTTATTGATTTATCGCTGCAGTTTAATTTCTAAGCGACTTTCGTCTCGAATTTTATCGGGTAATTGGTACATTTGTACAGATGGCACTCGTATATTTTTCTAAGTTTTTTTTGGGGGGGGCAATGAAGGTTCACTTATTGTAAAATTAAAGACATTTTTTTCGTAAAAAGTCATCAACATAGGTTTCAGTAAGAAGTAACCCTCAGAAGCTGTCATATAAGCATTGTTGTGCATCTGTCAAGTACCTGGAACGACGTCAGATGCTCTCGCTAACTCCCAAAACAAAAACACACACACAGCAGGCTGAAAGAATAAAGATTGTATTTGTTAATTTCATTGAGTTATGTTATTACATAAAAGTAAGAATTGTGATGTAAAAAAGAAACTGGCTATCTTCTGGTAGGGTAGCCCGGAATAGACTATCATACAAATTGAATGCTTTTCGACTTTTCATTTTTATATTCATTTTCTTGCCTTAAAACTAACAAAAAAAAAAATGGAAATATAAATGACAAAAAAAAAAAAAAAGAAGATAATTAAGACAAGCAAGTTTCGTGCTACATCCTATTCAACACCAACTGGCGATTTAAAAACAAATGAAATTGAATTCACTTCGAAAATATTGGTAAATATAATATAAATAAAAATAATCAAACAACTTATTATTTTAAATGAGAATATATCAAGCAAATAAAACAAATGGATATCATTTGTTGTTGGCTGAATAAGGCATATTGTACTTGGGGAATCCGTTTCGAAATAGACTCCCGATGCTCAGTAACACTGATAGACAGAGAAGTCTATTACTCTACGCTAGTCTGTTCCGGAATAGACTCACTGCATTCAGGGATTTTTTTTGCTATGCTTCCTGCTTCCAGGAAGCATTGATTTTGCCCAGGAAGCATTGCATCATCTTTTTATATGTTGCGTCTAATTAGAAAATTAGAAAATCAATATTCGATAAGCATATCCAGGGTTCCCACTGACTTTTGAAAATGGGGGTTTTTGTACCCCCACTTATTGAAAACTGCGTGAACGCGAAAAAATGGGGTTTCGGTCACTTCACAAGTAAAATGTGTAAAACATTCACCGAACATCTCAGGACCATTAGTAGTGGTCAACATTTACACAAGCAAACAAAACGGAAAACACTGCCATCACAATAATAAAAGAAAACTAATACTACTCCCTTTCATTAACAGTTTTGAATTTGGAAAAATTTCCTGATAGTGGGTCATTACTTGTAAGAAAACGCTGTTATTGGTCATTTCTACTGTTGTTTACCAGATATTTGAAGTTAAGAAAAGAATTTCTGATTTCCTCAGCGCTGATTATTGCATTTTCGCCTTGTGCAAAAGCCTTTAAAATCTCTTCCATTGCCTCGTTTCCGTGATTCCTAATGCCATCACTATCGACCGGCAGAAGCTTTGGATTCAGAATTATATTGAGAGTCTTCAAAATTTTTATGTCGGCTTCTGGAAATCTTTTATCAAATTCGTCTAACAAATTTGATGTGAACTCATCTTTGACTTGGACAACATTATTTAAATGTGTTTTTATGAAAGGAATTTCTGTGCGTGACTGTATCCCCGACTCTTCAAAAGTGTGCGTGTTTGTGCGTGAATCACGGACAAACGCACGGAAATTGGAACCCTGCATATCAGTTTTTTTGGTGGAATATTTACTAGTCGCAATACAAAGGTTGAATTGAAATTTGTGTGTATTGTTTGATTTTAACTGGAGCCTATCTTAATATTCTGAAAATACCGCTATTCCCACAATATAAGCCACCTGGGACAATTAGCAGCACTTACCCAAAATAACCGATCCAAAAAATGTTTCGTTGACCGGACTATAAACCGCACCCTGGTCGAATTTAAACTATGAAAGTCTTGATCATTTAGTACATTGGACAGATAAAAATTCTCAGTTAGATCAACTGAGATACTCCTACATTTATGTTTGTAAAGGACGAAGGAAAAATGATAAATAAAAGCACTAAAAATAGTTTGTTTATTTTTGCTATTGTAAGTATGGCTTCTTAAAGATTTTCTCAAAAGTGTCTGGACCATAATTAACCCTACCGGACTATAAGCCGCAGGAGGGGTTTTGTATGTAAAATCGGATTATAAAACGTGGTTATAGTCCGAAAATTACTGTATACGTGAACTTGGCTACCGGACGCACTGATTGCGTCATGGTCGCATTGAAATTCTCGTGGAAGCAACTCTTCGATCGTCACTGCGTCCACGGAAGCATTGACTAACAGAGCAAGAAAAATGCCTGCCTGTATGAAAGTGCTTTATATTGCCCAGGACAAAAATATCTACTTTCTTACATGAAATATTCTTATTTATTCCCCACAGGTAGAACCTGTGGGAAATATATGCGATCGACCGTGTGTCGGTCTATCGGTCTGTCATCAACAGCTCGTTAACACGATAACTTAAAAACTGCTGCAAGGATTTTAATGAAACTTGGTATGTAGTTTCCATGGGAACAAAAACCCATCGGTATTGTAAATGGGGCAGGTTCGTCCAAGGAAAATGGACCAGCTGGACCTAGAAAATTTCAGCTCTTGATTGACTATTGTGTGAACTTGTGAACACGATAACTTAAAAACTCCTGAAAGGATTTTAATGAAACTTGGTATGTAGCTTCTATGGGAACAAATACAGATCGGCATTGTAAATGGGCCAGGTTCGCCCATGGAAAATGCACCAACTGGACTTGTAAAATTTCAGCTCTTGATTGACTATTGATAGCCGTATTTAACTGATGGGGTGGGGGTGCCTGTGGGGAATATGTGGGCTATGCACCCTACTCTAGTTTTAAATATCAGAGTGGTGTTAACATTGCTCAACCGTTTCAACTCTTTGATATTAGAAAAATAAAGCATTGTCGATTATTGTATTGTTGGAATGATTGGTAGTCTGTTCGTGGACAGTTTATCTGAAAGGAAAAAAAGCAACTATATGTTTTCGTATTTTCTTTAGAATTCTTGTTTTACAAAATTGTGCTGTTGACTGTGAACAATATTGTCAAATCTAAAAAGTCGCGTTTTCCATTTGTATATGATCTGAATACTAACCGGATACGTACGTACCTTTAAGTACTGATTCAAAGTAAGTCAGCTGCTTTAACTTTTACATGGCCTTCAGAACTTGCAACACTAGTCAACAAATATTTACTTCATTTGAGTCAACATAAGTACTTATTGGCCGGTATCTTCATGGTGACTCGAAATAAGTCAATAGTTGCTTTATTACGGGACATTAGTGACGCTTTATTTACAAATAACTGCAGTGTCTGTCACCTTTTGTGTCCCGGTCAACATTCAAAGAATATTGACGTGAAAGTCAGCCTGTCAGATTACAGCATGTACCCAAGTTGTATGACAATTGGCAGATATTGACTTATTTTGTATTACTGCGTTGTTGACCAGAATGACAACGTTGACCTTTACTTCGTCATTTTCTTAACTGCTCAATAATAGGTCGGTGTGGTCGATATAGGTCAATACCGGTCTTCTTATGTCACTTTGTTGGAGTTTTGACAAGTAACGGCAATATCTATCGATTTTTTTATTCTGGTCAACAATGAAAAATCATTGCCTTGGGAATCGACCTATCAGATTGCAGCATTTATTCGAGTCATGTAACAATGTATTTTGATGCTCAGTTTACTTTTGTACCGAGTCGTTATTCTTCTTTATCGCATCGTTTCGAGACTGTACGAGGGAAGTGGCAGAAATGTGGGTTAGATAAGACATGGCGATTAGATAAGATACGTTCCATTGTCACGCTACGTTTATTTTCATTTATTTAGCCAAAATTGAGGTCGAAATTTAGCATACAGTCGAATCCATTTAAACCGACATCGCTTTAACCGACATATCGTTTTAACCGACATGTTTTCACGGTCCCGAAGGATTTACCCCATTGACCCCCATTATACAACGTCGGTTTAAACAAATATCGTTTGTCACACGTAAATTTTGATGTCGAACAATTTTTTCCGCCCCTTTTTCGACAAATAATGAGATTGACAGATCCCTTTTGTACGATGTTATACCTATTGTTATTTCACTGTGATGTTATACATTTGAGCCATTGTTTCTACTAACATTCTTGAATTACGTACACACAGAAGCCTATTCATCAGTACTCAGGCCATTCAAAGGTATGACATCTACTCGGGATTATAAAGATGTTTGGGTTTGCATGTAATCGTTACATTACAGAAAACAATGCTACATGAACAAACTTGTGATCAGACATTAAAAGAGTTGCTCAATAGCTCAAACGATTCTTTAGATTTCGATTGATCAGAACATAAAGAAACGATTATTTCGTGTGATCTAAACTTCACAGGTCTTTTTCATGTCTGTTGATCATGTCACTTGATTGCAATTTGAGCAGAAATTTTGCGAATGGCAATTTCATCAATTGCAATCAGAAAATATTTTGATAGAAACAATCCTGAAAGTATTAAGAGTGTAATATCACGTATTTTCAATAATTTTGGTATAGCATATTAATAAAACATGATATGGATACAGTTTTTCTTTCCTACGAGTTTCAAACAGCCAGTACCTTTTAACCGACATATCCCTTAACCGACATTTTTTGCTCAGTCCCGGTGTAGCATCGAATTTTCACCCCACCGATATCTCACCCCCCGGTGAATATTTGATATCAAATTTTTACTAGGGGGTGTAAATACGATAGATTTTTGTCCATCGAATATTCACCCCCCCCCCTTATCAAATTTTCACCCCTACCCCGGCGAAGATTCGATATCAATTCTGCACCCCCCCCCCATACATTTTCACAATTTATTCGTTTTGAACTGCACTATCGATATATGACATGTTTCACATTCTTTATATCAAAGAGCCTTTTGAGTGTTTTAATTGCAGTTGCTTTTTATGCCAAATTCCCTTGCATATGTGCAGTTCTTTACACCAAAGATCTTTACATCCTTAAATAGTATTAACACACATAATCCAAATTACTCACCGGCATTCTTAAATTGCAATTAATGAAATATGTAAGATTACAATACCTTTCTTTTTACCAAAAGGCATTTGACTGATTCAATTGCAATATCTTTCGAATACCAAAGACCCTTTTCTCCATGCAGTTCTTTACACCAAAGACCCTAATTAACATTACCACACATCCACCACACCCTTGCTGATTGCAATTTGCTACGTGTGGGAAAATTGGATCGGTCTGTAGCGTCCGGAGCAGGCTTTTTTAAATGTTAACTGGTTGAAAAAATCTCCGGAGTATTCCGATTTGAGACTGGTTGGTCTGGAGCAACATCCGGAGCGGGTCAGAAACTTAAATTGCAAATTAATTTTTGCATATAAATTCAACATACTTCTACCTGGTACAATAAAGTCGAAGTCATGGATGCTAAGGAGATACAACACATAAGAAATTTTATTCAATGACATTGCCCAAATAAGCAACTATCCGACAGCTAGCAATATGGAAGCTAACGCAATGTGGGGGACAGAAGTGGAAATAATCGCTTTTGCAACACTTTTGTCTACCCCTATATATGTCTATGGACCTTGTGGTCAGAAAAGGGATATCACACGGTATAACCCCAACCATGGTCCAAAAGCTCTCCGAGAACAGGACATTACTGGTGAATGTATACACATCTCGAACAAGTGTGCCCATTTCGAACCGGTATGCATCATTAGTCCGCAAAGATGCAATTAAAATAAGACTTAATTAAAGCTAGCCGTGAGTCGAAATTTATCCAATTTTGTGAGCATTCATATTTAAAATCATTACTTTTATGGCAGATTTGGGGTAGTACTCTAGGGTTCGTGGAAATCTTACTGAAATAAACAATAAAGAGTTTGACGAAATTTGGGGGGGGGGGGGGGGTTGAAAATTCGATCTCACACCGGCGATGTCGGTTTAACGAGATTCCACTGTATTTTGCGAAGGGCGAGGGGATTTGCAGCGTTCCGGTACTCTTGTTGCTGATATTTCCACACTTTTCTTACAATGTTTTTATTGACCTGTGTTGCTTTGCCAATGAAATGGCGCATTCTTAAATCCTGTAGTATTTGAAGTTGTAGTCCTAATTTGGTATGTGCAGGTAGTTTTGTGTCACACCCTCACATGACGTTACACCCGCTTGCAGTAACGCGATTTTTTTTTTCGTTTGGCAGGTTTTGTTCACCAAATTTTTTGACACTGGTGGTCGTTCAGTAGTTGTCCCATCAAATCTGCTTGACCAATGGGATGTGTCCTCTACTAATAGCCGCCCCAACCCTCCTAAGCAGACCAAAAAAAAAAAAAAAAAAAAAAAGACAACAAATAAAATAAATTGACAAAAAAAAGATAACCTAAAAACCTAAATAAATACGTGAGACTGAATTAAAAAAGATGCTTACCAAGTCTGAAAGCCTGGTCGGTACTGCAGGTAGGCTCAGAAAGGTACTGTAGTACTCCGGGCGTCGGTGCGTGTGTCATGAACAAATATTTGACTATTTGTTGAGAGAGCTGCTTATGCCAGCCCTGATTAACCAAAATATATGAAAAATCTATAAAAAAATTTAAAAACTTCAAAAAATGTATAAAAATCTGTAAAAAACATTGTGACTAATCATACAGCAGCGCTGGGGATGTTCCAAGTCTGTGTGAGACCGACCGCATGCAGTATAACTTCATTATAACGACAGCGGATTTCACGACATACAGCGTGTCATGCCATCTGTTGCGACGGAACCTTCTAGACCTATATATGTTTTTTATCGGTTAAAGTGACGTATCCGCTATATCGGCATAAGTTTTTCGTTCCCACCCATAACGCTAAAACGATGTTGCACTGTACACTGCTGCGTGCAAACTCCGCAGCTCTTCAGAGGCTTTATGTGTAGCTGTGCCATTAGCTGCTATGCCTTGCGTCGATAGAGTACTCCCCCCCCTCCCCCCCTCCCCCTCCCCATCCCCTCCCCCTCCTCCCTCCAGCATAGAAAGAATATATACGATGTAAATAGCGGAGGTCAGAGTCCTTTCGCGCAACACTCAGGTGTCATTGAATGCCGTATGGTTATCGACAGCGCTGGGAGGGTCAATCAAGATTACAACTGCTGCTTGAACAGTACCTTGTTGTTGTGTACCAACTGTGTGAGTGATTAGCGATACTCTCGTACGTACGTACGGTACATATAAATATTTACACGTGGACAGACCGTTTAATGGAAAAAAAAACTGGGAATAACTGTAAATTTTTCAGGTGAGTACAGATACGCTTGCGACACACACAAAAATATGTTGGAATAAAACGCAAAAAGTTTGCAATTTTTATTGCGACTTATTGCATCCAGAGGACACGTCCTGAGCATACAATATGTTGCGATTTATTTTATATCTTTTTTCCCTTATATATATTTAAACACTTAAGGGCAGCCAGGTTCTTGAGTTGTGTAATCAGCCGTGCTGTTCGCTTGCAAGCGACTTCATTTTCGGACTGTTGGTGTTCGCTTGCTGTTCTGTAGTGTTCGCGTGCAATCGAATTGATTTCAGGTGTCACGCTGCGCAATCGTAATATGTTTGTTGTTTATTCCCCACAGGGGGGACTAAATGCGATCGACCGCGTGTGTCTGTCGGTCTGTCGGTCGGTCTGTCATCAAGAGCTTGTTAACACGATAACTTAAAAACACCTGCAAGAATTTTAATGAAACTTGGTATGTAGCTTCTATGGGAACAAACACAGATCGGTATTTTAAATGGGCCAGGTTCGTCCAAGGAAAATGGACCAGCTGGACTTCAGCTCTTGACTGACTTTTGATGGCCGTGTTTAACTGATGGGGGGCCTGTGGGGAATATGTGGGCTTGCACACTGCTCTAGTTACACCGCGCCATGATCACTAGCGCAATTTGCGCGACGGGTAGATGCAATTCATTTACGATACCACCCGGTCAAAAAAAATGCACAGGCGTAACGCCTCCAATAAATGTGCCAATGCAACAAAACAGTGAAAATATTAAAATGCCTGAAAGAACATTGTTTTACCAGTCGGCCTTATGTTTCTGATATATACAATACAAAGGTTACATTTGCACCGCTGTTTTCGCTGAATCTTTTTTTTTTTTTGAGAACAGAGTGGTAGCTAGCTAGCCTTTAGAGTTTTCTCTGCCGTAGGCAATTATAAAAAGACAGATGTAAGTACGGGACACCACGCTGTCTAAAAATAGCTTACTGGTGGAAGTGATACGTGGCTGTTTGATTAACCCGCAGCCAAGCGAGCTGATGTATAATTGCATGGGTCGTTATAGTAGTTAATTGCTTATGTCAAACAAACAGTGATGTGAAGTTTACAAAGTACGGTAAAACCAGTACAGTACAAACGCCTTTTAGACGGAAAAAATGTTCGTTTTGCGGTTGTGTTCTCAAAGTAGAGTGAATTATGGAAGAAGTTATGGGAAATAAAAAAAAAACAGCACAAAGGTCAGATAAATAATGTTGCAACTGATGCAGTTAGTCGGTGATTTGGTGAGACAGCAGAACTGCTCTAAAAATGAATGCTGGTTTAAATTAAATTGAAGCATTTTGGATGCTGCCATTAACACTTGCCATGTTGACGCGAATTGGTTATGTTACTTCTACATCTGAGTTATATCTAACACTAGACCGAAATTCGCACAGCGAATTAGACCCCACTTGGAATGATAACTTAAAACGGAACGTAGATGATATTACTAATTGTTAACAATTTTCAAATGTCTGAATGTAGAATATCCTCCTAAATACTGCCAACCATACCGGTAAGGTCTAGGTAAAAAAATTTTATCAGGTGTACCATTTCAGATGACCTCTATTCATGTGCCGAGTTTGGCTGGTCTAGTTTCAACGGTCTTGGAGGACATGTCAGGAAACTGATTCCTCTATCTCTTACCGTTTTCGAGAAAAGGGCCAACTTCCGGTTTGGGGCTCGAAAGTGACCTGGAGGTCAAGGACGCCGGAAGTTATACCTTACGTATCGTCGTATAGGGGGTGGAGGTCGAAAATGAGGTCAAAATTGCTCTATCTCTTACCGTTTTCGAGATAAGGGCCAACTTCCGGTTTGGGGCTCGAAAGTGACCTAGAGGTCAAGGACACCGGAAGTTATACCTTACGTAACGTCGTATAGGGGGTGGAGGTCGAAAATGAGGTCAAAATTGCTCTATCTCTTACCGTTTTCGAGATAAGGGCCAACTTCCGGTTTGGGGCTCGAAAGTGACCTAGAGGTCAAGGACACCGGAAGTTATACCTTACGTAACGTCGTATAGGGGGTGGAGGTCGAAAATGAGGTCAAAATTGCTCTATCTCTTACCGTTTTCGAGATAAGGGCCAACTTCCGGTTTGGGGCTCGAAAGTGACCCGGCGGTCAAGGACACCGGAAGTTATACCTTACGTATCGTCGTATAGGGGGTGGAGGTCGAAAATGAGGTCAAAATTGCTCTATCTCTTACCGTTTCCGAGATAACTCATTGTTTTTCTTAAATGACGTTTTTCCCGATTTCAAGGTCATGGTCAAGGTCAAGGTCAAAAATTTTATCGGTTGCTTCAGATCACATTGCTTTTTATATATGTGCCAAGTTTGGCTGTTCTAGCTTCAACGGCCTTGCAGTAATTGCCTAAAAACCTTTTGAACTTTTTCGCGATTTGACCTTGACCAGTAAGGTTGCTTCAGATCACATTGCTTTTTATATATGTGCCAAGTTTGGCTGTTCTAGCTTCAACGGCCTTGCAGTAATTGCCTAAAAACCTTTTGAACTTTTTCGCGATTTGACCTTGACCAGTAAGGTCAAGGTCAAAAATTTTTATCAGGTGCACCACTTCAGATGACCCTCCATACATGTGCCAAGTTGGTCTAGCTTCAGCGGTCTCGGAGGAGATGTCTGGAAACCGATTCGGCGGAAGAAGAAAAAAAATTTTTAAAAAGCGAGAAAAAAAGGAAAAATAGGTGAAGAATTCGAGGCAATCCATCCCCATTTGGCATTTTCAATGCCAAGTGGGAATTAGTGCTTGTCATAGGTGCTGGTCTGGGATTTATTTTAAGAATCATACTCAAAAAAAGGTTTGGGTGCTGTCCGTCAGTTCATCCGTCCAATTTTCAAAATGGGCCACTAAACTTCTTTCCCCACAATTTTGATCGGATTTCTTTCCAATTTTATACGATCGTTCCCCAGATGGTACCCTCTTGAAAAATTCTTTTTTTTGTCAATCCCCCAAAATTGGCCAAATGGAGGGGGAGGCTTTGTAATTTATTGGTAGCCAATTTCTAAATACTATTTCTTCCACAATTTTGATCGAATTGCCTTCAAATTTTGCCTTAATGTTCATTAGGCGGTCCTCTTTCAAACTTTGCTTTGTTTTGGCGAGCCGCCAAAAATTTGCCAAATCGGGACATTTAAGAAATGTCCAGCCTATTTTCAAATGTTCCTTCTCCCACAATTTTGACCGGATTGTTTTAAGATTTTGTACGAATTTTCATTAACCGGTTTTTAAAACATGACTACCACTTTTATTAATACTTGATTCACTAGATCTCGGCCGATCACAATGGACCTGGACATTGTTCTTATTAACACTTGACAAGCCTTTGGCTTGCAAGGGTTATATGAATTTGTGCGAGCAAAAGTCGACCTTTTTTTTCTTCTTGACAGTTTTTCCGATTTTTTGTGTCTTCTTCTCCTCTGACACTATGGGCCCTACGACCATCAAACTTGGGACTTATGAAGAGCTTGATATGAACATGTGCATGTCTCTTTTTATTTTCGTGTTTGATTTCGTTTTCCTTGTTAAAACGCCGTGTGAAAAGAGTGTATTTTTTACAAGTGAATGCGTAGCATTTAATGCACAGCCAGAACACAGTTGCTGAGCTCTGTGCGAGCTCTCACTGCGTAAATAGATAACACGACGTATGCCTAAGCAGTCAATAAAACTTTAAGTCAACAACAACCAAACACTACTCGGCTTATAAGACGTATTCAAGCTGTGTTGTTTGCAATATATTATTCAAGAAATAACCTACTGAAGGAAGTATTTTTGCGTTTTACAGTGTTTAACATTTCGCTAGCGGAATGAGCTTCTAGTTTGGACCTTGATTCAATTTCGGGGTCACTGGCCGCCATCTTGGATTTTCACCCACTATTTTTTGTCAACATGATAACAGAGAAAGTCCGAGTTGTTTCACTGATGTATTCAGTTTAATGCCGTTTAATTCCGGTTGAGGATTGTGCTCTCTATGATTATAAGTATACTCATAATTTCAAAGACTTGGTATGCAATGAATTGTCAACAATAGAGGGGTTGAAACGGTTATTTTGGATGGCCAAAAGTGCCAAAATAAAAAATAATTAAGGTCAAATTTGGTTCGAATTAACCGTGTATTCGTTAATCCGAACTTTTCTATTTAAAATACATTGGTCCCTAATTTGGGACCGAAGGATTTGTTTAGGAATAACCGATAGTTCGGATAAACCGTGGCTGTTATAACGAGCATGTATTATAAGCCTATAAGTAATAAGAGTGATATTCTTAAATTATCTTCTCCGACCTTACCGAGCTGTGATTATTTTAGACAAAAGCATGAAGGTGAATCTCACAAGACTCCATGGCTCGTTTGTAGTTTCGATTAATTACGGAAAGATGAGAAAATTAACATTTACTTCACTTGATTATATATCTATATATGAACGCAACTCAAGGTTAACCTTCAAGAAAATGAACGGTACATGTTCTATATATGTGCACATATATATACATAAATATATTTGCATAGTGGTAAATAAGTCATCAATATTTCAATGTTGTAAGATTGATGCAAAAGTACATCTATAATTTGTCGTTCGGCGCACTTTATTGTTGGATAAAATAAGTCAGTTCACGGTTTCGAGTGCGCATGCTCTTGTAGAGGATACTTGCAGGATTCAAGTGGGGGAAAAAAAGCAAAACAAAAAAGAAACAAACAAGGAAAATACATTACACTTGATTTTCTCTGCCATGATGTAGATATAAGGTGTCAAAATTTTATTGGAATTTGGGAAAAAATTATTCATGACGTTATTACAATGGGTTTCTAACACAAAAAGAGCGCTTCATGTATCCCAAAGTGATTTTGATGAATGTCTCCATTGACTTGTGTCTTTCTCTTCTTGTGTATTTATCTATTACCCACGAACGGGTTTTCTTTTTTTTTTTTTTTATTTCCTAAGTGTCGTTGACGAAACTGTGAGTCGGCTTATTTGACACATTCGTTAAGTACCTGGTGGATTAATGCGCTAATTGGGGATAAAAGCACTACCGGAAATGGTGTTTCCACTACAGGATAAATGAATCCAGGTGACTGAAGTTGTAGCTGTTTAAGAGGTATTCAATGATAAGCGATATTACCCATTTGTTGCAGTGCGTGGAAGTGAAGGCAAACTGTTGCCAGGTGCATTGTCAAAAAAAAAAAAAAAACGAAAACAAACAAAACAACAACAACAACAAACAACATGTCACATAGTTGTTGTGTAAACACTTGTTTGTTACGTAAGTGTTTGTGAATCACAGATGAAGAGAGCAAAAAGTCCGTTGTTTTTAAGCCCTAAAACCTCAAGAGTTTGAATTACGTACGCGAAGTCCACAAAGTAATTTAAGCAGGTCAGTTGTCAAGTGAATGCGTCATCGAATTCATTGGACAGCTCGTAATATAGATCGATTTCAGCTACTCTTGAATCAAACATATCATTTTAAACCTCAGAAGAAACAAATTTGTGTCTTAATTTAATAGGTCGAGGTGGGGGGGGGGGGGGGTGAATTTACTTGATGCACAAATATTAGGATTTAGGATATGGGACTATCTATCCGATTGTGAAATCTGGGAAGGGGGGGGGGAGGAGTGAATGCATGAGGAGGGGGGGGGGGGATAAAATGAGTGAATGCATTAAAGACTATACCCGTGAAAGAGACAATGACGAAACCTACTTTGTTTAAACCATGGGACTGAACAGGCGTTCACTTTAAATAACGTATCCCGTGGTGTAATGCGCCGGGTAACCGGGCTCGATGTAACACTCGAGTACCCGCGAGGCCGGGCAACCCGACTCACCCCTTTCATGCCATTGCAATTTATTGATTAGTAATTACGGAAGCCATAAATTCATGTTCATGCAAGCAGCATCTGCTAGTGTGGTATGATCGACTTTTTTTTGTAATTTTCGATCCTTTATTTGTTTGTTGGTTTTTTTTTTTTTGTTTTTTTTTTTTGTTTTTTGTTGTTTTTTTGTTTGTTTCGAAATTAACCAATTAGTGGTGGATGGATAATGTCAAATGAAGAAAAAAGAAAAGTGCGTGTTTTAGGTCGTGTGACACCCCCCCCCTGCCTCCCCCCTCTCCCACCCCCACCCCGCGTATTTCTCAGAAACCAGACAGAGGGCCATTAATAAGATATTTATTTAAACATGAATAAAAAATGGCTACATTCGAGGTCATGGTTATCAAAGTCGTGGGAGGTTTAGCTGCAAAATCTTGATTATTTTTTTTTCCCTTTTGCTTTTAAAACCTGCAAAGATTTGCCTATATTTCGGGGTCGAATGCTTTTGATGGTTATTCAAGTTTATATAGAGAAATAGTTAAAAGGTTAATGCACCTTTGTGGCTGGTGCTCCGTCATATCACAACAGTTCAAGGACTGGGCTGGGTCAAAATTTTTCAGCAATAGATAAGACACCAAAAAAAAAAAAACAACCTTATTTTAACACAGATTAAAGAACCAAAAAAAATAAATACAGATGTGAAAAAAAATAAGAGAGTATGAGAATCCGGTTGGGGATGGGGGGGGGGGGGGGGGGAGGGGGGCAGGGGGAGGGAGAGATGATCTTGCCGGACTGATTTAAAAAAACTGTTAGTACTGTGCATCAAATAGTTTAATTTCAATTAGCCGAAAGAAATGGAAAGGAAAAACATTGTGAGGCAGAAGTCAAAGGCCGGTTACTTCCACAACATCATTTGCATTCAGGCTTTCGGTGCTCGATTTTCAACACAGAAAATAGTTTAAAGCCTATAAAATTGTACCGTATAAAGAAAAAAAAACTGACGAAATATCAACTTTCTGGGATAGCCAATGAAAGTGAAGCTACTCAGAGTTACTACTGAATTGCCTTATCGATTGCCCTCAATAAATAATGATATCGATTCAGTGCGTGGTCATGCCAACTTCTAATATTGCTTTATAAAGATTAATTAAATTCTTGTCATGCTATTTCTTTTATTCCCCACAAGGGTATATGCGATCGACCGCGTGTCGGTCTGTCGATCTGTCGGTCGGTCGGTCTGTCGATCTGTCAACAAGAGCTTGTTAACACGATAACTTAAAAACTGCTGCAACGATTTTAATGAAACTTGGTATGTCGCTTCTATGGGAACAAACACAGATCGGTATTGTAAATGGGCCAGGGTCGTCCAAGGAAAATGGACCAGCTGAACTTCAGCTCTTGACTGACTATTGATGGCCGTGTTTAACTGATGAGGGGGGGGGGGGGCGGTGTGGGGAATATGTGGGCTACGCACACTGCTCTAGTTTGTAACTAGACTGGTTTTTCTGGAATGTGAGGTAAAATGAAACATGCAGGGGGGGGGGGGGCTAGGTTTGGGTCTTTTCCGTCTGTCTGCCTGTCCATCAATCGCCACCCTATTACTACCACCCCAATGATCCGTTTCCTACAATATGTATAATATAGACTGCCTACATTAGAAGGTTGATGCACGTTGTTTTTGTTTTGACCTTGACCATATTTCAAGGTCACAATGACCGCCACCTTGGATTTTCAATTCCCATTCTTGCGGACAGCTTCATGCAATGCATTGTGGGTAAATAAGGGCATAATGAGCGATATTGGAGTTTATCGCACTGTTTTATAACAATACAAATTCTTCGATATTTAAGTTCAGTAATAAAATGTTTCTAAACGGTAAAAACTGTTTAAAGAACTAGCTTCCTAGCATGTGACAAGTAGGCCAAAATGTATGCAATCGGCCCAGAACAAGAAAAATACCCTGTTATATTTGGTATAAAACAGTGAGAAAATATGCGTTTTGCCCTGAGGCAAGCACTGGCACTTTTTGATCACGTGATGAAAATGTTAATTCTCATTGGTGGATGTAAGGTTGTGACGTGAACTTGTCCTCAAGAATAAGGGTTGTTCTCTCTACCAAGACTTGTTTTAGATAACATTGTCATTTTTACAGTCCAAAGTTTCTTACTTTTTGTCAGAAATTACCCCATATAGTGGTAAAATTGCAAATTCTGTTTTGTATTTGAAGTGGCCATAATGCCGTAGTTACCGTTGAAACTAGGGTTTTACCATTCGAAACGTTGAACTTTTTATAGACTGTCTAACACTAAAAAACGCACAATGCTCCGAAAATACTGTTACAGATTTATATAATGGGCTTAAAGCGGGAGCTATATACTTAGTGGAACACAACTGATACTGTTATTTTTGTCAGTAACTGAACCTCAACCCTCGTTTTTGTATAAGCGGGTGTATTTTCTTATCATTAATTATTATTACTTTCAACATTTAGTTTTCGTGCCATATTCGATATGTCGAAACATTACTCGTTCCTGCGAGGATTCTAGTTTATTGAATAACTATTTTATTCAATAATTTGAATATTGATTTTTTGGTTTCTCGAACTTTTCGTCCTGCGAGGTTCGGGTTATCGAGTAACTACTGTGTCAACAAGCTGTTGAAAAGTAGAGACGCAGATGGCAGTGGTTCAAATGTTAAATTGTACATCAGTTTTTTTCAGCAAATTCTGATTCAAGATTGTGACGAGCAGATACGGGTAGTAGTAGTAGCGATTCTGAATTTCCAAAATATCTTTCTGTGATTAATACATATTAAAAAAAAACTAAATAAAAAAATTACAGAATCACAGCAAAATCTTGAATTGAATCACAATTGTTGTTTAGTTGGCTGTCTTAGGAAAAATAAAACAATTTTACATATTTGCAAAACATCTCGCGTATTAAATTATTGTTTATGGTGGGGAAAAAATCGAAACATTTTTATTTCTCGGATGCAGACATTATGACCTTTGTAGTTTGGATTTTCCATATGGTGGCAGAAAATTATTTGATTGTGAAATTATTTCTGAAGGCTATGAAACAACCAACGCAAAACGCGTTTCTATTTGGAGAAATCCACTTACAATGTGTTTATGGACACTGCTTTAAAGGTTTGAACTGAAAACCGATCTGAGGAAGTTTTTCCTTCTAGCAAACCTGGTGGCCTTTTCTGAATCGGGTTGAGAGAGAGAGAGAGAGAGAGAGAGAGAGAGAGAGAGAGAGAGAGAGAGAGAGAGAGAGAGTGAAAAGAATGAAAGAGAGAGAATATATGTGTGTGGGTGACGTCATTGCATTGTGTGCTTTCGTCGTCGTATCTTCCCCGCAAAAACAGGGCTCATTATTACATAAAAAAACTCTTTTACAATGACGGCCATTTAGGCCGGTTCTCGGTATTCCCATTAAGTGCCTGTATCATGGACGGCCACATAACGGACGGTCTTCAGCAAACAGAAACGTCCCATGTTTATAGTTATTGTGCCAGGCCAATAAGTTTGGATACACAAGGCATTATGGATTTTCATGTTACATAGGTACAAGTACATACTGAAGATAAATGCGGCAGATACTTCTAATGGAATGGGTTACCGAACTGACGTGCACTACCCGTGAATTTGATGACGACCATATATCAAGAATTTTTTTTTTTGTAAACTGAATGACGCATCGTGGAGTGGAAAGGGTTACGATGACTGAAATTATGAGATTGTTTTCGTGTTCTGTGTTTTGATTTGCGAGGGGCTTATTGAACAATTTGAATCTTGTTGCTGGATGATGATGTGAAGTTCATCGCTTGAAGTTGTCTGCGCGTTTTATTTTTGACGATTTGAACACAGAACCAGCTGGACGGTTAGCCAATAATTTTGATTGGAAATAATCTATAATAACGGCATGACTGAGATAACTGACAGAAATCAAGCCAGAAAGGATTAACTACATGTGACATCAAGATATGTGGTTGGGATATAAGAAAAATTACTGAAAAAAAGAAGAAAAAAGTAGTAAACAAAAAAAAGTGTGTCGTGTGCGTTGGCAGTTACATTGAAAAAGAACGATTTGTATCAAATGCGATGCCCTGAAATTATTGAATAAAATATTGAACGTCAACACAGGCCATGTGTGCAGTGCTGTGATTGAACAGGTCAAGGACTCTTACCGCTAAAATGTACCGTGCGTATCCGAAAACAAGAAGGGATTGAGGGAGGAGGGGGGGGGGGGGGAGTTGGTGAGGGTAGGGGGCGACGGACACGTTTTAGGTGAGGAAAGATCGATGGTTTGACAGGGGTTCTGGATTCTAGGAGCATTTCGAGTTTCCAAGTTGCCTCGCTGACTGGGCGCTGTTCCATAAAAACGACCTCGTCATTTTTGAAATCACGCCCTTTGTAGTCAGTATTCATCGCCCCCCCTCTCCCCCCTCCCTACAAGTGTCAGTTTTATGGAATTTTCCATTGTTTCAAAGGTTTTTTTTTACCATTCATATTTTGCAGGGCTGTAAGATAGAGTGGTTTCACCAGCAGTGCGTTGGCCTCACGCCCAGTACCGTGCCGGATGGCAAGTGGTACTGTACGTTCTGTGAAGAGGAAATGAAGACGGACAAGACGAAAGCCAGAGCCATGGTTCGGGAGCACTAATACAGCCCTACCTCGCTATAACGACACTGCTGCGATCTCGTTATGACGACATTGCTACGACTTCGTTATAACGACATTGCTGCGACCTCGTTATAACGACATTGCTACGACCTCGTTATATCGACATTGCTACGACCTCGTTATAACGACATTGCTGCGACCTCGTTATTACGACATTGCTGCGACCTCGTTATAATGACATTGCTGCGACATAATCCACAGTTTTAAACAAGGAAAAATTTATTTGTGTCCAGAGAATTATGTCGTTATAAGCGCATGTCGCGTTGTGTCCGGTGTCGTTATAACGAGCTTCTTTTTCAAACGATTGGAGATTTTTTGGGTAAAGCATCAGTTATATGTGAATGGTTTTCATCGAGAATTAATATTTTATTATACACTTTAACCCCCAAGAAAAGGTAAAATTTTGAATGTTGTTTTGCCATCGGCTGTTAATGTTTTCATGGAATTAAAATGTCTTTAATGATTGCGATTGTGGCAATATTTTTTTAACATTACAGTGCAGCAAGAAACTGATTTCTTCCCTGTAGGTATTCATTTGCGAGTACTGCGAGAAAGAGTTCGACGACAAAGGGGAATGCCTCGCACACAAGAAAGAACATATGCAGGACTTCTCTATCAGCCAGAGAAAGAAAGGGGCGGGAAAAAAGCGCCGGAGTGCACCCTACCCACCCCAGAAGCAGCGGAAAAATTCTGTTTCTGATAACCAAAGTGTGGCATCGGATGAAACGGAGCAGCGGAATATTCCCTCGCCTGGTAGCAATCAGCGGAATATTCCATCAAGTGAAGGTGAAGGGGTGTGGAATATTCCACCGGCTCAAGAACAAGGCAGCTCCGGTTCTACATCTGATGGAAAATTACCCGGGCCTATGTCGCCGAAAACGGGTGACACTCCTGCCCCAACTGACCCTCCCGCCAGCCAAGGAGCGGAAATGGGTGGCGAGCCAGTCGTACAGGACAATGAACGCCTTCAGCTAAGCGAAGAGACATTGCGTCACTTATCCCAGTTTTCTGACGAGCAGATTTTAGCCGAGCTCGCTGCCCGTCAGGAGGCACATGTGTGCGTATGCGGGACCGTATTCAGGGATCAAACATTGTATTATTTACACCGGAGTACACACAACACGAACAATCCGAAGAAATGCAGCCAGTGTGATTACGTGGCTCGCGACTGGTACGATTTCACCAGTCACTTCTTCATTCACCGCAAGGTGGCGCCCAAAGCAACGTGAAAGGCTGTGATTGGCTGAACTGCTATTCACTTGCAGAAAGTGGTGTCTAAAAATATATGCATAAAAAGCAATGCCATTATCACTGTTGTACATAGATCGAGAAACGTGATTGAAATATCACTGAAACAACAGGCAGCTGCATATTTTTGGCATCGAATTTTTTTTTTTACTTATAATAGAGATGTTTAAAAAAAGTGGAGTGTAGAGGGTGTAGAAATGCTGCATGCAGTGTGCCGTTTATTTTGTTACTGTCGTAGTCAAAAGTGATTGATAAGTGATTGATAATAAATCTACATAAACACTAGTTAAGTTGTCATAATTCTGCCTTGTAATCTGCTTTGGCAGGGGCAGGGGCGGAGGTGGGGGAGGGGGGGGGGGGAGGAGGGCGGCAGGGATGGAGAAGGGGTGTTAGTTTTAAGGGGGGGGTGCGTAGGTTGTAGAGTTTTGACTTACCCGGAAGTAACGCCGAAGACGTGCCTCCGATATTCAAGCTCAAACTTGTACTCTGAGTTAAAAAAAAAAAAAACAAACTCACACGAACATTAGTCAAAATATGAGTTTGAGTATTTCAGGGTCGAAGCTCCGCTAAACACTAGATCCTTTCTGTGGGCGACTAGAGAAATGTTTGCTTGTATAACTCAAAATGACTGAAATAATACACTTGAAACATGTTATGGTGAGAAAAAAATTCACCAGCTATCATATTTGACCTGAATTTATTTCAAGCCACCTACATGCTAACTCAAAGTTAGCCTCAGTCTACTCTCATTTTGAGCCTGTATTTTTGCTTATTGAATGAGCGAAGCTCATATTTTGCTCCGATTTTAAGTTGGAGCGTGAGTTTGAGCCACGAATACAGACGAGGATGTCTTTAGTCGCTCTCTTGAACGGTATCCGACATAACGCCCGGCTACGTAAAGCCCGACGACGCAACGCCCGGCGACATAACACCCGACGATATAGCGCCCGGCGACACAACTCCCGGCGACATAAGACCCGACAATATGATGCCCGACGACATAACGCCCGGCGACATAACACCCGACAATATGAGGCCCGACGACATAACGCCCGGCGACATAACGCCCGACAGTATAACGCCCGGCGACATACCGGCCGACATTATAACGCCCGACGACATAACGCCCGGCGACATAACGCCCGACAGTGTAACGCCCGGCGACATACCGGCCGACATTATAACGCCCGACGACATAACGCCCGGCGACATAACGCCCGACAGTGTAACGCCCGGCGACATACCGCCCGACATTATAACGCCCGACGACATAACGCCCGGCGACATAACATCCCGACAATATGACGCCCGACGACACAACGCCCGGCGACATAACGCCCGACAGTATAACGCCCGGCGACATACCGGCCGACATTATAACGCCCGACGACATAACGCCCGGCGACATAACGCCCGACAGTATAACGCCCGGCGACATAACACCCGACAATATGACGCCCGACGACATAACGCCCGGCGACATAACGCCCGACAGTATAACGCCCGGCGACATAACGCCCGGCGACATACCGCCCGACATTATAACTCCCGACGACATAACGCCCGGCGACAACACGCGACAATGTGACGCCCGACGACATAACGCCCGGCGACATAACACCCGGCGACAACGTTCGACGACATAACTCCCGACGACATAACTCCCGACGACATAACATCGACGACGTAACTCCCAGCGACACTATGGCTGATGAATAACGCCCGACAACATATCGCCCGAAAAAGTGAAGGGTACGACATTTGGACCGATTTTTGCTTCCCAATCTCTCTCTTTTTTTTTTTTTGCTTTGATCTTTTGCTCTCAACTTCAATTAGCGTCACTCTGTTCGAAAGACGTTTAAAACCTATCCTTTTTATACCAGCTCTCACACTATGCCTTGACCGTGTCGCTTGACAAAAAATTACCAAAGTTTCCGAGGAGTGTCTCGTTCAATTTTAGGTGGAAGGTGGTCAAACTGGAAAACGATGGGGACTGAGAACCGTGCAAGTAGTGTAGTGGAACTGGTGTAACTAGCGGAACGACTGCTTTACCTAGTACCTAGTGTTCAGATTAGTTCTAAACGGTGAAGTGTACAGCTTTGTTGGTAGTTTTGTTCGGATTGGTCACATTTTAAATGCAGTGTGATTTACCAGGGGAGAAAATTGTAAAAAGATGAATAACTACAACCTCATTTTGCTAGGGAAACGTTAAACACTTGACAAAATTAAAACACAAAACCAGGAAAAGTTATCGTGAATATCAGGAAAAAAGGAGCCTCAAAAGTCAGGGAAAAGGGTCTCAAAAGTCAGGAAAAAAGGGTCTCAGAAGTCAGGAGAAGTCGGGGAAAAAGGATTCCGGAAATCCTGTGGCAACCCAGGATTTAATAGCTGGATATTTCGAATTTCGAGTCAAGCGCCTGTGCGCGTTTTTATGGGCAACTGGTCAATTCAAAATGGCCGACCTGGATTTTATGGCCAGTTATCATTGCTATATGGATATGTTGTTTCGTTTTTAAAACTTCGATGATACGTTGCTCCCAGATCGTTGCGATCCGGACAGAAGTCAAAGAAATTGATTGGTCGCCCAAGTCATAAGGTCACATTGGATATGCCCACCCATCAGCAGTTCGCTTTTATCTCCCGTGGGGGGGGGGGGGGGTGGATGGGGTAGGTGTCCTGGTCCGTCTGTCTGTTACATTGCAAAGCTCTGCTTTGTGCGCGTAAGTTGTCGGACGTCACCGGTATATGAACTGCGGTTGTGATTTCTCGCAGTTGTGGTATAAGCGTGAAATAATACGTTAAAAACGCTAAAATGTGAGATCTCTCCGTGGCTTAGAAAAAAGTATGTATGACTCGTTTCGTAATCCAGTATGGCTCATTTTTTCAAAAATGTTTTCGGAATACGTAACCGAATATTTACCGTAGTTTATCTAGCGAAAACTACACTGGGACATTCCGTTTGTTTAGCGACAGGGTAATCTTAAGGGATGACGATGCAATTCACACTCAAACCCGACCGAATTCCGCAATTACCCATTTGCAGAAGCCACAGAAGAAAATGCTTGTATTACATTATGACCAAGAAGGTCAGAGTCACCCAGTAGCCGTTCTTTATCGTAGTTTTCGCTCAAAATCTCTAGATAGATAATGGTCAACTTCAGGTTTTTGACCTCGGCCGTGACCGAGAAGGTCAAGTTCACCGAAGCACGTCTTATATAACGTTGTTTAGGCCCAAAGGCTCGAAAGTGAACTCAGAATCGCTCTGTCTCTAACTGTTTGCGAGACCATAGGTAACTGTTTTTAACCTTGACCGTAATCGGGAAGGTCAAGGTCATCGGGGACCTCTTATATAAATTGTTTAGACCTAAAGGGTCGAAAATGAGTCCAAAATCTCAAACCTCTTTGGAGATAATGGTCAAATTCCGTTTCTTAACCTTGACCATGTCCGAGAAGGTCAAGGTCACCGAGGCACCTCTTATGTGACGTTGTTGTTTAAACCCAAAGGGTCGAAAATGAGCTCAAAATCGGTCTCTCTCTAATCATTTTCGAGCTAATTGTCAACTTCCGCTTTGTGATCTTCACCGCGACTGAGAAGGTCATGGTCACCTAGTTACCTCTTGTGTAACTTTGTTTATACCGAAAGGGCTGGAATCACTCTCTCTGTAGCCGTTTTGAGATAAGTCGTCCTATTATACTATTCACGAGGTCAATTGACCTTTGACCTTTAACCCCCAAGGTCAAGATTTACGATGCAGGGTTTCTCCGTACTACATACGTTAATGAATTCAAACTAGGATTGAGCATTTTTTTCTAGTCTTTTTCGTGATAAGTAGGGCATTATGAAAAATATTGTGAACTCGCTTTGACTTTTGAGGTAAAAAATAGTTGCGGTTTCAACGAGACCATATGATTTTCTATAAGTATACCAAATCTGAAACTCCGCAGACTCAAACACTGGGAGTTTTCTGGAAACCATTTTGTAATATTCTGTAAATAAGTTTGACCTCAATTTGATCTTAACCGTTGAGGTGAAAAATTTGCGGATTCACCGAGACCTTTTTATCCTCGACACGTGTGCCAAATTTAGTCGTGCTCCGTCAAGTAGTGTAGGAGGAGTTTTCTGAAACCATCCAACGGAAAAAGGGAATAGAAAAGGGGGAAAAGAGAAACTTCCAGAATAACCATACAGTTGTAAAGACAGTTTGCAAGTGGGAATGATGTATTTCCCTTCTCACCCGAATTTCAGCTGAACCTTTCAACAGACGCGTCCGTAAAATGCGTTTGGTAGGCTGATTCAGAAAAAAAGCATATTGAGGTTTACACAGGAAAACCATTGCACGGGTGCGTAATGAACCTGTATATAAATGTACTTGTGACATGTCATGAGGAAATACTGTGATCTGATTGGTCGGTTGCCAAATTTTCAATTTTAACCGGAATTGGTTTGATGGTTAAACAACTCTTAAACAAACTTAATGTGAAATAATGTCATTCTCTTTAACCAAAACGCGGCGCACATTTCCAAAAGAAGCCTCCGCCTTTAGTGGGAAACGTGTACTGAATGAAGATTACCCCTCTTTTTGTCAACGAAATTGTCACTCCGCGTGGACCGTATTTAGCCTCAAAATCAAACCAGTTTGGGTTCCGCACGGTAAAACCTGTGACACCAAGTGCCCCCCCCCCCACCCTCCCCGCCAGCAATAACCCCCGCCCCTCCCCAGTCATTGCTGGATATCACACCTTTAGACCAGTCAGTCCCTTTCTCTTGCAAGGCAGTGTCGAGACAGGTGTGAAGTTAACTGGCGCAAAAAGTCGGTGCGGGGGCATGATTCTGTTGTCATAAAACAGCTTACCTCTAATGAGATCTATCTGTTATGTAATACACACAGAGTGGATGGATATATTAAAAAAGTACTTTCTCTTCTCTGAGTACTTTTTTGTGGAATCCTTTATTGGGTCTGTATAGTACAGTGGTATTATACACAACAGAAAGAACCATGGGAAATTGTCAAAAATGTGACATTCCTGGATGGAACTTAGCGAAAACGCGGTATTTTGTTGACGCCATATCTCTTCAGCTATCAGGCGGACTGATTTAATATTTCACTTAGAGAACATATGTATCATGTAATTGTCCAACGGCGTATTAATTTTGAAATCGACGAAAAATTGACGAAATAGGAAATTGTCAAAAAATATGACATTCCTGGATGGAACTTAGCGAAGACGCGGTATTTTTTCTACTCCGTATCTCTTCAGCTATCAGGCGGACTGATTTGATATTTCACTGAGTGCTTGTTTATCCACTTGAATTTGAGCATGAGAGATGTTTGTTCATGTCCGGTTGGGGGCTGTGGCCTCTGCGATGGCTTGTTTTTTTTTTGGGGGGGGGGGGTCGAGAAATAATTTTCTGGCTCTCTTAAAAAAACTAGCACAAACGTTTAAAAGCTAATTTTTCGCACTAAACTTACTAAACAAACCAAACGCGGAGAACAGCTGTGACAGAATCCCTGTTTTGTGAGAAACGCGGACTACTTAATGAAAATTACCCCTTTTTAAAAGAAAATTACACTCCGCGCGGACCGCGCCTGGCCAAAAAATTTCCCCACCCCTTATTTTCCGCGTTTTTTTTTTTTTGGGGGGGGGGGGTGGATGTGGGTGGCACGCATGGTAACACGTCATGATACCAAGTGCTCCCCCGGGAGGGGATTGGGATGGGGGAGGGATTCGTGCAGCTGTTGCTGGTACGCACAACTAAAAAGGGAACTTATTTTTCCGGTACACCTCCCCCACCCCCCACCCCCCCCCCCCGCCCCTCACACCCCACCCCATTAATATGTATTTCTTGTCTTTAATAGTCCTTCTTTCGATATAGTCATATTAATTATGAGTAATACTTCAGACTACTAATATAGTCTTTTCTTTTCTTGTATTCTTCATCTCGCAGAATTAGATGCTACCAAAAATATTTTTAAAATCATAATTGAATGTAACCCAAACGTTCTTCGGATGCCAGATTTGAGCAATCCTTTTCTGCAGTTCAGTAGAGACGTTTCATATTGCTCATATGCGTTTTGTTTTCCATACAACATTATGATAGATGATAGTAAAAGAACTACCACGAAGGGCATATTGTATTATTCTAGTTTTCAGACTGGGGGAGGGGGAGAGAAGGGAAGGGGGTATCATTTTAGTAAAAGAACAAAGGTGCTACGATTGATGTATTTCAAATCCAATACAATCGCCTTCGAAGCGCAGTTCAAATTTCAAACGCAACAGTGTTCATATCATTGTTGCTCAGGGCTGCGCGCTTGTATGTTGATAAAGCGCAAACTGCGTATAAAACATAAAAAATACAGCGGTGTCTGACAAAAGAATTGGTTAAAGTAAACTAGAATAATAAACAGAAGATTAATAAAAGAACAGAGATTACAATTTAAACTGTTTAACTTCACGAAAATAGTTTGAGTGGTAAATCTGCTACTTTGGGTGATTTTTTTTTTGGGGGGGGGGTGGGGGTTGGGGTTGAATCAAACCACCCCTTCCGCGACCAAAACCTGTATCCGCCACTAGAGAAGCTGATCTTATAAAGCGAGTTATAAACTACATGCTATAAACGTTTTTGGTTGTTTGAAGGTGCATCATACAAAGTAGTATGTTTAAAGCTGATTTACGAGGGGAAAAAATGCGTAATGTATGCCAACGCGAACACTGAACATGGGTTTCCAATCGCTGTCATCTTCAAATGAGACTGGTTGAGTACAAGAAGGTATCCCGAGGCCCACTCTGTCAGTGATATCGAAAAGAATCAGAATCGTAATAATTACCCTGAAATTCTAAATTAATGTCCAAATTAACTAAAAGATAAAAAATACTGTTGAAAGGATAAAGAGCAAACGCAACGCAACAACCACAAATTACAATGGTTGATAACAAGCTTGTGATTCCGTTATTGGTTACAGGTATGCTTATATTATATCAATTATCAGTTATTCTGTCGTAATGAAATATTATTATCCTTTATTCCATCGTAGTGACATTTTATTTACCATTTATTAATAAATGAATACAGTGAAGCCCTGATAATCACCAAGTGTTAAAAATGCGTCTAATACAAACCTATTCATCAAGTTAATATAAAAATAAAAACCATTGTTTATGTAAGTTTACGCATCATAAATTACCAATGTTGTCCTTAAGTGGAGGTGTAATTGGTATTCTTGTCTGAATTTGGATAAAAGCATTATTCTTATACAGGACAGAATGGGTGTGTTAAGGATTCTGATTTATTCGAATCAGTAAAAATGTAATAACAATCAATAAAAAGCTAGCCTCTTCTCCCATACTGTTGTTGGTGCATTTTACTTCCATCAACACCTTTGCAAGGTGTACGGTTAAAAATGGAGCATTAAAAATCAGTTATCGTGGAGAGTACAGTCCCTATCCGAAATTGAAAATCCTTGATGGTGAATGTTGTGACCTTGACCCAATTCCAAAATAAAAAATAACGTGTACCTAAAGCTCCGGTTGGGGTCTAATAAGATACTTTCTGTGATCGAGAGAGCGCTGTGGTGTTTGTGTCATTGGAATTGTTTCTTGTTGTTTTGTTATATGCAGTGTTGATCAAACTCTGTGAAAGCCAGTGCGACGAAGGTCAAAGACTTCAAAAACTGAACTTAATCAACAAAGGAAAGTTCCAGGTATAGAAGCGTATTATATAACTAGTATTTTACAGAATGTGTGTAGTTTGAGCGTGACATTACAGCGTGAAAATACAGCGAAACTCGATAAGTAGAACCAAGAGAAGGACTGAACTGATGTGCTTCAGTGTCCGGGATGATCCCATTCGGTCTTCATAAAGGAAAACGCCCAGAACGGGACGATTGAAAACGGCCCCATCCCGTGGGCGAGGGAAGGGGGAATGATCACATATCGACTGATTACCAAACGTATCTTGACCCCTAAACCGAGAACGCTAATTTTGAAATAATACATTCTTTTTAAATCAAAAAGCGCAGTGCAGTTTTGAAAGAAGTATTTATAAAGTAGATGTGCGTCGGTGGGTTCAATTTATCCCATGTCAGTTCGTCTGTCCGTCCGTCCGTCGCACTTAAACCTTTTTCTTGTCCGGTTGATATCACAAAAACTATTCATCGGATCTTTACCAAACCTTACAGGAAGGAAGTATATATAGTGTAGATGTGCAAATGGAGGTTCAATTTGTCCCATGTCCATCTGCCTGTGCGTCCGTCACACACTAAACTTTTTTCTTGTCCGTGCGATATCCCAAAAACTATTTATTGGATCTTCACCAAAACTTACAGGAAGAAAGTATATATAGTGTAGATGTACAAGGACTCGTCCGTCGCTCCATCCGTTGCACCATTTATATTGTTTTTGTCCAGGCGGTATTTCAAAAGAGTACCCTGGACCACAGTGATGTAACTGCTATTGGCCGAGGGCTCTGCATCTCCGTTGCCTTTTTTCACGGTTGCATGAGCCTTATGCATCTCACTTGTAAATGTTTTGACGTTTGTTTTCATTAACAGCTTTTGTCGATTGAAACGCTTTGAAGTAATAACTAAGTGTGTCAATTATTTGTTGTATTTTGCAAATATACAAATATTTAAATATGTATGTATTTGCAAATTTATGTAATAGCTGAAGATCACTCCAAACGCTGCACGCAAAATAGAAGCTACAGTTTTGCTTGGCAATGGCGACGCTCAACTCTTTCTGTCCCCAGAGGATTGTTTATCAATTGCACCGAGACACGGTCCGGTTGAGGTGAAAAGACTTTGCATGGAAACTCAACGAGTTTCGCGGATAGACATCACATTTTTTAGCTCATCAGGCACGAATTTCACACAATACGTGAGTATGTTTACGTTCCTGTCATGTTCATGTTCATATTTAATGTCTCATTCTCTCAAGAACAATTGCATAACTTACAGCATATTTGAAATCTTTTAAAAAGCATCGAAAAATATAAATATCTCTCAAAGGTAACAAAATGGACCACAATAAATTTCTGAAAATATTAGTAAAAGCAAGCCACTGTCACCACATAGCGTATACAGTGAAGCATTTCTATCAGGAACACTGAGAAATCGACAGTTTTGTCCGCAATAGCGGAATGCTCCAAAGAAATAAGTTTACACACCAAGACGGCAGGTTTTTTTTTTTGGGGGGGGGGGGTTGTGGGGTGAAGTCAAGGTCAAGAAAATAAACATGCCTTTACTCTATATCCTCTCATATTAACAAAGCCGACTTGTAGAAATCCTATTAAATAGCAATAATTTTCCATAGCAACACTTTTCCTTCGCTGGTTTTAGTTGTGTAATATTCTCAGAAAACAGTATTGATTCTATACAGAATACAAGACTATTTTTTTTTGTTTGAGTTGCAATGGGCTCACGGGACAGAACTGTTAAGTAAGGCGATTGTATGTTTAGTTTGTACTGAATAAGGATTTCAGTTATTACTGGTCATTTTTATACGATTAGTGTAATTATGGCAGAAACAAGTGTCAACAGTACTGAATCGCCACGTTTCACCATAGCAAGATTTGATTGGCACAGAAGCCAATGGCATTTCAAAAGAGACTTGCCGAAAGTGTCCATAATTTAGGGATGTCCATAATATTGAGGTGTCCTCAACTAGAGTTTTACCACAACAGACAATAGCGGACCAAGCATAACCCTTCGATTGTGTTCGGTCTTGTTAATAACTCTTTAACACAAATTTTAAGTGTTAGTTGTTTTTCAGAGAACGGTAAATCGACCGGAACCGTGGGGGAAGACTTGCTTAAGCCAGCGTTATGGAAGCATTGACTGTGTCGCATCCGTGCGCATGTGCTTTGTGCTGAAACCAGAACTGTCTGTGAGATTTAAGAAGATCAAGCTGAGAAATGTTTTCGGTGATTTTTGTCTCAGTAAGTTGAATCGTGTATAATTAGAATCAAGTGCATATATGTGTGTGTTTAATATATTGCAATTTTAAACTCTTTAAAAGCATCTGTGCGCCGCGTAGGTTCATAGTTGAGGCTTGGATTTAGTTTTTAATATATATATATACATATATATACATATATATACATATATATACATATATATACATACATATATATACATACATACACACACACACACACATATATATATATATATATATATATATATATATATATATATATATATATATATATATATATATATATATATATATATATATATATATATATGGATACTTGAGGATTACTATTTTTACTAGTTCACAAGATATTATGAAAACGGTATTAATTTAATCAACTTTGAGTGAGAGAGAACATAATTTCGTTTCAAATTTTATCGATTGACAAAGAAAAAGAAAACTCTATTTTAGTAACGAAGTTTGAAATGTACAACGTTCAGTTATGGAGAAAATGTGTGAACAAATTTGTGTAAAGTAATGCTTAATGAGATTGGTTTAGGGCAACACAGAAAAGGCTGATCATTATCACAGCAGGTAGAGGCCCAATCAGAATTAAAAAAAATCAATATAAGCAATTGGCCGAATGTCGCCAGCCAATTGATTGGTTGCTAATTGCTATTAAGACAAAGTTACAAGTGTATCTATTTTTGGGTTTCTTGGACATGAGATACTTATTAATGTGTGATGTATGTGGAACTTTTTCCCGAAATCCATAAAGGCAGCTGATTACAGCTTTCTATAAGTCGTTGCTTTTCAAAATTACCTTGTTTTGAGCCAGTAGTTTGTGGTAAAGTACTTTGTAAGTTAAATTTCTCGTCCCATCTCTGAGTACCATAAAAATGTAAACAACTAGACTGAATGAGAGGAAACATTGCCTCGATAAAACGAGTAAGACAGTGTTTGGTCAAAACATTAAGACAAGACTTTGTATCACACATGTAAGAAAGTGAATATAAACGCCAACCTCCAAATATTCTAAATCTTGTGGTTATAATAAGACTTAAATGTAAAAAAGCAAAATAAAATTAATTTAAAAGAATTGGCGCTATAGCAAAGGGATATATGAACATTGTATGAAATAGTCACTTATGAGTTTAGCTCTTTATTCATGTGAAGTTACAATCACAGGCATTGTATACATATACATCTGCCTGGCATGTTAATAAAATAACTGTGTGTAGGTTGTGCATCAGCCAGATGTACCACTTCCCGCAAACGCCCTGTGGGGTGGGGAATCTTAAGAATACACCCACTGCGTTCTGTTCCGTGTGTGGCGTAAGAGGCATCTAATCGGAATTTCTTTCTGTCTAACTCCTGTTTTACTATTTCTTCGTTCTTCGTTCTTTTTTCCCACTAGTTTCTGTAGCAAGTGCGTCCTAACATACCCATCCTAGTTGGTGAACGGGACGTTAAACACCAAACAAACAAACAAACTTCCCGCAAAATGTTTTCAAATGTTTTATTTCAGTTGAATCTTTTATGTTGTTTGCTTGGTGCGCACTCGTTCAGCGACGATTAGGGCTATGCTGGGGCGCACTTGCTACAGGGAAAATGGGAAATCGGAAGAAGCAAAAAGAAGAATGACGAAATACTAAAAAAAAGATATAACTTGATCTTGTTGCGTATATCATTGCTTTCAATGCATTGAGTATAAACATATACAATGTATTTACTGTAGTAATTAATGATACTGCATTTCAATGAACTCAAGCATTTGTCTTGTTTCGTTTCAGAACAATTCGTGGATACATCTATAAGCTCAGGTAAATGCAACCCTGGGGAAGGGGGTGAAGAATTGAGTACGCACGTACCAACTGGTTGCCATGTGTCTATCGAGCGTTGTTATAAAACAGGTGGTCTTAGGGTGGGGGGGGGGCTAGATCTGTTATGCATAAAACAAAGCAATGAGTGTATTTTCGCGGAATCCCCTGTGGGTCTGCGGAGTAAAGAGCTGTTATATACAACAGACCCAACCGGTGTAGAGGTTGTCAGTTGGACAACAGGTAAATTGAATAGTTTTAAGATTACAAAAAAAAATATAGGAAGAGAGCAGATAATGTTAAATCTAAGTGCTACAAATCATATCATAGCGACAATGTATACACCACTCTACTTTGCATTACAACCACACCTGGTCAATCAGACCTGGGTCTTAATCATCTTGTCCTAAATCTGGTTCTTTTGGCCAAAGTTTTGATCTATAATATCCTGTCAGCAAAGAGTTAGGGTCAGTATATACTCAGATGCTAGGAGAGAGTGAGGAAAACCATATTCAGCCATCAATGGAAGATAGAATATGCTAACGTTACTTAGGAATTTTTGTAGGGTCGGCAAAGTGTGGGGAGAGCATTTACCCGGACGCTGGTAGGGCGGGAGGAAGTCCTATACCATCAGCAAAGATAGTCAACGGCTGGACAGCAAGACCAAATGAATTTCCTTACCAGGTGTTTTAATGCTTTCATACGATTCCAAGATTTGTTTCTTCTTTGAGAGTTTTATATAAGAAATTTTTTTACTAAGTGTGTAAATATCTTCACGATACCTTTAGTTTCTGTCTCTTTCAGTGTATTTCTGTCTAAACTTTTTACTCATTCGGAGTCCAACAACGAAGTAAAATATCAATATGTTGAGGAACACGAAACCAGTTATTGGATCGAATTTTATTGCTATTTTATATAGCTTATTTATTCAAGCTAATTAATATATCTCGGTGGCCGAATGTGCTACTTTGTCAAACAAGTAATGTAATGCCACAACCTTTATGGGATTATTATATTTATCCTTTAAGGTATTGATTTTTTGCAGGTTTTAATTGTTAAAGATAGACTGCCTGTGGAATGTAGTGGAGTAATACTGAACAAGAGATACATTGTAACAGCTGCTCATTGCGCTTTCGTGTAGGTTTTCATACAAGTTTTTATCTACTTAGTGCAGTATCGTTTTTGATGCTGAAGAGTTTTGGCCCGAAGGGGGACTTTGGGTGTTGTCATTCTGTGAATTGTCCTTCTGCCCTTTCATCGCCGGCTTTTACTCACACATCAGTGATTAGCTTCCTGTGGTATCGGGTTTATGGGTGACCTATCATAGTGGACTAGTGCATTGGGTACAAGTTCAAGGTCAAGTTTGCCATAATCCGATGTGCTTGGGGCCATGCATTCGGTGATGGTTTATTCTTCTACGTTTTTGTAACCATCCTCATTATAAGAACCAACGTTCAATTTCGTCCTTTGTCAGCAATTTACAATATTTGGTTGATCTTCTAAAATGTCTCTTTGACAATGGAATGGTTTTGGGGAAAAAATAAATCTCTGACCATCTCTCAGACTCGATAAACTACCATGTAGAACATGTCTCTTCAAACAATATTTAATTAACCCAGTTTGCCATAAAGTTTATAATGTAACATGGGGAAACATATGCTAACTGTATGGGGGATCAGTTTTTGGGCTAAAGTAAAATATAAAACAGACATTACCTGAACGCCATTTTTTGGACAGTTTAGCATTATTTTCGTGGTATTCACTTTATCACCGTGTATTTCAAACTAACTTCCCTGATTTGAAGTTGAAGTAAGTACTTCCGGGTTAATAAGCCAGGTCACGGTTTCGGCTGCGCATGCTCGATGGAGGAAAGTTGCAGGGTCCTAGACATAAAACATAAAGAAGCTAGACCGTTTTTGCCATCGACTAGCAAAAAAATGCGTTTCGGGGCCACAAAAAATACTATTCTGAACTCTTGAAATTCAGAATTGACCATGTACGAGGTCGAGGTCACCGAGGTACCTTTGAACCTGTCTTTTAGACACAAAGCATCGAAAATAAGCTCAAAATCGCTCTATCTGTAACCGTTTTTGCTAACTGTATGGGGGATCAGTTTTTGGGCTAAAGTAAAATATAAAACAGACATTACCTGAACGCCATTTTTTGGACAGTTTAGCATTATTTTCGTGGTATTCACTTTATCACCGTGTATTTCAAACTAACTTCCCTGATTTGAAGTTGAAGTAAGTACTTCCGGGTTAATAAGCCAGGTCACGGTTTCGGCTGCGCATGCTCGATGGAGGAAAGTTGCAGGGTCCTAGACATAAAACATAAAGAAGCTAGACCGTTTTTGCCATCGACTAGCAAAAAAATGCGTTTCGGGGCCACAAAAAATACTATTCTGAACTCTTGAAATTCAGAATTGACCATGTACGAGGTCGAGGTCACCGAGGTACCTTTGAACCTGTCTTTTAAACACAAAGCATCGAAAATAAGCTCAAAATCGCTCTATCTGTAACCGTTTTTGATAAAATGGTCAACTTCCTGTTTTTGACATTGGCAATGACCGAAGAGGTCAAGATCACCGAGGTACCTCTTTTAGGCTCATAGGTTCGGAAATACCCTCAAAATTGCTGTATCTGTAACCGTTAGAGAAAGAGCAATTTGAACTTATTTTCCACCCTTGGGCGTAAAAGACGTTACGTAAGAGGTATCCCGGCGACCTTAACCTTAACCTCAGGGTCAAAATCCGAAAGTTTACCATCATCTTTATGGCTTATTTTTGACCTTTTGGGTCTAAACACTATATGTAGGAGGAACCTCCGTGGTCTTGAACATTAATAAGATCAAGAATAGATTATGGTAGCATCGTCTACGGATCAGCAAGACCTTCGTATTTAAAGATGTTGAACCCAATACAAAACCAAGGCCTTCGCCTTTGCCTAAACGCTTTCAGAACGTCACCTGCGGCAAGCCTTCAGGTTGAATCAAATGAACAACCATTAGATATCCAACGAATCAAACTCTCAATGCAATATGCAACTAAACTATACGCAAATAAAGAAAACCCCACCCATAAGGCAGTGTTCGAAAAAGACCATTCAGAAATCCTAAACACACGTCCTAGGGTTATCGTACCCTTTGGCACTAGAATCCGTAACTACCTTAATAATGCTGGAATCAAAGTTGAGCAAATTGCAAACTTGAAAGTTTCAAAATACCCAACATGGAAAATACAAAGGCCAACCAAAACAAAACTCTGACAAACTTTTCCAAAGACACAACATATGCTGAAGAATTCAAAGTTAGGTTTGCTGAGATAAAGGAAACCTACCCTCACCATCATTTCATATACACGGACGGATCTAAACTCGATAACCAAGTTGCTGCCTCAATAGTTACAAAATCAAATACCCTGAAAACAAGATTACCAAATGGCTCCTCCATCTTTTCCGCGGAGGTTCGGGCACTCCAACTAGCCATTGAAATTGTCAAGATTAGTAGATACAAAAAATTTGTTATCTGTGTCGATTCCTTATCGGTCTTACAATCACTAGAAAACCTGCAAGTGTCGAATACAATGATTTTAGACCTAGTAGAACGTTATGAAAAGGCAATTAAACAAGGCAAA
This sequence comes from Protula sp. h YS-2021, assembly GCA_949752745.1. NCBI lineage: Eukaryota > Metazoa > Annelida > Polychaeta > Sabellida > Serpulidae > Protula > Protula sp. h YS-2021. Next base: position 46,727,740 of record OX457030.1, on the reverse strand, counting down.
TTCCTAGTGTTTTGCTGGGTGCCAAGCCACGTCGGTATAGCGGGTAATGAAGCTGCGGACCAAGCAGCAAAAGAGGCTCTAAACTACAACATATCCGAACTTCTCATACCATACTCCGACTTTAAACCCCATATCTCAAGTTATGTAAAAAATCTTTGGCAACAAAAGTGGAACGAACAAAGAAGTAACGAACTCTTTCAAATCCAACCAACAGTTGGACAAAAGCAGCTAGCTCTTGACAATATTCGCGACAAAACAGTTATGCTTAGAACTCGAATCGGGCATACATACATCACCCATGGATATCTTTTTTAGAGGCGAAGCGCCTCCAGAATCTATTGGTTGTCAAGAACGTCTGACTGTAAAACATATTTTACTCAATTGCCTAGATTTTCAGAATATTCGTTCACGCTTCTACAGTGTGAATTCTATGAAAGACCTTTTTACAAAGGTAGCACCGAGTAAAATTATTTCTTTTCTGAAAGAAATACACTTGTACAGTAAGTTTTAAATTGAATTTAGTCGGTTATAGATTATACACTACTTGTTATGTCTTTTTTAATTGATCTTAGTTTCAATTGAATCTTCCTGTAGCAACAGAACCGACACAATATGACCCTAACGGGTTGCCGGTGTCGTTAAACAAATCAATCAATCAATCAATGTGGTCTTGAAACCCTCTTCATGGTCAATGTCAAAACCAAAAATTGAGTATTATCTCAGGAATGGGTAGAGAAAGAACGGTTTGAGTTTATTTTCGACCCTTTTTTCTTTTTCTTTATCTAAGACGTACCTCGGTGACCTTGACCTCTTCAATCATGGTCAATTTAGAAAATCGGATATCGGAAAAGGTCCTAGATAGAGCGATTTTAAGCTTATTTTCGACTCTTTGAGTCTGAAAGACTTTATCTTAGAGGTATTTCGGTGATCATGACCTCTTCGGTCATGCTAAAGGTCAAAACCCGGAAGTTAACCATTTTGTCGAAAACCGTTAGAGATAGAGATATTTTCAGCTTATTTACGACCCTTCCGGCCCAAAAGACGATATGTAAGGGGTTACCTTGGTGACCTTAACGTCCTCAGTCATTTTAAGAGTTCATAATGGTATATTTTGGCCCCCACGTATAATTTTAGTTACTCCGTAGCGAAAAATGTCTAGCTTTGTAATGTTTCTCTATTGACTCCCATACATTATTTGTCATCTCCAAAAACTGGAGTCCTTTTTCTTTTTCAAGTGATCACCCTGGAGAACTGAGGATAATTCTCGGAGAACATACTCGAAGTAAACATAATCCAGATAGAAAAACGCTCCTGGTTGAGGTATGAAGCACGGATTAAGATTGAAATTTGTATTTCCTAATACAACCTAAAATTATAAGCATTTCATTATCACTTAACTCGATGAGAGCCACAGGTTTACAGACTGTAGCATGCAATTCTTTAGAAAACCTAAATGACTGTCAATTTTTTCTTTGTAGACCAGCCGATTTGCTCGGCCTGGTCTTACCTCATTAGTAGAGGGGCATCTGTCGCCTGTACGTACGTATGTATGTGTGTAGGCGTGTACGTATGTAAACTTTCACTTAAAATGCGTCGTCTCCTTCAGTTTAACTTTTGAAAAAATGTCCTCTGGGTAGGTTTCTCTTGAAATATTACTTTTTTTGGCGATGCACAAAAAATCCGTCAAACAGGGGCCATTTAAGATTGTTTGAGGGACATTTTTAAGTTTATTGGTAGCCAATTTTCAAAATGTTTCTTCTTCCACAATTTGGATAGGATTCCTTTCCAATGTTGTGCGCTTGTTCTCGTGATGGCTCTTTCTTGAAATATTTTTCTTTTCTTTGTTGACCCACTAAAAATTGGCTAAATGGGGACCATTTAATTTTTTTGTAATGAATTTTCAAAGTACTTCTTCTTTCATAATACTGATATGATTTTCTTCAAATTTTGTAAAAGTGATTACTAACAAGGCATCTCTTGAAAAATTGCTATTTTTGGCTACCAGATAAAACTCAATCAAATGTGGGGCATTTAAATTTTTGGTTGTCAGTTTTCAAAATGATTCTTCTACCACAACTTTGATCAAATTTACTTCAAATTTTGCGTAAAACTTCACTGAGAAGGTTTCCCCTTAAAAAGTAATTTTGACGATTATCAAAAATTCACCAAACGAGTTGAATTTCTTTATTATTTTAGCCAATTTTCAAGACGCCTCTTCAACCACAATTTGGATTGGATTCCTTTCTAATTGTTAACGATTGTTTCCCAGAGAATTGTTTCTTGAAATATTGTTTTATCGGTCGCCCAAAAGTTGTCCTGATGGGGGCATTTATAAATGCTTCTGCAAATGAGGTCGGATTGCCTTCACATTTTGCACAAATGTTCACCCGGCTGTTCTGTCTTGAGTAGTATCTTTTAGGCATTAAAATGGCCATTTTAAAAAAATTTAGCAGCTCATTTCCAAAATTCCAAAATGTTTTCACAATTTGGATGGGGTTCCTTTCAAATTTTGTCCGAATGTTTACTAGGTATTTCTCTCTTGAAATATCTTAGCGGTGCAGTAAAAATTCGCCAAATGGTTTCGGATTTAATTTCTTGGTAGCCACTTTTCCAAATGCTTTTCCTTTCACAATTTTGATTGAAGTGCCTTCAGACGTGGTATAACTCGGGTGTGCTGTCTTGAAAAAATATTTTGGCGATCCCCCCAAAATTGGTTAATAAGCGGATGAGAGCATTTAATTTTCGATAGCCAATTTTCAAAATGGTTTTGAAATGGAGTCCTTTTCAATTTTTTTGTTATTGTTCTCCAAATGCTTCTCCTTTGGGAAATATTGTTTTCGGCGATCCGCCAAAAAATGGCGAAAAGAGGGTATTTTTATATTTATTCATGACCATTTCTAAATTCTTTCTATTAACACGATTTGGAGTGGATTCCTTTCAAATTTTGAACGAATGTTTGAGAGATAGGCCTTTTTGGCGAGCTACCAGAAATTGTCCATATAGGAGGCATTTTGGTAGCCAAATTGCTTCTTCCACAATTGGGATTGAATTGCCTTCAATTTTGTTTAAATGCTAAAATATGGTTAAATGGGTCATTAATATTTTTTTGATAGCCAATCCTCAAAATACTGCTATTCTAACAATTTGGATCAGATTTCCTTAAAGTTCCATAAAACTGTTTATTGGACAGGTCTGTCTTGAATTTTTCTTCCATAATTTGGTCACATGGCCCTTTAAATTTTGCATAAATGTTCATCAGGATGATTTCTCGTGAAAAACACTTTTTGGAGAATCACCAAAACTGGCGAAATGTGCGTAAGGGTGCTTTTATAATTTGTTGGTTGCCAGTTTCAAAATGTTTCTTCTCTTACAATTTAGATCGCATTACTGTCAAATTTTGACGAAATTTCACTAGCCAATCCTCTACTTAAAAGTTTCTTTTTTGGCGATCCGCCAAAAATGGCTAAATAAGGGGCATTTAAGCTTAACAGTCAATTTTCAAAACGCTTCTTCTTCCAAATTTTGACCGTATTCCCTTAAAGTTGAACCCTTTTCCCAAAATGTGTTGGCTACTGGAGTTTGATTCGATTGATTCGAACTTTTAGAATATTGCTCTTCATGTGATGTTTTCTTCAGAATTTTTTGTTGTGAGCCTCCAAAAATTGGACCAGTGCCGCCGTTTGAATGTCTTGGGGATCAACATAGTTTTTCTGCTAGGAATTTCAGTCAGATTGCTTTCATTTTAAATCATACTGCAACGTTAAGGTTCTTTGAAATTTACTTTTCTGAGATCTACCAAAGATAAGGCAAATGCACCATTTAAAAATTTTCAGTAGCCGGTTTTTAAAATATGACTACCACTGTCTGAGGATTGTACAAACGCATTGATACTTGATTTACTAGATCTCGGCTGGTCACAATGTCTCTGGACATTCTTGTTCTAAGGTCTTGAGGCATGGCTATGCTTGAAACAGTTCATCACAGGTAATCAGTGTATAACTTTTACAGGAGATAATAATTCATCCGCAAAATGATCCGGATATTTTTCTCAATGACATTGCACTACTAAAGCTGGCTTGTCCGATACCAAAGTGGACAAATTATTCCAAACCTGCTTGTCTACCAGACAAACCCCGCGAAGCTCTGTATGGACTCAATGCCATCATTAGTGGATGGGGCACTGATGAGCAAAGTAATAATTTGTTGTTTTTTTTTGTGAAAAATTTCACATGCGTACCGCTTTTATTCAGTTCGTTTTTATTACATTATTTTGCAATTAAAATATACAGTATTGCTGCTATGGATTCTATCCTATTGGCTATGATACCATTTTTTAAAGAATTAACTAAATCGCCTTCTATTGATTGTAACACTCGTTCTATTGATGATGTTTTTAGGAAAGTTGCAGGAAACTATTCAGTACTCACTAGTTCCAACTTTCTTGATTGTAAGGTACATTCTAGTGATGTTTTCACAGCGTCGTTGTGAGATAAGCTTCATTATACAAACGTTCCCATTTTATTGATCGCTAGGTATATTCTAGTAATTACAATAATTTCACAGGTGAGGTGGCAGATACTCTTCAGTACACAAGTGTTCCCATTTCACCGGTGGATATGTGCGACACTTGCTATGTGGATTTCTACGAAATGCTCGGTGTTACGCCCGCACCCCAGTACATATATAATGGCATGTTATGCGCAGGCGTATGTGGTCCGAATCCTACAGACGCATGCGAGGTGACAGAAACCTTAATTTTTAAAAATATAACAAAAGGTACAAAATACAGTACTACTAGCTAGTGCTACTAGGGTATTTGGTATTGCACTAGCTAGTAATACTACCGCTGTTCGGTGCAGGCAAAAGTCTTCGTGCAAACAAATCTCCACGTTTGATTGCACGCTACGGAGACATGAAGGAAAAAGTCCTTTTGGAAAAATCGTCCCCTAATCCTAATAAGTGTAATCTCCCGTCGGTCTTGTGACATTTTATTTTTCCATGGCGCTTGTTTATTCACAACTGTCACAATAGTCTTGTCCGAATGAAAATACCTTTTAGTTTGTGTAGTTTATTTAAATGTTCTCACACATGATTTTTGTTAGAAACACTCGTTTAAACACCATTATTAACAACTTTTCTACTATTTTGTGGACTTTTTTAGATTTTACGTAGCTGCTACAATCAATCAGATCATAACCTGACACCCCCTTGTGGAATCGCTCTTGAATTTTCTAATTGTCGTATTTGTTTTCACTTGTAATTTGAGAGTTTACACTTGTCACAGGTGTACAGTTCACCAATTTTCTCCGGATTTGAAAATCACGCTTTGGATTAATTAATTTACGTGCAGGGGTTTTCTCCGGTTTTGGAATCGTGCAAGTCAATGACTTGATGACGGAGAAGTAAGGATTATTTAGTGGATAATTACTTTAAATTTAAAACTGAGAATAATGGATTCATGAGTAATATCAACGGGATAAATGCAGAGGGTTAACAGAGTCATTTAATGTTGTGAATCTTTGATGTCGGAGATAAACCCAAAGGCATATTAAGAAATTAAAAACAAGCGGTCGGCAACAGGGAAAAATACCTTCCCGTATTGCGGGTGATATGTCTCAATATTATTCAGCTCTTTTGTCAATACCAGGATAAAAACAATAGGTTTGCCCCGCCTTCCCCTTTTACTCCACCCCTTTCCCATTTTCGCAATTCTTAATCTAGAATAATATCGTGCAAACAAAATCTTTCTGGAGAAAGTATCTTTAACATAGAAATCAATGGGAATATACTTTTGCTTGTACGGACTTTCGTTTGCACGCCACACCGGCTCTTGTAATGCTTCCTGAACACCGTCACAAAATTGTTTTGTTATATATATATCCATAGCGAATAGATTTAAAAAGCATTTTTTGTGTTGTATAAAAGTACCTTTTTCTTGGAATCCAAGGTGGGTCGATAGAAAACGAGTTTTAAACAACAAACTGAACCATCACAGAGTTACGAAGTCATTCTTTGATATACCAGTCACATTGTTTTGCTGGGTTTTAATGAGATTTGACGCTCGCCGTTTTTATTTGATGCTCGCCTTTTCTTATTTGAAGCGCATATATATGTGAAATTTGTTAATATAGCACAGTGTCTGATAATAGCTACTTATATTATTTGTAAAACGTGTCGACAAAGCAAAATATGCTCAACAGGGTGATTCCGGCGCACCGCTGGTTTTGAAAAACGCAGGTGGATTCTTTCAAGTGATAGGGCTGGTCTCGTTTGGCCTTGGGTGTGCATTTAAGGTAAACGCATACGTAACTCACACACAAACACACACACACACACACACACACACACACACACACACACACACACACACAGATATATATATATATATATATATATATATATATATATATATATATATATATATATATATATATATATATATATATATATATATATATATATATATGGCTGTATGTGTGTACATCAGATTAATTCAAGATAAAGATATTACACATTTTAGAAATATTACTATATATTAATAGACAGGCAAAGCAATTTGTACTAAAACGTCGTGATTTTAATCTTCAATATTCAGGGGTTTTCCACAAGGATTTATTTCTTAACAATTGTAAGTAAGTGCATTGACAGAAGGATCGTAAGTGAAAGTACAAATCTTTAAGTAACAACCAGTACACAATTTTGAATGCACATGCTAATAAGAATAATAAGAAAAGAATAATCATCGCATTAAAAATTTTCAATTTCAAAACGAGTTCTGTATCTATTGCAAAGTGGTTTTGGTATGTTCTTTACTTATTCCCATACATTTATTACTCACTGACCTTACCCTTAGAAGAAAATGCGAATCGGATTAAAAAACTGCAGTTTCCAAGTATTTTGCAAAAGTTTGAATTCAATAATGCTTCAACAATTTTAATTTTTTTAAATAGTGTTTTAACTTAAATAGTAATATACCGCCTTATGCTTGCAGATACCAGCTGTGTACGTGGATGTATATTATTATTTAGACTGGCTTCAAGCAAATATGATGTGATCGGTTGATCCAAGGAGCTTTTTACATTTATTATAAAGCAAGTTGTAGAAGTTGCAAAAATTATATAAATACGTTTAAAAGTTTTTAAATTTGAAATTTGTTTTGCATGTTTTACGTTGTTAAAGTGTTTTAAGGTAAACAGTTTCTGCTGTATAGAACTCACTATGTGCACCACAAAAAGTCATTCGTAAAATATTGATGAAATAATAAATGATATAACTTTATAATATAAGGCTGTCCCAGATGTCTTACAAAATAACGCAACAACCCACCAGTTTGGCAAAACAGTTGGTCTCAGGTCTTCCTCAAGCCTCTTTAATAACATGCTAAATCTTTGTATGCTCTGTTTGCCAGATACACACTTGATAGTAAATTCTGTGTTGTCTAACTGCTACGTCATAGGTATATGCCAATGTGACGTTGGCAATGCCTTTTTTGCTTTGCTTTGTTTTTGCTTTAACGAATCTTAGGCATAACATGCATGTTTATGTTAGAATAGTGACAGAGCATCGAGCTTTATATTTGATTTTGAAACCTGTGTAAGGCCAGGGAACTCACCGCAGCGCGGTTCGTTTACAGATCTTCCACATGCTCTAATTACCGAGCCCCATGATTTCTCCCTATTCTAATTGTTCAGGACTGCAACTTAACAATAGAAGTAAACTACAAAAGAAATGAATTTGACAATGCATAGAACTTACTGCGTTACTTTTGCATTTAAGTTATAAATGTATAAAAACTTTAATATATTTTGAAACACGTTGGTGAAATATTAAAATGACTTATAAACAACGAAATGAAAGATGTTGATCTAACTAGAAAATCAGTGCACATCCAAATTAATCCCCCGCTTTAAAATTTGACGGTGCATTTAACAAAGATAACTCTTGTCCTCCATGTAAATATAACTATGACAAGTCAGAATAAGAATAAGACCATGCAGTATATGCGATTATTAAATTAAAAGAAACATATTCATTTATTTTACAATATTCTTTTCAATAAAATTTATGTGCCTGCTGTCATGCTTACAGAAGATAACTGCATAGGTAACTTTACCTAAGAAGCGAAATCTAGCTCTATCACGCGAATAATTTTTGATGGATTTGTTTTGTTTAACAGGAAAAATTAATTAATTTACTTTCTGACATTCTGGTTGCTAACGGAGCAGTTAAAGCAAAACTGTACAGTCAACTTTTTTGAACGCGGTCACTGTTGATAAATAAAAAACGATACAAAATAGGACTTAAATCCAATTTGTTTGAGAAACAAGCATCTGTGTATTCAGGTTAGGTTTAAATTTTGCAGCTCCGCAAGCACAATGCAACATTGCAGAATACTTGGAGCTTGACGTTTACATAGCGGTTATGGAACACATTACCTCAATCGCTTCCCCTTGTGGGTTGACTAAATCTTAAGGACAGACCCACTGTATGTTGTACCGGGCAGCTGAAGAGAATTTCTTTCTAGCTCCACTTTTACTATTTCTTCATTGGTCCTTCTCTGTTATCCAATTGCTTTTTGAGCAAAATATTTAATAAATTTTTGAGGATCGGAAATCGATAATATGATATAAAATAACCTAACATATAGACAATATAACTCAGATCTAAAAGTAAACAAATGAATAAATCTTATAAAGTACAGACAACCGTAGCGCAATCGTGGGGAATATTCATGTAATACACGTTACATTAAGAGGGATCAATTTTTTTGCATTTCTTAATATAGCTGTTCATATTTGTGTATTTTATGCATTTAACCAAAGAAAGTGTGAATGAAATATTTTAATTTCTTATATGATTCATTTTAGGCAGGCATTATTGAGAAATTATGAGTAAACGACAAAAAATAAAGGTAATTCACAATAACAACTATACAGTTGTACAACAAAAGGAGTATATTATACGTAAGTTGTCACGAAAGTTGTTTTTCACCGAGAAATTACGAGCCACGACCGAATACTTTTTGTTGAGAAACAACACGAATGGTTTGTTTTGCTTGTAAAACTGTAGTGAGACTTTCGGGAGCAGCTGTCTTTTTTCAGTGGCAACGTCTGAAGCATTGTTTCATAGCTAGTAATAATGTTTTCATTTGGGTTTAATTAACAACAGAAAAACAGGAAATTTAATAATATCGATTGTGTTTAATGAGAATATTTCACATTATAGCACAAGAGATACACAAGAAAGGTTGCTCCTCACTCAAAAGGTATCGTTGTCTCAGACACGTCTTCGTTGTGTTTCAAAACGTTTTGCAAAAGGCTTTGCATAAAGTATAACTAAAAAGTGGTGAGTATGTAATACTGTTTTATAGTCATTTAATAAGTCTTATGAGCGGTGTAGATTGTTCTTTGTAGAATCATAATAAAATATAATTTAGCTAGTAAATTGGACTCCACAGGTTTATACGCTACCGGTTTATCGCTGGACTTGGATCTTACATTTCAGTTCGTTCATCGGTATGCTAAAATGCAACAGGTTCGGCGTCAGAAACATGTAATATTTGGTGTGAACAGTTGGTAGAAATACACAGCAAACAAAGATATAAAAATATGTTATCTGATCTTGCCTAATCATTCAAAAGAGTAGAAAAATCACAAGAAAAGGCTCTCAAACGCCTTCTCCTTCCCAGTATTTGTCATCTCAGAAGAACTGAAACATAATTTAACTGACAAATAGAGGAAAAGCTTATGTTATGCTCCTACCGCCATCTATTCTCTGCAACTGACGCATTCAAATAAGAAATTACTAATTTTAAATTTCTTTCAAGAAACATTTCAATTTTTACATATACATATTTTTGTATTTTTTTCGCTGAACAAAAAACAAACGATAATTTTGATAACAGAAACACACATACACGAAATCTCAAAAAGCTCTTACGCGGCACCCACTTCCCATATCCATTACATATGCATTACAAATCAACGACTGAAACATTTTGAAAAAGGCCCTCTAAAAGAGCTCTTTGCGAGTTCTTCCCGTTCGTCACAGTCACACTAACTTTCAAGTAAAAAGCAAACACGATTGATCTGTTAACTTGGATCTTTCTTCTTCAAGCCAAATATCCACTGTAGACCTTTCTGCTTTCTAGTAAAGAGAAAACAAATATACACATGAGTTTAATGTACTGCAAAAGATTAGAAATGCGACCTCAGCATATGATGTTATGGAATTCACAACGGCCAGCGGGATTTATTCTCGAAATATCTTTGAACTTAATGTAAAGGCCTTGTCCGGGTTTGCGTGGAGATAGAGAAGTTCTGTCCTGTAGAATTCTTTCTTGAAACCCCAATTAGCAGTTTATCGCACTGCGGTTACATGGAGAGATAAAAATCAGTCAACAAAGTAGCGTCACAAGGTGTCCTGCTAAAAATGGACTTTAAACACTCTTAATAATTGGAAAACAAATAAATAGCTGCAAAATAAGCTTCATAAATTACACTTAGTTCGGTGGAATAGCTTCAAATTCATTAATGTAAAAATTCAGATTCAGACTAGATTGAACATTGCCTGCATACAAATTTTATAACCATTCATTGATAGAAATTACATTTGAAGATTTTCCTTTGCGCAGCTCCTGAGGTCTTGAATTGCCAATTTTGCGTAACAGTTGACAGAAATACATTGAGCAGTAATATGCCAGGAAAAGGACGGTGATCAAAGATCACCGGATCTCTGGCAGCTACTGAAACAAATGTCACATAAGTGCTAAACCACAGGTGCGGGAGATCTGATAAAAACTCTTCACAACAAGTTGCCATTAGAGCCTAGAAGACGAGTGCAAATACTGGGAATGAATTAAAGCTTGAATAACCCGAAACACAAGCGTCGATTGTAGGATTCCAACCAGTTGCCATCAGAGCCTAGAAGACGAATGCGAATACTGGCATTGAATTAAAACTTGAATAGCCCGAAACACAAGCGTCGATTGTAGGATTCCTTGTACAATTATAGGTTTTGATTATAGGTAGTTCTGTCCCGTTATATGCTGATTACAAGTGCCGACAACCGTGACGATACAGTGCTTTAACATTTATGCGATACGCACTATACCCAGTTATACGATTTTAGTTGGATAGAAAGTGACAAAATACAGTTTTATACACTTATCTTTTACAGTTATTGGTTTTATTTTTGCACTTAAGGCACAATTTACAAAAAATTACACAATTTTATGAAATATATTAGCAGCTTTGAAAATATTTTAATTTCTTTATAATCCATTTTCAGGTTTTAAAATCATTTATAAAAACACGCATTTTTGAAAAAAAACATTACGAGAAAACTACAACAAAAATAAAGCTAGTTTACAATGCCCCCTGTACAGCGATACAATAAAAAGAGTGATATACGGAAGCCATCATGAGAACTTTTTTCACCGTGGAGTTGGGAGGAATAACATAGTGGCACCTTCCTTATATCACAAAGTATGGTTTACATTTTATCCCATAAAGCAGCCAAAAAGTCCTTAAAATTGTGATCTTTTTGAGTTTTTTACTAACCCGAGGAATATGGTGTTATGCGTTCAAAGGAAATCATTATGGCGAAAGAATCGGAAATAAGAATAGATTAAATTCACGCACAGTGAGACGCGGAAAAAGAAGAGAATTCCGGTATCCATCTGTTTCTGAATGCATCTACTGTCATGGGAATAAATTACAAGAATGTAGTAGAGGGACTGATATGCTTGTTTTGCGGTGTTGGGTGTTTAGGGCAGCTGCGTGTTAACAAAGACAACGTCTGAGCTTTGTTTCAGTAGTTAATTAAAATAAGAAATAATAAACGTTTTGTGTGTTGGAAGTTAGCATGAGAGTTGCCTAATTAGCACCTTATAGTAAAACCATCTCTGTAATTACAATAATTCAGCGGATCACACAAAGGATTCATAGAATTGCGTTAATGAGTTATCTTTTAAAAAGTGTCGTTTTATCACAAAGTTTTTTCTTGTGTCTTTAACGGTGGATGACTTTGCATGGGGTCTAGCCAGAAAACGGTGAATACCAAATACTACTTTTATTTTCACTACAGCAAGTCTTAAACACTCTGAATAGTATTAATGTATGTTAATAACTGTAAAATATACCATTTATAATCATTCATCTATATCAAATACCTCATTTTGCGCTGTCCGTGTGCTCAAAATTATTTTGCGAAGTAAAGCTGATTTTCAATGCTCTCGCGGATGTCAACCTGTCATCAAAGTAGAAATTTAAGTCTCTGGCGTGATGAATTCCACAACTAATCTGGTTATTTTCAATGCTTTAAAATGGAAAATATACTGATATTCAACCACTGTGACGTTCACGAGATGGTGACAGGTAAAAGAATGGCGTAAATAATAAATTCTTTCGGCAGTATTTTATTGTTCTGATATGTGTAGAAAGAGGTGCACATCAGAGCTGTATTTCGTTCTTTATCCTTATGTTGAAAGTGTGATTTTTCTTATGTTTAATCTCACTTATTTTCAACATTAATTTTTCGGATCGTTGAAACCAAAGTTTCATTGTTCTTTCATGGACTGTCATAGCGCCTTTAGAATGGAACAAAATGTTTCCGAATTCATTATAAGTATTTTCTATAATTCCCTTATTTAGTTAGCATTTTCAACAAAACGTTAACTATTTTTGTAGCTCTTATTAAATAAATACGGCACATGTACAAAGTAAAAAGTAATTTAAATCGCTAAGATGCAGAATTGTGCGGCCTTATTTTTCAGCATATTTTGTTTGAAAAGTTAAAACAAGACTTAATTTATACAGACGGATATCTTCTGTATCACCTTCGCTACGGAATAGGGTCATATAAAGCAATATAGTGATTTATTTGGGCGGGGGAAGTAATAGCAACAACAATTTTAAAACGCATATATTCCCTGAGAGAGCAGCATAAAGGCAATTTCGAATGTATCTCTGAGCCATTATAAAAGCGGAAATCTAGCAGTAACATTACTAGCTGAAAACATTAAAACAAAGGAAATGGGCATAGCGTGATATTTAATTTTATAAATGATGACTTATCAAATAAGAACAATTTCAAAGCTGGGATAATGGATCGTATATTTCTTCTGGAAAACTAAAATCTAAAGGTAAGATTGATCAAAGCGTAACAGTCTTGAAATAAATGGACGGCACAGTTTTCTTCGTGTATATAAATGTTTCGATTGAGCTGGGGAGTTAGGTGGAAACCCGAATATGGCAAAATGAGAAAAAGAAAGGATAGAACTTAGAATTTAGAAATAAAATTTTAACTTCTTTGGAAGATAAGTGAAAAATATGTAATAAATAAAACAATACTTGAATAAAATCGGAGAAGTAGAATATCGTGTATCACTGTAGTATCTTATTTGTGGTCATGTACGGAGTCGTAGACCTTCGCGTATCACTGTGGCATCTTATGCGTACTTTTGCGCGGAGTAGCAGACTATTGATTATCAATGTAGCAATTGTCATCACTGTAGCGCTTAAATTTTTATATATAAAGATAAAAATCTTAGAAGTTGCTTAAATACTAACACCACTATTGTGTGCACATTGTAGACAGCCCGTCAGAAAGCTGGTGATTCGAACTGGTATGTGGTAACAAAACAATTATCACGAGACTTGTTAGTTTTGTGCACCGTCCAGTACAATAAGTAGTTCTAACACCAGTTTCAAGAAAAAGGTTAAGATGTGTTTAAAATACAATTAAATAAGGTTTGCTGTATGATTTCTTTATACAGCACAAAGATGGAAGCTGATTGGACGATAGATTATTACTCAACTGTAAGTTATATCTTAAGTTCTATTTTCTATGTTAAAATACATTGTAATTTTACAACAAATACTCAGCGTTGTAACTGTGAAAAGATTTTCAAGACTTGATAACCCCACCTTGATTCATTATGTCCATTAAATATAACAAAATATTTTGCATAATTGTGTAATTGTAATTGTACAATAGATAATTAAATATGATTCAAATATTGTGTAACCAAGAGACCAGTCTCGGTGGCCTAGTGGTTAGAGTGTCCGACTCGAGACTGGAAGATCGTGGGTTCAAACCCCGGTCGGGTCCTACCTAAGACTTTAAAATTGGGACTCCTCCTTGCTACCCTGTGAGGCACTCCACATGTGAGGGTTAGAAGGAGGGCTGGAATGCCCCATTTCAGTATAATGTGGCAGGGGGATCCCGACATGACCATAGCAGTTGAAAGGGATCTAAAAGAACAATGCAATGCAATGCAATGTAACCAAGAATTTCCTTTTCTTGATGTTCTTCGTATACTAACAATAAATAAAAACAATAAATAACAACAGTGCAAAAAGTGCAAAAAATACAAAACAATATGGAATGTACTATCAACACCTACAGACACAAAGATAACATGTTCTCAAATGGTGAGACGAAATGCCCTAATCAATAACTGTAACATACAAGAAAGAAGACAGCAACAATCTTCTTATGTAACAACCTTTCAAATCGTGAAACATATAATGTCCTTGTTTTGACCAAAAAGCACGTGTCGTTTGCATACTGAAAGAAGAGAAGCTTTCTAGCAGAATTCTACGCTCATTTACAAAATATATCTTAAAGACATTAACTGTCATGATCTTAATTTCAATCGAAATTAAGTGGTCAGGAAATTAATTTGTATTAGACATGGAATGGTCAGGAAATAAATATTTAATATTTTACAGGCTGGCTTTCCATTTAAATATCTTACTTCATTTTATCATAGAACAAGTTCTCAGATGAGCCAGAAGACTTCTCGATGACGTCACAGGAATCAATAAGTCTGCCAACTACACAAGTAACGGACCGGCGACCCTTTCTGGAAACGGTATTTAATTCTAGGGAAAGATTAGATTATTCATTATCAAACTGCTAGAACAATTTGGAATAACGCAGAATTTTGCTCTTTGTAATATACTATGGTATTTTGCAACTGAACTGCTAATCACAGTTTCGGGCACGGGCGACCGCAGTGGAAGACTTAAAATTTGCTTGAAGGCAAAGAAAGCCCAAAGAGACTATTGGATCAGTCTAAAAGCGATGGTGGTTTTGTTTTTATTTATAATTTTTGGTGCAAATATATCCTCTTGTAATATTTACACTCCTCTGGGATTGATTCTATCGTAATTATATTTAGCGACATACATTTTCATTAGTGAACTAGTGGTGAATACAGTTGTTCGCATTTACCGGGCGTATTTAACAGTACAAATGCGACAGCTTCCTTGTTACGTGTACTGGCAATCATGAAACACCGCATCAAACTGTGCATAAAATACAGAAAAACTGGAACAGCACAATCGAATGTCAAGTGTTAAGATGGTGGAGATTATTTTGTTTTGAACAAAAAAACTTGTTATAGGGAAACGCTATTTTGGTGCTGACAAATGTATTCTTTCAGAATTTACGCTATTGCAGCATGCAATATTACAATATATATTCCCAACCGGTACAAAATCAGCTCATTTTCTGTGAGTGTAATGGCCTCAACAAACCGTCCTCAGTTTTATCAATTTACTGGGATTTTAATCAATCACCTGAGAACGGTTCACAAATAAAACTTCCTTCAACAAAGTCCGGTGTAATAGAGTGCATTGTGTTAAAAAAATTGTTTTAGTCCGTTTTGGTGAATATAAAAAAAGAAAATGACTAAATAAATAAGTAAACATAGTCGCAGTCAGTAATATCCGTTTGTTTATTATCTGCGATTTTGGTGACAGTTCTGTGCGCATTTTAAAAGCCGCAATCTTCAGTTCTTTAGTTTTACCAAGTGAAATCGTCATTAAAATACTCGTGAATAATTGAAACAGGATCCCGTCCAAGCCTTGATCTATTTGACAGCGCTAATCACAGCCGTTGTAGTTGGCACGTTTGGTAATATCATGATCATTGGTAAGTCTCTCAAGTGCAATTACTTATGTTCCTTTTCAAGTTTTTGATACATAAGTGACCGTCTAGGAATAGTAGATTTGAACCGAGACTGTATGTTGTGTCTGTAGTGCTATATTCTTTTGTGTAGAACAGTCGAACAAAATGCTGATTTTTATTCTCCATTAAAATGGGTTTTTCTTTTGTACAAATGTTGTAGCTGTTCAGTTGTATCGAACCGATGCTTTGAGAAGTATCTGTTTTTGTACCATGTTACAAGACGTGCGCCCGATAGGCGCACTGCGTTACTCGTGTGCTCTCAGGTGTGCCCTTCTTGTGTCCCTTGCCTTTGTAATGCCGCGTCATATGTCGCCACCACTACCCTCTTGATGTAGTTGGAGATGGTGGGTTTCCCTAGATCTCTGTTCATATGGAGAGAAACGGTATTATTAGTCTTTTTTCTTCTGAGCTGCGTATTACCTTTGACGCCTCCGTGTACTTACGTAGTGTGTCCAGGGGGCACAGTAATTTTCCTATGCGCCTCGATTCTCCCTCTGGTGCGTCTCCGGATAGCACAGGCAGCGAGATTTCCGAAAACGTGCCCTTACCGTGGAGCAAGATATGCGTTTTGTTTAGGAAATAGGTCTCAGGTTTCAGGACAACCCTGCTATTATTCTTTTCTAGTAATCGTCCCGGAAGGTTGGGCCCTGAAAGTAATCTAGTACTACATTTAGGTCCCACTGCACTATGTGCTTGACTGGGAGTGGTCTCTGCAAAAAAATTTCTTATTAGCTTAGATAGGAACTTATCCTGGCCTTGGTCATACCCTGTTGCGTTCTTCAACACTGAGCCCGGCGCTACAAATTAATCCTATATTGTTCTAGTTGCCATCTTCTTCCCCTTTAAGAGGTATATGAGGAAATCGGCGATCAGTGGCGCTGTTGCTGCCACTGGACTATTGATTTCACCATCTCTCGAATACCTTCCACTGCGACCCATAAACCGAACGGGTGGACTTGGCGTGCACCTCTTGCATGCGTGTAACCGCCTGTGCCGAAAATCCCTGTCTTTTAGACAGTTTGCTTTAGGAAGCACAGATGAAGATTCATCGTATCTGGGTGAGGGTGCCAGTGTTGCCAATGTGGTTGTCTCAGTGCCCTCGCATGCAATGGCAATCTCCTCGGCGCCCACCGTTGTAGCAGTAGAAACACTAGTGGCTCCAGATTTGCCAGTGCCACTAGGAACAACTTTCCCTCCCTAACCGCTCTACTACCCTTTCGAGTATCTTGTTTGCAGGAAAAACATGCAGTACCTCCTGCGGCCACGTGCAACTCAGCGCATTGTTGGTTGTGCCTTCCGGGTCTGGACATGGTGAAACATACCTCGTGAGTTGCGTGTTGAGACGCGCTGCGAACATGTCCACCTGTGGGGTCCAACCAAAGAGACGCGTGGAAAAAATCCATTCCCCCCTGCAGGACTTGTCCCTGTCTGGATGCTATGTCCGATAATACGTTCTGGTTCCCGAGAATGTGGATGGAGGAAAAACATGCAGCACCTCCTGCGGTCACGTGCAACTCAGCGCATCGCTGGTTGTTCCTTCCGGGTCTTAACGTGGTAAAACATACCTCCTAAGTTGCGTATCGAGACGCGCTGCGAACATGTCCACCAGTTAGGGCCCAAAGACCAAGCTATTCACCACCCAACGAAAGAGGCGCGTGGATAACGTCCAATCCCCCTGCAGGACTTGTTCCTGTCTGATTGCCATGTCCGACAATACGTTCAGGTTCCCGGGAATGTGGTGTGGTAGTGCTGTTACCTGGTATCGGATTGCTAGCTCCCACACCTCTCTGGCTGCTTGCATCATGGTTGGCGACCCCGTGCCCCCTTGCTTCCTGATGTAGCGTACCGTGGTAGTATTGTCCGTGCTTCTCCTACTGCGCGCATTTGTAGCACATTGATGTGCATGCTTTGCAGTTGCTGCGGCCACTGGCCCTGAAACAACCTGGTGTGAAAGTGTGGGCCCAGCCTACTTTTGATGCTTCGGTCTGCTAAAGAAATTGTGGCTGCGGTTATGGTAAATGCGTGCTGGTAGCCCCCATAATGCGGCTCTCCATGGGCACCGTTTTTTCTTTTGCTACTAAGAGTCCCAGCAACGTTTCTGCTACGGTTGCGGTTACTGTTTTCCAGCATCAGTAAGATGAAATTTTGAATCTTCTGGATTCTGTCTGGTGACGGAAATACGCGCCCGGCTGTGAAATCGAACATGTCTCCTGGGAACAAAATTACCAGTTTGGGTTCTATCTCCCGCTTTTCTAAGTTTACCAGTCACCCTAGCTCGACGCATTTGTCGAATAACATTAACATTTGAGAGGCCACCCTTTGTCTGTCCAGCCCCGCGTTCAGTCAGTCATCTAGGTATTGAAAAAGCAGCATCGGCTGCTGTCACCCCCACGACTTCACTGAGCGCATTGCCTTGCTGAAGACCCAAGGCGCCGGTGATAGCCAAAAGGGCAGCGATCGGTATTATACCTGTACTCTCCAACCTATTTGTAGTGTGAGGGCCACATCGGTGTGTACCGCAAGTACGCGTCTGTCAGGTCGACCGAGGTGGTCCACATACCCGACTGACCATCTTGTGCATGTGCTGGCAAGTGTTTATTTTGAATGTTGGGGTTGTCAAAAGCACGTTTAATTGTTTAAAGTCTATTATGAGGTGCCAGTCCCCCGTTCTTTTCGGCCTCAGGAAAACCCTGTGGAACAAGACTGATTACGCCACCGGCATTTCATCTATGGTTCCTTTTTCTAACAACTTGTCCAGCATATCGGTGAGTGCTGCTTGCTTTTCCGTTCCCTGGCAGTACGAGGTCACAAGGCTCGGGTTCGCGTTTTGAGTCAGACTGTCACTTGACACTTGACCGTTTACTTTGCGGAATGGGAGCGGGTAGCCGTACCTTAGCCACCGCACTACCTTGGTTGGTGCCCCCATTTCTTTCCATCTTAGCCAAAAGTGCACGAGCCTGCCTCCTACGGACAAGGGGTTTGACAATGTTACGGGCAAGTAGTTTGACAATATTACGCCAGAATTTAGATGTTCTCCTGCAGCGAGCCAGTTCTAGTGACAGGGACTGGCCTGCTGCTGAGTGTAGTTGTCACCTGTCTGATGGAGTCTGGCTGGCCTTGCGAAAAACACTGCCCCGTCTCTCTTGGCTTTGCGGCCCCTTAATCCTGGGTGGCGCCGACGCAGTGCCCCCGCGGTGTGCGCCGACGCAGTGCCCCCGCGGTGTGCTCCCTGTTGGTGGCTGCTGCTGTCAGCCAAGTGACGTGTCGTGACCTGTGTGTTCCGCTCGTGTAGAGCGCGATTCAGGAGTTACTGGATGTGCTTTGCCAGTAGGTCAAAGAGTTGTGCTTGCCCCACGTATTCTGCGTGCAGCATCTGGAATAGCTTGTCCTGCGGGAGTTTACAGCGTTGGAGCACATTGTTCTTACGTAGCTGAATGCTGGATGACCGCAGTGCTGTGTACAGTTTAAGATGTTTTGTCCCGCGCACAAGACACCCAATGAGCTTGGTAATTATGAATGCATCGGACTCCAGGGATCCAGCCACCAAGGTCTGATTAACATACTTAATAAATGAGATCACCCGCAGCCCTGTTCTCGCTATGCGCTCGATGTAGCAGAGGCCCCTGTCTTTTATCGTCACCTTGTCGCCGGGGCGGACCACAGGTAACCAGGTTGGGGCGTGCTTAGGGCACGTGAATGGCTCGAAATTGACTGCAATGTCCGATGGTCTGTAGGCCATTCGCGACGCGCCTTTTGGACGAGGTGTGAATTTTTCCCTTCCAAGTCCAAGTCCAGAGCCTTCCAAATTAGAGTCCTTCCCACAGATGGCATTCAAAATATCCGCTGCTGTATCGAGTGCCACAAATTCTGGGCCCTGATGTGTGTCCATGGTGTTTCCGCGGTGATCTTAGCCAGTTGCTACATTCCGGATGCTTGAATCGCGAGGCATGCGGGCTTCGCTATGCTTTCTGTCGTGTCCTGCGTTCCGTTTCACTGTCACAGAGTGTGGGCGTGCGACGCCAGCTGGGCACCCGAATCCTTCGTGATTAGCCTGGGGACTCGGAATCGCCAGAAGATGAGGAAGATATCAGGCATCTGCGACTTCTACCTCTAACCTACATGCCTCCGGGGGACGTTGATTCGCGCTCGAGACTACTATGCCCCCCATCCGCCATCTGGGTCATGAGTGTGACTAGAGGTGATGGTTGCCCTTTCGTGCTGGCCGACTTGGGCGAAGCGGCTCGAGAGGTAGTCCGCTGTGGTTCTGTTGTCTGTACTGAAGGTGCGAGAGTGAGCTCCCTTACTTGCTCCGGTCTTGTAATTGTCGCGCTCGGTGCATACGTCTGCACCCCCCCCCCCCGAGTTGTTCTGCTATCATGGCTGCCTGTAGTGCTTTGCGGAGGATCTCTTCAAGGTTTATCTGTATCGGGAGAGTCAGCTTCTCTGCGGGTGACTGGTATCCCCCATGTTGGTTGCATCACTTGCGTTCGTGGTCGAGTGATCCCACGTGCCCGACGTGTACGCCCTGTTGGCAGCTCTAACAATGGATTCCTCAAATGATTCCGTGGTCTTACTGTTAGTCCGTCGGGTTGAGGGCAGTGGTGTTATTGTTGCCGTCTCTTGCTCTAGTTCTTGAAACGACACACGGACACTCACTTCCGGTGTCGGACTGCACGAGTGCTTCTTATCCTTCGTGGACTTGTGCTTGCGGCGTCTCTTAGGCGACCTCTCGGTGCCCGAGTCCTGCCCTGAAAGAACCTTCTCATCCCGCAGTAGGGATGCCGAGATCTTTTCCTGGTGGCTCATGATTTGGGGTATCCACAGAGGACATTGTCCGCGACCTCAGTTCTGTTATTTGTCGTTGGCGTCGACGCTGTTTGTTTAAGCTCCTCGACACTTGGTCTGAGAGATGTTGGCAGACTACACACGCTGCCCGTAGCGAGTAGCACAGCCCCTGCAGTAGTCGTGGGGATCGTCCTTAAGACCTGCGTGCCCACTTCTTGGCTTCTTTACCATTGTTGTTCAAGATTGCAAGCCAAAACAGGAAATTTCTTTAATGCCATTTTTTGCCCCGAGTGAGGATCGTGCTCACGACGTTTGGAATGTGAGACTCTCACGCCTGCTGAGCCATCGAGACACGCTTCTTTTTTCAAATATTATCAATTTGGCTTGTAGCATCACACAGCAGTATGTGTTACGCTGCTCTCTGCACATGCAGGCTTCAGTGTGTGATTTGGCGGTGCTACTCCTGGTAGCCTGTGTGCTCCGATCGTGCTACTCGTTTGTAACTCGCGAGTAGCTCGGAGTGCGGCACAGTCTGCTGCTTTGCCACACAAAGCGCGGCAAAACTACCACTTGCGAAATTTTAACTAAGACGTTTCGCTCGCTGCCAAAACTTTTCTCATAGGTGGCCAGCAGCTTCCTACACTCTCTTGACCAGGGCTTAGGAAGGTGACGTTGTTAGCAGACACGCTTTGCCTCTGTCAACTTGCCGCACTGTGGGCGCCGTCCCGCCAAAATTATAAACTGCTTATTTCTCCGTGTGACGTGGTCAAAACCCAAAATTCTAGTTATCTAAAAGAACTATGGGAAGCCCTTTACCACTCGTGAAGCTGGAGATCTCGCAATTGCCCTCGTTTGCCATAAAATTGAGAATTCTGGTTTACCCACATGTTGAGGGCACCACCGCGTTACTCACAACCAAAAACGGTTAAGACAGTTTTCGAAAAACCAAAATGTGCCTTGAAGCGGTCCAAATTTCTCTGTAGCGTAACAAAGCCTGTGGTTTGACTGAAGATGTACCTGTAAGCGGTACGCCACCACACAGTGTTGACACCGCAGTTGGTAAATCAATCTGTTTGATCAAAATGCGCCGCTCCTTTTGGATGTAATTCTCCTACACCTCACACAATTGATCTTCAAGATTTCCAGCAACTTTCTGCAATGTTCTTCACTCCGTCGGACCATTTGGAAGGGCCCTCAAAAATTGATAAAAATTTACTGGTGCTACAAACTGTGTTTCTTCACAGGCGTAAAGATGAAAAGTGAACATCGAATCCCAGTACGGGTAAACATGGGGTTACCCATAAAGTACTTGGAGCTAACCATAAAAGCTTTGTACTCCAGTGAAATTAATTGCAAATTTTATTAGAAATTACATTTTAACTGTGTTACGGGCATAGACAAGATAGGATTATACTTTTCAAAGCATCGGGTTGATCCAACGGCAGCTGCAAGGCATTTGTATGAACAAAACAGTATGTTATTAAATCGACTGCAACGTCACAGCAAGTGATGTCTAAATTGTAATATCTAAAAAGGGTGAATATCTATTGCATGAAACTACATAGTGCAACAAATCATTTATTGGCTTTTTTTGGCACGCCTAAAATGGCAATGATGATTTGTTGCATTTTTCTCATGTAATAACTTGACCTTAAACAGCTTGCGTAGAAAAATTGTGTTTATCGTGAAAAAAGTTGACGTCTCTTTTAGTTACTAAAAATAAAATTCGTCGCGTTCCGTTTCAGTCAAAACATTATGTAAGTCACAATGTATTATGCGTAAGTGTTACTATTCTCTTAACAGGTGCGCACATGTGCTACAAAAAACTGCAAAAGGGTGGAAATGAGATCACGATCAATTTAGCCCTTGCTGACCTCTGTGTGACACTAATTGCTGACCCCATGTGTATCATTGGTAACAAAAAGCATATATGTTTTATCTTATTAATAAGTTACATACGGTATAGTTTTTTGTTTCCTTGTTAATAAATTTGAAAATTACCCTTGCTGACCTCTGTGTGACACTAATTGCTGACCCCATGTGTATCATTGGTAACAAAAAGCATATATGTTTTATCTTATTAATAAGTTACAGACGGTATAGTTTTTTTGTTTCCTTGTTAATAAATTTGAAAATTACCCGATTTATATGAATTCTTGTACATGTGAAGATCTTGGCTCGTATTCTCGAAATATTAATGAACTTGTCTTGGATTTAGGCAAATGTTCAAGGATAGAAGTTATCCATTCGATTTACTTAATTTTATCTGACTAGAAATGGCAAAATAATTTTGGCTTACACGTAAACTAGTAGTTTCAAGATTAAAATTGACAAGTTCGTCTTTGAGTGAAAGGCTTCCTTGAATCATTTCTACCTTTCAGTCGATTTGCTTATGCTTATTTTTAATATTATATTTTCCATTAAATAGCAGTTATTTAGTTATTTCAAGTCATCAGGAAGTATTTTTGGTCAGTAAAATGGATGAGCTGGCCAAACCAGACATATAAAGCAGTATTCAGCTCGGTAGAAATGTGCTGTTTTCCTAGCAACAATCAGCAGTTTTAGTTTTGCGTAAGCTTCGTTCTTCGAAGTAATCAGTTTTAAACGGCTTAACTTTGGCTTGATTTAGAATCAGGGCTTTGCCTGAATAACAAAAAAATATAAAATGAATATAAAGAGTTGTTGATCCTGACCGTGAAACTGTTACAAGGTCTGTGATTGGCTGCAGGTTCCTGTGCTAAAATTGCTTTATTTTTTTCTGAGGCCCTTTTCTTATGTTTCAGTCAGCAAAGGACCTCAAGCCTGGTATACATCTAAAATCACAAGAATACGGGTCTAAATCTCCTTTACCCAGTTTTTCGCCCTGTTCAAAACAAGTGAATATGTAGTCATTGCAATGAAGCCAGACAGTGCTATGCTTTCGAAAACGTTTGTTGCATTCATAAAGAAAAAGCTTCTAAAAGATGTTTCTGACACTGGTTAGGGATTTAGGGAAAAGGTGTGAGTCAAAGAAAGAGACTATTTAACCTGCCTTTTTAGCGCCACTCGTTCCAAAGTGTATAAAGTGTGCGGTCAGAGAATTCGGAGGAAGTCGATTGTTTGACTTGCTTTTCCCATAGACATTTCAGCTTGCTAAAGAGGAAGGTTCTTTCAATCCTAGCTATTTAAGCTCATAAGCATTTAAAGCACATGCTTGTTTATAATTTTGTTAATAAAATACAGGTTATATATAAAATTATCAAGAGACATATTTATGATTTTTAGGCGTGTTCAAAGGACCGATGTTCTTTGATGAGCGACCAATCCTATGCGAAGTTATTGCCAGCTTTTGCCTCACAGTTTGTTTCACCGCTTTTTTTAGCCTGTCCTTCAAGACGTTCGTTGTGTACATGCACATCTGTCAGTGCGAACACTACCATAAGGTATTTACTGTGAAATGAACGAGACGTTGTACTGGGCACGAGCTCGGAACTGAAAATCTAAGATGGCGACCGTTGTAACCTTAAAATTTGGTCATGGTCGAAAGATAACAGCAGGCACCTACTCACTACAGTAGGTCATCTACACACCAAATGATCACATTAAACGGATTATATGGGGGTAACATCCGACGATACACAATACACTTACTGATTGTTAATGATGATGACTTTTAAGATAATTTTTGTGCGTATATTTGTATGCATTTTATATGTATTTGAATATATTTTCTCCCTTTAGTTTTTCAACAAGGCACGCATCATCGGCATGTGCGTGAGCAGCTGGGTGGTTGCCTTTGCTTTGGAGATGCCAAATTTTCTCGGATGGGGTGACCATTTCTTTGATGAAAAGAACCACCAGGTTTGTGTTGGTCAACAGCCATCCTCTACGTTTTGGGCTATTTTGGTATTAGACCTCTTTGTTCCGCACATCTGCTGGAAATACCGCTCCAAGTATAATTGAAAGGTTGGAATAAATCCACCCACTATAGGGTTATGTATTACAAAGTGATTTGTCTATAGGTCAGCTGTTCAACAACAGTGCTAGATTTGTTCCATAATAAGGTTTAATACCAAAACAGACCAAATCCCAAACTTAACTTACGTGAGTGCTGCGATGTGATTGGTCGGCTACCAGGCCAGTAACTGTGCACTCTTGGATCAGACTGATCATCTCTGCCCGTCTAAATGTCAATATTTTCCGTTTGGACAATGATACTTTTTGAAAGTACGGCTCCATTTTTAGTGCCATTTATAATTTTCGTTTGGAAATAAATGCCTGTTGAATGAAGATGTTTCTTTTAAATTTTTTAAATTAAACATTTTAAAAATTTAAAATCCTTATCAAAAGTGCAATCAGTTTCTTGTTATAGAGGAACCAATACCATGAGTTGCTAGTAAATATTGCTTTACATTTTCAGTTTTTTAAATAACAAAATGTTATATTTTCTTGCTAAATTTTCTGCGCTTTTCAAGCTGTTTTGTATTGATATCGTAATCGTTTTAAATTTGCATTTTGTTGCTTCACAGTGCATGTGGGACAGGATTGCCAGCTTCAGCGATACTTTGCTTTGCTATAAACTGCATAGTGTTTCTTCACAGTGCCTGTTGGACAGGATTGCCAGCTTCAGCGATACTTTGTTTTGTTATAAACTGCATTGTGTTTCTTCACAGTGTCTGTGGGACAGGATTGCCAGCTTCAGCGATACTTTGTTTTGTTATAAACTGCATTGTGTTTCTTCACAGTGCATGTGGGACAGGATTGCCAGCTTCAGCGATACTTTGTTTTGTTATAAACTGCATTGTGTTGTTTCACAGCGCATATAAGACGACAATGCAAGTTTCAGTTTCAGGTTGTTTTTATAAACTCTATTGTGTTTCTTCATAGTGCAGATAGGGCAGGATTGCCGGTTTCAGGTTCACGTTGTTTTGTTATAAATTGCTTTGTGTTGTTTCACAGTGCATATGGGATGCGACTGCTAGCTTCAATTTCACGTTGTTTTGTTATAAATTTCTTTGTATCTTTTCACATTCATATAGGGCGAGACTGCCAGTTTCAGTTTATAAGTTCCATTGTATTTTTTTCACAGTGCATATGGGACAGGACTGCCAGTTTCAGCTACACATTGTTTCTTGCCTTTGTCATGGTGCTGACTCCGTTACTCCTCATGTTGATGGCTTACATCCACATGTTTGTGACTATCTGTAAGACAAAGAAGGAGGTCCTCAAGTATGCCAGTGACAGTCTCACGGCAAAGCAACTCTTCATGTAAGTTTGCTGCCTCTTGCTTTTTGGTAGGCGACAAAAATTAACTCTACGATATATGATTAACTTCATTGTATTTTTCACATCGAAAAATAAACTATACGTCCAAGGTTGTAATTTGAAAAAAAAACGTACCTACATAATTCCTGTCAGAGACCAAAAGAAATGTTAATAACTGGATAATATAATTAGAACAATATCGGAGCAAATTATTGTTGAATAATATTCAACATACTAAAATTAAACACAAATAAGCTCTCTATTTAACATTTTTAATATCAATATTTTTATATCAGATTTTGAATGATAGCATAAGATTTTGGGCAACGGCAGTCGATGTTGATGTTGCAAGGGCAGATGCAGGGGGCAATTTATTGGAGTGCTTCAATAGAATATAGACTAATAATTAATCTTTCTACTTTGCACTGATACCAAGAGCCTATTTGTCGCCAACTGGGTACTTGAACGTAGAGTTTTTTTCTGATTTTTTGTTTTGATTTCACTCATACAACATTATTGGCAAAAAGGGTTATTATTTCAAAATTAGCCATCCGCGTTTAGGGGTCGCTTTATAAAGTCTTGGACACGCATGGTGACCAGTTGACATGTGAGAGCCACTCCGCTCTCTCCCCGCCCCTTCTACACACTTATCGAAGCAGGAATAGCGAGTTTTCTTCTCTTATCATTGCTTTTATTGCTTGATCCACAGTACTGAGTCGTGATTATCCAGTCCGATTTCATAGAAAGTAACTTCAAGATGTCAGGCATGAATTCTGTAGATGTAGGACTGTGATTGTGTATGTTATAAGAAAAGAGTTGAATGAATCAAGATGCGCATGTAGGACTGTGATTGTATGCGTTATCAGGAAGAAGAAGAACTAGATCAATGGACATCTGTAGGACTATTATTGCATGTGTTCTCAGGAGTGAATGGAAGGAATTAAGGTGCACATGTAGGACTGTGATTGTATGCGTTATCAGGAAGAAGAAAAAAATAGATCAATGGAGATCTGTAGGACTATTATTGTATGTGTTTTCAGGAGTGAATGGAAGGAATTAAAGTGCACATGTAGGACTGTGATTGTATGTGTTATCAGGAAAGAGCGGAAGGAATCAAAGTGCACATGTAGGACTGTAATTGTATGCGTTATCAGGAAGAAGAAGAGACAGATCAATGGACATCTGTAGGACTATGCCTGTGTGTGTTTCGGGAAAGAATGGAAGGAATCAATGCACACATGTAGGACTATGATTGTATGTGTTTTCAGGAAAGAATGGAAGGAATCAATGCGCACATGTAGAACTATGATTATCATCGTGCTGGCCTTCCTGGTCTGTTGGGTGCCTTATACCGTTGTCATCTCAATGGACTTCGCAAATCAGTGAGTACTCTTTCGCACATGACGCAAAGTTTTTGCTGTTATGAGGTTTTATCATGGGGCTAGGTGATTTGTCGTTTTGGGGCACGCTTGAAAGGCCTGGATGGCCGCTTCGTGATGGGAACGGTTTGTTGTACGTTGTTCAAACTCGAACTACGTTTTTACTGAGAAACCCCTGGCTCAAAAATATAATATAATCATAAAATATAGATGAGTATATATCAGCCATTTCGATGCTTCACAAAATGCAGTATTTTACAATGTTACTGGCCTTGTAAATAAACAAAGTTATCAACAACAATAATGAAGACTACAATGTAGAGAACTGTTTGAAACAGCTAATAAAGAAAGATTAAAAGGATGCTATTTTAATGTAGACAGTGAGTCCAGTCTTATGTCAATAGCGTATTCTTTTTGTCCTCATACTTATGATTGTTGCACTTTAAAAATATTTCTTGATATTTTGGGCTTAGTACTCTCTTAGAAATCTTGGGTGTCCCTGACTTTCTAATACGAGAGTAACACCCTGAGCAAGTTTAAAATTATTTGTGTCTTAAGGAAAGGCGGATACCCTGTAATTTTTACCCCTTGCGGCTGGCAAATATAAAAGAAATACTTGAAATATTCGTCGAACGAAAACAACACAAACTAACGGGTTCTGCCTCCAGTCTCCAAGTCTTCGCGTCTTTGTGGACACACGTGGCAAGATATATGCTACCAAGTGCCTCCCTCTCACTCGAGGAAGAGGAACTCTGTGAGAAGTTGGCCTTGTCAACATATGCCCTTTTTGATCACAAATGAATAAAGAATCAATTTTCTCCACCCACTATTTCTCTTTTATATTTTAATTAATTTTTTAGTTTATCATAACTTTATAACTTCGTAAACTTAGCATTTTCATAACAACACTTCATTTTGAGTGATCCTTTCATGAAGCACTGAAGTGGCTTATTCGTATATTTTCTTGCGCGCTATCACAGTAACTAAACAATATATTTTAGCCATTGGTTTCTCAGTTGAAAGGTAGCTCGAATTTGAATAAATATGAAAATAAGTGATCCTTTCAGCAGGCGCCTATGAACGAACTTTGATATTGTGACATTGCCTGTGGGTTACATAGCAACTGTCGTTACCCCTCACCCCCCCCCCCCCAAAGGGTTTGGTCACAAAGCCTTCGCCAGAGTCACGTTGGCATACACTTATGACTTATGAGGAATGTGGCGATCGACGTTTTTATGCGGTTCGACAACGCAGACTTTACTTCTAATGTCTTTATACCGGAATGTATTGTCGTTTGTTCTCATAATCATAGTCACTGTCGCTGGACATTCTCATTTGAGTAATTTAGGAAAGTTATTTCTTTACTTCGTTTATGGAAATCTTAAGCACTGCGAGACTTCAAAGGTGTCTCGCAGTGCTTAAGATTTCCATAAACGATGCCATACAGTTCTAAAATTAATCTCTTGATAAACCTTGATATTTATTGATCTATTCACTCTACTTAATGGGGGTGTTTCTTCAAGCAATTCACTGAGAAGTGATAATAATGGCAAGATAGAGGTGATAATAACGATCGGGAACAAATGATAACAACGATAAGGCGAAAATGATAAAAATGGCAAGGCAGAAGTGATAATAATGATGAGGCAAAATGGTTTGGTTGTGAATGTAGTTTTATTTAAGATACTGTGTTTTTGAAAAGATATCCGGTCTGGGTGCACATGTGGACCACCTTCTTGGCGCACGCGCATTCTCTAGTCAATTTCTGGATCTTCTTGGCTGTCAACAAAGATTATCGCGCTGGATTTCGAATGTTCCTTCACCTCACCAGTTGCAAGAGAAAGCTGAAGCACAGCCGCCCTCAGTCCAACTTGTCCAAGATTAACCTCTTCACCAGTCAAAGTGCGATACCGCCAAACAGCATTGAAAACAGAGAGAGCAATAACATTAAGATGGATATGGAAATCATCACCGATACGACTCCAGGAATTGTGACCGACCCCTTTTCAGAGCTGAATTAAGGGAGCTGCGGCATGAGTCACCTAAGCCTATCTTAATAATGGTTTGCTATCATGGTTGATTTGTAAATGTTGCAAATTTGATGAAAACATTTGAATACCCTTCTTCAATTGTCATTGGAATTCCATGGACACCTATAAAATAAAACAAATTTTTTGCTGTAGCAATCTGAAGTTATGCTTAAGTTGTGAGCTTGTGTATATTAACCCATGTATTTTGCCGGTTTTTGGTGGAAGCGGGGAAGGATGGAGGAAGGCGAGGGCGTTTGGGTCGGATGTGGCAACATTTAAAACCGGTGTTGCAGGACGAATTATAACAGACTTTACAATGTTGGATTTTCTCAACTCAACTAAAGCTTATAAAGGCCTGTTCGTACGATGTGATAGCATCAGATTGTTAAAATTCTATCTTCGACGTTCTTATCGGACAAATATTTGAGCGATCAAGCCAAGCCAAACAAAACCTAACTGTCAAATACAATGAGAAATATTTTTCACGTTTGACCGCGTTATTTGACTAAAGTACGACTTCAGTTGTTGTTTTGAGGCCCCTTTTTTACTTTTTAGACTATATTTCAGCTGGTACAGTTTCTGCTTACATGAGGCGAACGATCGGATCACTTTGGAATTAAGAGCACTTTAGACCAATGAGACATTCAGTCAATTTTCGCTTAATCCCGTTGTATTTGTCACCCACTGCAGATAACTCCAGACATTAGACCTCCCGAGCACTAAGATCATTTTTAGCAGTTTAAAACGTAATCTTTACTTTAATCGTTATCTAGCGTACATGCACAAATGGTCGCTGTTTCAAGCATTATAATCCCTATACGTCAGATAAGAATGGTATTTTATCCAGAAAAGCTCATGGAATCCCCTATTTTTATTTTGTTATCATGCATACAGGTACACTTGCATCTCATAGAGGGATTTTTGAAATCTCTTTCGGACTGAAATTCAATCGAAATGTGGTTGTAATACCTCATTTGTGTCAAATGTATTTGCTGTGATTAGCTTTGTATATGGGCGTCTAGAGTTCCTTACATATTTCATTGTTGTAGTATTTAATACTGATCTATCGTTGAGACATGTTTAAGTTGTAGAGTAGCAAGATAAGCACTTGGTAAAAGCAGAAGTCATCAAAAGTGCCTTTAGAAAGCCTTGATCTTTCAGGTTTTATGACGTCAGTAGCCATGTAATTTTGCTGTAGTAGCTGTATAAGCCTAGCAAAATGATAAAATAAAAATTTTCTAGATTCTTTTGATAGTTTTGTGATTTTCCATGCAGTATTGTCGAAGAGAGATATAGATTCTATGATAGAATTTGCAGGTTTATGTGTGCAACTCCATCAATTTTCCTATTTAGGGGGCTGCGAGAAGAGAAACGGGAAATATTATGTCACATTGTAGCTCTCAATTATGTTGTATTTACGTTGGCAATTCATATTCTGATTTTTTTACAAATGTGATATGCTGTTTAATAAAAGTAATAATTTTTCAAGTGATGTCTTGTTGCTATGGATGCCCTCCACTAATCCCGAGAAAAAATGATTTAATAATTGGGTGAAGCAGTAAAATGAGCTACAAGTGGCATTTTCCTGGATGTCATGACTGAAATTCACTTGTCTTTAATAAAGAATTTTGATCATGTTGAAAAGCCTTGCTGGGCTACATTGTGTATGTTCATTGTTGAAATAAATCTGTGACATGAAAAACACGATTATTGTTTTTTATTATTATTCTAAGATTGCGAGTGCGCAACTCTCAGCTGATTTTTTTAATTTTCTTATTCTCTGTCCGTTTTTAAATAACTTCAGAATCTTCGGAAAATCTGAGAGTTTGTATTTAATAACATCTTAAGCTTCCTTTGTGATAATTACGTCTAAAAGCTGCCGTAGCATTCTTGCAAAGCAAGTAACGTGACACTACACAGGTCCAAAGCACCGTCTCTGCATCCAAGGCTTTCTCTACACCTGTGTTCATTAAAAGTTTCTGCAACTTTTACCTGTATATTATATATATAAAGACTGCATAATTAAAAATGAACAGTTTTTTAACCCTTTTACATCGCCTAAATAATGCGAACAACGACGTTATATCCGGTTGCTAAACATATCTTTTTGGTTGTATAGTCGCAATTTATTTTAGCTATTTAATGGATTATAAGTTCTATTCCAGAAATCATGTTTTGAGTCAGGAGTGCAATTACCTTTAGTGAAATCATCAAATGATTGATGTTAAGCAGATTCAGTTATAAACAAGACTGCTTCTGTCATGGAGAGCCAAATTAAAATGTAAATTTTGGATGCAAAAACCTGCAGGATAAATTAAAACGTCCAAAATACAATCATAAAAATAAATAAAAATGCTTGGCTAGTTATAATGTAAAATTTAACCATTACGCAGGTTAGGAAGGTAGGGGCTTATGTCTTCGGGCTTCACACATATTAATAGAAGACATCTATTAATTTTTATCCGTAAGGAGTAAATGTAGTTTATGTTTAAAGCTCTATAGCAGAGGGAAAAAAACAGAAACTCGACGTGAAAACAGCAATGATGAGAAGTTCCAGTGTGACGTAGCAAACTTACAGCACACACATGCCATAACTACTCAAATAGTGTGTGCAACGGACCGATCAATATGTCTTTGTGTTCTTTAATGCCAATTTCGATGCCTGTTTTTCACATAAATTGAAAATTATTTTTAAAATGAATTAATTGTAAGTAAAAGCCAAAGAAACTAATTGCAAATGGATGTCTGTGTCAGATTTCATCCTCTTAGCCCAACCGTCTGAGACTGGTAACGAAAAGAATCAGCCTGCAACCTATAGTATAAATTCAATAAATTTTAAGAATTAAAAATTCCAGAGTTTTAATACATTTTCTAAAATGGTTTCTACAATCAGACAGAATGGCGCACAGTGTCAGTGTGTGCTCCTTAAACATATTTCTTAAGGTTGCTGTTTAAAGGGGTTAAAGTAATGTGAAATTATTATACTTCGTTCACCTGTCACTGAAACATGAAACGGTGCGGGGTTTTTTTAATCGATGGGTTAAGACGCAGATGCGAGATCGGTACAGAAGAAATGAGGCAGTCTGCGAACCACGGCAGCATTGAGTTAGACGAGGCAGTCTGGCGACCACGGCAGCATTGCGTTAGATATCGCTGTCATAGCACAGACAGTCCCGTCAGACAGGGCTTTGCCAGTGGCAGATGGGACAAATGTTCTCTGATTGTTGTTGTTTTTATGTTGAGTGAGAGGCTAATGCTCTATTGTTTTATTATATGAGACTGATGCGCTCTGTGGTGGCTTTGTTTTGCATTAGGCGAATGCCATGTGGTTATTTATGCCTGGAACTCTGGTAATTTCTTGTATTACGCTAAGCCCTGTGATTTTTACATGATGCTTTGAGGCTATTTTCTTCACAATCAATGCTCCTTATCTTGACTTACCGTCTAAACTATAT
Source organism: Protula sp. h YS-2021 (assembly GCA_949752745.1). NCBI lineage: Eukaryota > Metazoa > Annelida > Polychaeta > Sabellida > Serpulidae > Protula > Protula sp. h YS-2021. Next base: position 46,694,869 of record OX457030.1, on the reverse strand, counting down.
ATATAATGTAACGAAACTTACAATTGTCCCACTAACGCATTTAAACAATGAAAACGATATTGTGTAGATACAATAGGCCTTCGTAGTTTATCTCTTGTTTTTTTAATTGGCTTTGTTATGCTTGCCAGAGAGATTAAACAGTTGCTATGGTTTCGCTATAAAAGAAGCCATCTTATGCACCTGGAAATACAGGAGCACTTTATGTGGATATTCAGTACTTCAAAATTACCATTAGCAATGTTGCCAACAGAATACGTCATTAACACCATGGCACAGAGGAAGCGCATTTTTCTTGATGCATATAACGATAAACAACGCGAGCTGGAGGATTGGTCAGAAAAACGCTCTTGCAGCCTGTAGCACGAACACTAAAGCGAGTGGAAACAGTGTGCAAGGGTAAGGGAGGGTTTTTGGATCAATCCCAACAGAGTGTTGTTTTATTTTTATTGCATGTATTTGGTTGCAATATATTTTCTTCTAAATGCTTTCTGATGAGTAGTTTCATTGTTATGGCGATGTCAAGTATACACTTTCAACAGTAATGCGGATGTGTGAATGCACCGCACCCTCCCCTATCCCCGCTAAATGACATCCAATGGGAGAGTCAGGAAAGTGGAATGCTCAGGTATTGCTCCCACCCGCCACCCCATCCTCTGTTAAGTTTAAAATAGTTAGACTGCTAAACATTGTGTTTTGATAAAAAAGCTTGCGATGACTTCTTGAAGTTGAATCGCACTCCCCTTGACGAAAACTTGTATCCGCTACTGACATCGCTAAACAATTAAGATTCTTAGAACATTTCATGGGTTTGCCAGTAAATATATTGTAACTAAGAGAAACAAAAGTGAATTTTAAGTATCTAACAGTTTTCTTTAACTAAATTTGAGGCGGCGTACTACAAACTGAAATACGATTATAATGTATACCCGGTATAAACAAAAAATTGAGCTATACGCTGACGTATTTTAACAAAGAACATACAGATCAAAGTTTTAATAAAAGTTTTAATAAAAGAACATACATAACTTGAAAACATATCTGCAATGTATTTCTTATGGCATCATTGCAACTAACTACAGGAGTCGAGTCCTAAAGATTTTGGCATATCTATGACATACATAGTTTGCTCCATATCATTCTAACGACATTCAAACCTTAATTTAGAATAAATTTTAAATTTCCCTATCTATAGAAATAATTTGATAAGGATAAATTGCTGAACTAAATTTGACTCTGACTTCATAACAGCTTTTGCGTATGATACTTAGATCAAGGATAGCATCTTGACTGTGGACTGGGTGTTTTTCCTGTAGCTCAGTCAGCACCTCTGTTAGTCACATGGTTATAATGATAGTAAATTGCTCTCTAGTTCCAATTACCTCATATGGACCTAATTCACTCGTGTGATATTACTAGTAGCTAGACCTATAAATAATCAAATTAATTGAAGGAAATGGTCCGAGTTCTTTATTACTAATGTTGAAGCGAGAAATGTCAAAGTGATTTGCTGTTGGGGTTTAGCGACGATACATCATGACATAGAGTTGATAGAATGCTGTAGCAATGGCAAAGAGTAAGAAATTTAATAACTTATCATTACGGATGGCAAAGATAACCTCATGTCTCAGCTTTCTTTTCATATGAAATAAGTAAACCACCTTGAAAGCGTAAGACACTGAAAGAATTTAGCGCTTTGTAATGACCTCATGAATATATATCAATTTATGATGACGTTGCCTGACGTTATTTTCAGCCAAGTATTACCTTTGAAGATGATTAATTGTGGTGGCATATTTCTTTTAATAAAACAGGAAAAGGAAGAGGATTAAACGAAAATTTTGTTGGTTGTAATTAAAAATGCCAAAAGGCATATGTTACCAGAAGCACAACAAATAGAACCAGTTTTTAATTTTCTTCCATTGTTTTGGTTTGAACATATCAGAAACATTTGATATTTACATGCTATAAATATTATATTTACGCTTCCATCGTGCCATAAATATAAAATGTATGCTATCAGCATGCCATAAATATAACTTTGCGATATCCACCTGCCTACCACATCTAGTTCGATACGGTATGTCTCGCTCTGCATGACGCCATATTGATCGACATTGAATTATACTTCCGATTTCCTTTGCCCCCAGATCGATAGCTTCTTCAAGCTGATGGGCAGATGTTCTTGAGGACGAAGTCTACTTCTTTTGTAAGTGTAATACTGTAAGCTGAGAGTAAGTCCATGCCTCACATCCATACAATAGGACAGATTCTACCGTGGAGCTAAACAGTCTTAGCTGATTTTCAGGATAATAATGACTGCCAAAGCTTTTGCAATTTATTATATGCCACCCATGCAAATATAATTCTCTGTTTGATACCCACAGCTGAATTACTGACAGCAGGTCCAAGGTGTGCAAATTCTTCAACTACATCCTGTGTTGAACCATCACTTGTTATTATGATCACTTCTTGAGACTGGTTATATGAAATGACCTTGGTCTTCTTCGCATTAACTTTGAGTCCCACTCTAGATGCAGAAGCTGCTACTCGTATGAAAATTTCTGGAAATCGCTGTATTTTCTCACTGATCAGGGCAACATCATCAGTGAAGTCTAGATCTGTCAAAACTTTGTGTTCTTCTCTTTTACCCAGTCTTCTTCTCATTCCTAAAGAAGTCTTTCTTCGTTGTGTTTAGTGCCTTGTGCATTGCATAGTCGAGAGCCAGGATGAACAAGTATGAGGCTAGGGTATGTGTATTAAGGACAGAAACGCTCAGTCCCTCGCTGTCCTTAATAGACAGGTTTTACTGTATATGCGGTATCATTTTGCGATAAATTTGATATATGTAGTGCCATCATGTCATAAATATACTACATGCGGTATCAGCATTAGCATAATATTTAACATATTCGTAGGCAGCTTTTTCCGTATTTTATTCTTGTCAAATTTCATGAAATTCAAAGTTTTGTGCATTATTTTTAATGCTTTACGTCTTTAAAAGACACAGGATATGCTTCTGTAGCACCAGTATGATTACAGCCCTTTTCATCTGTTCAGTTAGCTCTGTTGTCATGACATCAGGAGATAAACAATTAGTAGCTCGACTTTCTAGCCGAAAGTAATTTCACATCTCAGGATTGCAGTGTCATTGCTGTATCGTAACACATTTTATGTTAATATCGCATTTCTAAAACATAATGTATATGAAATCCCATAGAATGTATACCTTGTAAAATACAGACAAGATGTACCAGATGTATCGTGTAGTTTCTAATATATTGGTTTGCATTCATAAATCAAAGAGATATTGGTAATTAAAAAGCTTCCAATAAAAAAATGATGCTTTATACGTTATGGTTTTGGACTTTTTAACATAGTTTTTAAGTCAACGTTTGGAGCCCGAATTAATTGGCTAGTATATGACGTACACTAGACATTTGTGCTATTCCTTGCGATTAAACATGAAAATTGCCTCTCGACCTTTCTGTAAAGGTAACAATTAACAGGCGTCCCTCTTGGGACGCTTCAAGTTAAGTGGGCGTAATTCCCGTACACACATGAGGTAATCTTGTTGGTGTGCTCGGCTCTAGAAATGGGTGATTAGACTACGAGAATTCGGTGAAGGCCATAAACAGTATCCATGGGAACAGCTCTGTTATTTTGCAGGTATCATTACTTAATGCGTAATAATTTGTTCCGATTGCTAGGTGCATCTGTATTTTCTTTGGTGCTGCGGCAAGTAAGCACTCCACGTGAAGACTTAAATAAGAGGATTCGTACTTTGACTTCTGGCGAAAAGCTTTGGCATTTCGACCGTATTACACTGTGATCAACTTACAAAAGAAATTATAGAAAAAATCGTGCCAATACGAATTAAATTCGATTTTAGTAGAAAAATATTCACAAATGGACTATAACGGTGGTTGAATAATATGTAAAGTAATTTTTAAAAACTTGCCTTTTAAATTTTGAAAGAAAATTTGAATGTTGATGTTGTTCCATTATCATTCTTTTTATAATTTATCAATAAAAAAAACTTCCACTCGAAACGTCACTTCCATCGGAGAAATTCAAAAGTACAAATTAGCTTATAGCACAACGCTACGCAGTAAATCGTATATTGCGGCACTGTTCTGGTTTGTGCTTTCACTCTTAAACTCACAGTTAAAGCCCCTAACGTTTGTTTGTTTGTTTGTTTGTTTTTTGCTTTTTTATTGTCACCTCATTTCATTATACATTACATCACAAAAGTGGTAACACATTTATATCAAAGATAGTGACGATGTTTTTTTTTTTTTTTTTTTTTTTTTTTTTTTGCTACTGTCAACCATGCAGTTTGTTTTTGCCAAGAAAAACAGCTATAGCTTTAACACAATGTTAAGAGTTTATGATAAAAACTGACATTAAAGATTTAACGCAGTATTAGGGCTACTTACGATTTTATATGAGCACTTCGGTTGCTTCTAATAGATTTCTTTTTAATACATTTTTTCTATGTAGAATCTTTTCAAAATGTATTTTTGCTTTAAGATATTTAGTAAACCCAATAAAAAATACTTCTCTGTTTTTACCATAATTTCGGGAATATAATCCGTGGATTATATTCCAAATTTACAAACAAACAAGTCCGGTGCGGGTTATATTCCGGTGCGGGTTATATTCCGGATCATTTTCCAATATCAGCGAATATATTAGATTTTTTTGTTTAAAAGGCAATCATTTGTGTAATGTTGTATGAGGTAAGTATAAAAAAAAACGACCGTGAAGAAGTGAAACAAACAATTTTCATCTACTTCTTACTTTTATTGCAATCCCAATTTGCTTCGTATGGCGATTCTATTGCCATCTCAGTAAATCCGAAATGAATTTATTCTACCGGTACCAAAGGTTTTACAAAGTCTACACTATTTTTCATGCATATTTCCCAAAAATGTAGGTGCGGGTTATATTCCGGTGCGGGTTATATTCCGAAAAATGAAACATTTTCTTCGTTTATGCGTGGGTGCGGGTTATAATCCGGCGCGGGTTATATTCCCGAAATTACGGTTTCTTGAATTTGAATAAAAAAGTCTTGCTTGTGGAAGAACAGTCAACCCTATAACTTCTATCTCCTAACCCATCACTGCACAATACATCCGACAATGTCATTCTATTTGATACAAACCCGTAGCTCATAGTTTGTATTTATAAACTTTTCAAGTAGCATCTATAAAGAAGTTAATTTTGAGCAAGATATGAAAGTGTGCATGATGTTATTTTTAGCTTTACAGTTTTGACAATTAGATTTGTTTGTTTGTTTCGCGTTTACTCTTCCGTTCATCGACTATGAAGGCTCTTTTGGGACGCAATCGATTAAAGAATAAGTGAGGGCAAAAGAAGGAAGAATGAAGAAATAATAAAAGAAGAGCTAAAAAGAAAGAAATGCGATTAGTCGCCTCCAACGACATGCAAGGAACAGACCTCAGTTGGTCTGTCCTTAAGATTCCCCAAACCCACAGGGGGGGGGGGGATCGGGGGGCGGGGGGGGGGGCAGAAGCACCTAAAGCATTGTTTACAAAAACTGACATGCTTTGTATGACAGTCTACTGTGGTTACAATTGCTCTGAAGGAAAAAGATTATCTAGGGTAACAATGTAAAAACTAACATGAGAGAGCATTCCTTATTGCTGCTCATAGATGTCTGTATGCAGACAATTAGATTATCATATTTCAACCGCCGTCTGCCCATATTTGACATTATCTATTGTCTGATAAAAGATAAAAACAGTGTTTTCTGTTGACAGAAAATCACGAGTTGCGCAGAACCAAAGAATACACTGTTTTAGATAATTTGACTGACTTAAAACAGGATTCTATGGAACAATTAGCGTGTTTTACGGTCCATGAATGCACACTAGTATTCGACGAATCCTCGCTACATAGAACAAGTGCTCTTGTTATACTATTCAGTTTATGTCCTGAGTATTAGGCGTCAAAAAAATTTTCTTAAACACTTCTTAGAATATGTCACTTTCTTGGGAAAAGATTAATCAACACTTAATGCTTGGCACTTGTATCTCAAAGGCAAATGCAAATCGTAAAAAAATCAATCGGAGGGCAGGCTCGTTAGAGCCGTTCTAATTATTACTGGAAATGTGTAGAATGATATGTATGAAATGTTTCATTCTGTAAGTTCATCTGCATAGTGGAGTGGTTAAGACTCTTGCTTGGTGAGCGAAGCTTCCCCAGTTCTAATTCTGCTGGTATAAATAACAGGAGTTTACGAATAAAAATGATCACTGCCCCGTTAGAATTTAGGGCTCCTGCCTTTGAATAAGAAACAATATAACCAGCACGACAAAATTCAGTTAGACACTGTTCTGATAATAGATTGCAAATTAGCGTTGGTTCGTAACTGATAAAACTCGCTAAGGACAATGAAAAAATTACCAAAGATATTTTATTTTTTACAGAAAAAGTCACACAGGCTATCTTTTTATTATATGCCACCTGAGACTCGCATTTGATGGAGTTAAAATTGTCTAGTATCTCTCCTGAAATTTTATAGAAGTGCTTTTATAGGAATTATCCTCTTGCACAAAGAAACACTATTAAATATTCAGATATCGCTCACGCCCACTTGCCGCTGGATTTTTTCCCCATTTGTATTGCTGTAAACCTTATATGATGGAGGCACTGGACGCGAAATATAAGACGCAGTAAAGTGTGGGACCGACTAAGATCTTATATTAGACTTTCCAATAAAGTGTGTAAAATATTAATACAAATTCGCATAAAAATAGCCTTTAAAATATTAACCATGTACAGTTGTACATACTGTAATTAAGACATTTATTGTATTCTATCAAATCAAATTTTTTAACGTCTGCGAATGCAAACAAGTCATTTCGTTTGTTTGGCTCAAAATGAAATGATGCCTGAACTTTGATTAAGACTTGGGGGTTGGTATTTTTAGGCCTGGAACACGTCAATGGGTTTTGCCTGGACTCACATAAGCCTCCTCAGAGCGCTTCGTTATCGCGCCTTTCTGACTCTACTCCACACATCTTCCAGGACAATTACAGGTTTTTTTTACCGTACTTTGTTATTAAGCTATTAAAGGAGTTGTTATGGTTATTGATGTAGAATATCTTAGCCTTAGCAATGATGCTTGGCGTTTGAACTCTCTAAGTCTCAACGCTGGTGATATATATTATCGCTCAAAGCACTCGGTTATTCCACCATCCGCGTTTTTATTCGTGTTCAGGAATCTTGAACTTACTGTTCCTGTAATTTTGGGGGGTTGTACGCAGTAAACATTGTGACGCTACACAATGTTGGATAGGGGTTGCCTTTTGGCTGTTTATGGAAGTTGAAACAAACTCTACCTTTCAACATTGGATAGACGTCGATTATCCGACATGTAATATCAACGTTGAATAAAAGTTTGCAAATGAACGTTGCGATTGGACGGAAAATGTAACCAAGAATGGCGGTGATACAGAGACAATCGAAGTGCGGCCACCCCTCGGTCTCAGTAGCCTCACCCTTGGGTCATCGGGTCATGCAGGATATTATTATTATTATTATTTAACATATTTATATAGCGCCTAATATATATAATCTCTAAGCGCTTTACAATACTAAGAAAAGAATATTATGATAATACAGATGAAAATACATGTAGAATTAAATATGATAAAACAGTTAAAACTGGACTTAAAACCCATAATCAATAGACAAACCTTGTAATAATAAATATACTGAATTAAGCAGTCAAGTATACGCTTTTCTAAAAAGATATGTTTTAAGTGCTTTTTTAAAACATGCTATTGAGTTAATACTGCGCAAGGCTGTAGGTAAAGAGTTCCACAAACGTGGAGCACAGTTCCTGAACGCACGATCTCCAAATTTACTGCAAGTTCGGAACTCGATGAGTTGAAACTGGTAGTCCGATCGTGTAGTCCTATGATATGTTTGAATATTTTTCAAAAGTAGGTGCATTCGTGACAACGGCTATCTCCAAAACATATATTTCATATGCTGACTAATTTCCAAAACTTTTGGTGTGGTTAAAATTTAAAAGTTTAATAAATACGCAGCCACCCATTGGAGTTGAAGTACAAGAGCGTTTTTGTTTTTTTTTTGTTTGTTCGTTTGTTTGTTTTTTTTTTTTGCGTAAACATTTCTTGGCTCACACATTTCCGGTAGAGGTTCATGCTTGTTGTTCATGCTATTTTGGCTTTGTAGTGAGTCTATGGCCGTTCGTTTAATTACTCACACTGCCTGGGTGTTTGCGGGTGGGTGGCGGGTTGTGGGGTGGGGTGGAGGGGGAGGGGGGATGGAGAGAGGAGTGGTAGCTAGAGCTTCTCTACTGGCACTGGGTATGGGTGATTGCATGTCACTGCAGTGTAGAAACAAGTCAGCCCGATTCATTGACACTGATCACTTATGGCGTGTTCACCATTTTGCAACGCCAAAATAGAAGCGAGATCTCAGCCCGATGGGGAGGAGGGGAACATTGGGATGGGGGCACTCATACTGGTTACCATGCCTATCCATGAATTTTTAAAACCATTCCTAAACGCGGAGTGCTAATTTTGAGACAGTTTCGAAAGAACCCTCTCCCTCCTCCTGTTTTGTTGAACACCCGAAGAACATCCCCTTTTAACGAAATCGGCACTCAGCGCCAACCGCGTCTAGTCTCAAAAGCAACCCCCTTTTCCTCCGTTTTTATTGGACGCATATGAAATGCACAAGATTCCTAGGGTCCTCTACCCCCCCCCCCCCCCACCCCCCATCCCCTTAGCTCACTGGAGATCACTAGCTTCGCCTTTGCTCAACGGTCTAAAAAACTAGAATCCCTTTAAGCGACAGCTTCAGCTTCCGAGCAGGTAGCAAATCTTTCAACACCCATGATGCACAGAGAGTTAAACGACATTCTGCAGACAGCAGGTGTTGTCAGCTTCCGGTGCTAATGTCCCTTGCCATTAACTATTCTCGCGTTATTGACATAAGCTAGAATGAACAAGAATGGTCGGGGCACCCTTGCATTAGTGTCCACTTTTAGCAGGCACTTACTGTATTAATGCATAGAATAAGTTTCTCAAGCTGTGCAGTAGGAAAGAGGAAATAAATACCCACACTAACTCAACATATTTTCGTTTTCATGAAACGAAATAACTGTGACTGATTGCACAATGGTGATCAGTGATGAGCAAAATGATTGGAAAAGCGTAAATGTTTTAACAAATTATGCAAGACTGGTGACTTATCTACATAAATAACGCTTATCTGCCAGAATGATGTCGTTCAAAATATTGAAAATTTCACTATTGCTTGTTACATGATGGCATTAATTGCCAGCAATTACTCCTCTGATTATATAGATATGGCTACCTAGCCATTTTCTAATGCAGTTCAATTTTTGTGAAGTAGAAATATTGGTTTACCACCATTTTGTCTAAAAACATTCTCTTTTATCAATAAATACCTAGTCTGATTAATATACGCTCCTTGTTAGCAAGGATTTTGTTATCCAGTCAGTAATTCGTCAGTAATTTGTCAGTTTTTGAAGTTGTCAGTTACTGTGTGATTTATTAGTTGTCAATTTGGTAATCATAATGTTCATGAAATATTCATGAACATTCCGTGTCAGGTTGACTTAACAGCCGCTGGTGGTGCCTTATGTACATAAAGGTATATAAAGCAATAATCAGCAGATATTGACTAACGTTGATTTAAAATAAGTCAATATCTGCCAAATACTGACGAGAAAGAAAATGTTGACCTTTATGTCATTATTTTCGCCATTGGTTAACAATATCTCTATGTTCCCTAGAAATAAGTCAATACAGGCTTTTTTATACGACATTTTATGTTTTCTATTGTAAATAATTGCAATATTTATTCACTTTATGTCCCGATGAGCTTTTAAATATTGACTTGAGAATTGGCCAATCAGATTACAGCATTTACGAAAACCATGTAACAATACCCTGTGTAAAAAATCATGTCGGAAAAAAAGAAATAAATGGTTTGCAGACAAAAGTCTTTTGTAGAAAAGTGAGTAGTTTGACAATAATTATTGCTTGGCGGTCTTGCTCACTAAAGCTCTACGCCACTACATCCACTGTTTAACTGACAGATTTCTTTAGCACCTTATGGTGCCAATATTTCTTTTGTTTATAAGTTCATTTATGAGCAGTTTCCCTTATGTTATGACGTCATAAACCAGTCGATTACATAAGCCGTTGTAATAAATACAAAAAAAAAAAAAAAAAAAAAAAAAAAAAAAAAAAAAGCGGTGAGTCTTTTTTATGTGTGGTGCATGGCTGTTCCAATTACACATCAGCGCAGCAAGAATCCTAGCGTTCGCATCAGGTTTTATACTTTTGTGTCCAATTTTGAGATGGATATGAGAGCAAGTAATTTAGAACCATAGTTTTTTTGTTTTGTTTTGTTTTTTTTTTTGGGGGGGGGGGGGTTTACAGTTGCTCTCGAATTTCGGTGGATTTTCCCGTGCTAAATAATAGAAAGTGTAGTATTACATTTTATTAGCATTTAATGAACAACTAAGCTCGCTTTTTAAGACACTGGTTAAAACGTCTGAGCATCGTACCGATGCGTTTTTATTTCCTTTATGAATGGGGAACTATTATTAAGTGATAACATAACCGTCACATATTTGTGAAACAATACAACGTCTTGTGCATAAACAACGGCTTTCACTTCTGATTTTCGTCTTGCAATGTCTTTTTATAGGCGGATCTAAAAACATTGTCATAATGGTTTATTTATAGTAAAATTATCAGCTAAATTTTACAATATCCTCATTGCCATTTATATACAAAAATTGTGATGTACTGAAACAGTTAAATAATAATTTTAAAAGAAAATAAATAAGAAAATACCGGAACACAATATGTAGTTTGCAAAATGCCTACACAATTGTGTTCCGGTGAGTGTAGAAACCAAACAACTGTTTGTGAAGCAGAGCAAAATCTGTGTTTTCAAAGAGCCCGGTCTAGGTTTAGAAAGTTAGTTATTTTGTGACGTCCGGGGGAGTTACTGTCTGCATGTAACTAGCGGCGGCGTAATAGGTTAGGGTCACTTACACCGAGGGGGGAGGGAGAGGGTGTGGGGTTGCATACTTATAGCATCAGTAAGCCTGATTATTTTGTCCGAAAAAAATCAGCACGAACTTTTGAGCTTTAAATAGAAAATTGACTATTTAGCATGTGAATATGTGGTCCAAACCACACCCGTTGAAAGTGTACCATCGTTTGATATTGTAAAGTAAATAGCACCTTAATTAGGGGAGGGGAGGGGTGGGGTGAGGATTGGGGGGGGGGTTCGATTTTGGCTAAAGGATAGCTTAAGTCATGACACAAAAGGTCACATTTAAAGGTTGCACTCTTTAAGGCATTGATCCTTTTTATTTGTTTTTTATTTATTTATTTATTTTGTTTGTTTATTTATCTTTTTTCGTCAAATTTCGTTGATGGATAAAAAGTATAATAAATGACATGGCAAATCCAAAAAATGGCATTTATTAAACAAATCGCTGTAATTAATTCTTTCTATACCAAAATCCTTCAGTCACCATTCTTTCACTGTCAGAGCTGATTTGATCAATCACTGGTGAAGTTTCATCAAACAATAGACGCCTTGCAATGAAAATTAACTTCAAATTTTGCTTGTGGATTATCGTGGCTTTGAATAGACCTACGGGATGTAGACCTTTGTGAGGACAGAAGTAAACTTTCAACCCAAGATGTCTAATAGTTCTATTCACTCGCGGGTGAAAAAAAGTACGTGTATGCTAACGCGCTTGAAATTATACGCGAGGAGAGTGCCCTTGCTTTCACAATAGAAGTGTGTCTGTAATATATTGAATGTCTTACCAAACATGTTTACAAAATGACGTCAAAACACTGAAAGAATTATTATTTTACATTCTTTTCAGTTAAATCCACAACGACAATGCATGCATTTTTTAAAGTAGCCTTGTGCCTCAAGGATGCAAAAACAGCTTAATAAAACACAATATCTGTGTATTCTTATATAATGTATGAAATGTGTTTTGTCGTGCTGTAATCATTTTTGATTTGGGATTTTTAGTTGGTGACCAGAACATTTAGCTGAGAGTTGAAATGCATTGCTACTCAACTGATCAACCATGTTTTTTTAATTTTATTTTTTAATTTATTTTATTTTATTGTTTTTATCTTGGGGGAAGGGGTTCTTTTAGTGCAACCAAAGAAAGTGATTTTGGTGAACAGAACATTTAGCTGAGAGTTGACTTGCATGGCTACTCAGCTGTTCCACCCTGTTTTTTTTAATTTGAATTATTTGTTCATTTATCTTTATTTTCTTCTCTGGGTGGGGGGGGGGTTGTACAACTAAAGAAAGTGTTTTTCATTTAACGAGTCTTCTTAAATAACTTGGTTCACCTTGTTTATCGCTGGCAAAGAAGCAAAAACATGCCAATAATAGATTAGACGTGAAAACAAACGATGGCGCAAAGTTGCCAAAGAAAGGCTGTGCCTAAAAATAACGAGAAGCTCATTCCGCTAGCGAAATGTTAAACACTTGACAAAAATTAAAACGCAAAAATACTTCTTTCAATGGGTTATTTCTTGAATAATATATTGCAAACAACACAGCTTGAATACGTCTTATAAGCCGAGTAGTGTTTGGTTGTTGTTGACTTAAAGTTTGATTGACTGATCAGACGTACGCATTGGTATCTATTTACGCAGTGAGAGCTCCACAAAGCTATGCCGTATGCTGTGCTACGCATTTACTTGCAAGAATACACTCTTTTCACATGGCGTTTTAACAAAGAAAACGAAAGCAAAGACGAAAATAAAAAGTGACATGCACATGTTCATATCAAGCTCTTCATAAGTCCCAAGTTTCATGGTCGTAGGGCCCATAGTGTCAGAGAAGAAGAAGACACAAAAAATCGGAAAAAGTGTCAAGAAGAAAAAAAAAGGACTAATTTTGCTCGCCCAAATTCATATAACTCTTGCAAGCCAAAGGCTTGTCAAGTGTTAAATATAGGACGCTCTATTAGAGCCATCCACGACTAGTGAAAGCTGTTATGTATAGCTTAAACTTATTTTTGTGCATTAAATTTTAAAACAGAAATGCACCAATTCGATATAGTCAAAAAAATCGCCACAATGAGAGTATTGCTAGGTCGAAGGCAAATCGATAAAATTCACCCAACTTATTACCGCTGAAGCTCTTGGTTAGGCCAATGGCAGTTACATGCCACCGTACTCAGCAAGATATGTGGAGGTATAACCTTAAGAAGGCAGAAAAGAATGTGTTGTTTGCTTCGTGGAGAATAAACCACACATGACGGTATATATTGACGTCCATTCAGCACTCCCTTTACACACGTTTACGTCCTCGTGAAAGAAAGAACACGAAAAATTGTCTTGTCCCCCCAAGTAATGCCGCATGCCTTCTGGTGAGAAATAATAGATGCATTGACAACGGAGAGGAATAACCGGGACACTGCATAGACTGTGTTATAGGAAGTGAATTGGATAAAAACCAGGTTTATTTTGACAGAATCATAGTAAATTTATGAATATGGAGTGTAACATTCGCGGATCATAGGATAATACATTTTAATATTATTAAAAGACAACACAGTTTAATGTCATTGGGGATGTGATCATGGGACTCGACCCATAATATTAGCCAATTGTGGACGGTCGTGTAAAATGAATATTTTTAACAAACATGAGTTGCTTAACATTATGGATTTATGTATGGATAACATACATGTGTACATGGCAAGTTACTGGTGCAATTAAGGCCAGGCGTGTTGCAGGTAATATTTGTTTGTTTTCAGAATAAATCTACATTGTTGTTTAATTCTTCCTTTATTGTTTTCAAAAGGAAAATTAATGGAAAGATAGAAATGAGAAATCATAAAGAAGAGTTGATTTTGCAATTATGGAAAAAAAATCGGTTGTAGAATCAAACTCTATACTTAAAAAATTACTAACATCAACCAATACTTACAATGCTCATCAGCAGATATTGATTTATTTTGAGTCAAAATGAAGTATTTTCGGCCAGAAAGAAAATGCTGACCTTTAGTTCAACATTTTCGTAAATGTTCAATAAAATGTTGACTCGAACTAAGCCACTCTATATATTTTGCCACAAATAACTGCAATAGCTGCAATTTTTTGCATTCCAGTCAACAGTGAAAAAAAAATCATTGACTCGAGAATCAACCAATCATTTTCCCCAGGTCATGTTACAATGACATTTGTTCTACAGGGTGGAAGAATTTGGGTACAATAGAAAAGCGATGGCTTTTTAATGTTAGTTCGGAAAGAATCGCACTGCAGTAGCTGTCGTTGATTGATTTGTTTCTTGCAAAACATACCAGGCTCAAATGAATCCTTCAAACTGTATTTTCGCTTGCAAGAAAATAAATCAGGCTGCCTAAAATCAAAGCCTAAAATCCTGAAATTTCAGCAGAGCAAATATCTAACTTGATTTAAGATTGCGAGACAGCACCTGACAGGTGTCATAAAAGGTCTGATAGACGTCGTAAAAGGTCTGATAGACGTCGTAAAAGGTCTGACAGGTGTCATAAAAGGTGTGATAGACGTCGTCAAAGGTCTGATAGACGTCGTAAAAGGTCTGATAGACGTCATAAAAGGTCTGATAGACGTCATAAAAGGTCTGATAGACGTCGTAAAAGGTCTGACAGGTGTCATAAAAGGTGTGATAGACGTCGTAAAAGGTCTGATAGACGTCATAAAAGGTCTGATAGACGTCGTAAAAGGTCTGATAGACGTCGTAAAAGGTCTAATAAAAAGTCTGATAGATGTCGTAAAAAGTCTGATAGACGTCGTAAAAGGTCTGATAGACGTCGTAAAAGGTCTGTTAGACGTCGTAAAAGGTCTGATAAAAAAGTCTGATAGACGTCGTAAAAGGTCTAATAAAAAGTCTGATAGATGTCGTAAAAAGTCTGATAAAAAGTCTGATAGATGTCGTAAAAAGTCTGATAGACGTCATAAAAGGTCTGATAGACGTCGTAAAAGGTCTGATAGACGTCGTAAAAGGTCTAATAAAAAGTCTGATAGATGTCGTAATAGGTCTGATAGACGTCGTAAAAGGTCTGATAAAAAAGTTTGATGGATGTCGTAAAAGGTCTGATAAAAAAGTCTGATAGATGTCGTAAAAGGTCTGATAAACGTCATAAAAGGTCTGATAGACGTCGTAAAAGGTCTGATTGAAAAATCTGATAGATGTCGTAAAAGGTCTTATAGAACTTGTCAGAGGTCTGATAGAAGTCATAAAATGTCTGATAGGCGTCGTAAAAGGTCTGATAGACGTCAAAAAAGCTCTGATAGATGTTGTAAAAGGTCTGATAAACGTCGTAAAAGGTCTGATAAAAATCTGATAGATGTCATAAAAGGTCTGATAGACGTCGTAAAAGGTCTGATAGACGTCGTAAAAGGTCTAATAAAAAGTCTGATAGATGTCATAAAAGGTCTGATCGACGGCGTAAAAGGTCTGATAAAAAGTCTGATAGATGTTGTAAAAGGTCTCTGATAAAAAAGTCTGATAGATGTCGTAAAAGGTCTGATAAACGTCATAAAAGGTCTGATAGACGTCGTAAAAGGTCTGATTGAAAAATCTGATAGATGTCGTAAAAAGTCTTATAGAAGTTGTCGGAGGTCTGATAGAAGTCATAAAATGTCTGATAGGCGTCGTAAAAGGTCTGATAGACGTCGTAAAAGGTCTGATAGATGTCGTAAAAGGTCTGATGGACGTCATAAGAGGACTCATATACGCCGTAAAAGGGCTGAAATGACTGTCGAAACAACGTCTTTATCGCAGCGCCGGAAGTGCGATGGCGTACTTTTGACTTTCAAGAGGTTATGACAGCTCCCCCCTCCCCCCCTCGCTCCCGCCTTCGGTAATACAAACTCGCATAAAATGAAATAACGTTTCAGAGCATGTATTAGACAACATGTCATTTTCCTTTTTCAAAGAGTCACTAATTTAGTGAGCTGTAACTGATCTATTGCATGATGCTATATAAATTTCATTTATTTTGCAATGGAAAAAAAACACCAAAAAAAAAAAAAAAAAAAAAAAAATTGCAGACCCCATCTTTAAAAGAAAGTGGCAGGCATTTGATATCAGGTGTATTAAACTTTGTAAGGCTTCATAACAGGTTAACGCAGACGTCAAGCTTTTATAAGCAGTCGGCGTGGCTAAAGTGAATTGTTTTTGTACTTGGTGTTGGTTTTTGGAGGCATATGTAAGAAGTGTGATTTATGACGCTATCAGACAATTTTATTTTTTTAAACCAAACTGTATTATTTTTACACTTATTTTTACAGATATTATTTGCATGTCGATTACGCTGAAAAAAAATCTATTTTAAAAATACACACAAGGACCAGAATCATCAATGAGAAAGGAACGCCGAGATTTTATCGGCCTCTGTGTCATGACCTATCGATCAAAAGTGTTTGGTCACAGGTGCAGATCAAGCCTGGGTATTGATGGGGGTGGGGAGGAGGGGTGGGGGTAGGGGAGGGGCTGGAGGGCTGGTATCGATACAAATGCAGAGTCTGACATTTTTGGGCAACTTCATAGTATTTATGGTTTATTTATTGCTCCTCCGGAGAATCAGAGAGCTGGAATTTCAGAAGCAGCCCCTCTGTCGATATATATATATATATATATATATATATATATATATATATATATATATATATATATATATATATATATATATATATATATATATATATATATATATATATATATATATATGTGTGTGTGTATGTATGTATGTATGTATGTATGTCTGCCAAATATAGAGCTACAATGTTTTATGAAAAACGAGTTATTTTTTATAAAAAAAAATACAAAATAAAAATCCATGTACAATTTGCAAACACGGCATTGTCTGGCCATAATCATCGTGTCGAATCTGGGTGTTTTGGGAAATAGTGTCAAAGGTTAGCAAATAAAGACATTTGGGTAATATTTGCTTTATCACTTCAATGAGAGGAACATCAGGGGGGCGAGAGCAGAGATATAGAAAGAAATAACTTACTGACATATTGGGGCCATTACTAAGGTACAAAATCACGTGGGAGAGAGTGGGTAGGGGTTTGGCAGTTCGGATCAAGTCATGAACCGCGGAGAACTGGGGGTTTGGAGTAATTTTGGAAACAGAAGCGGTGACATTCATTCAGTACACCTCGTTTGATTTAAAAGAGGTTGGTATTCCTAAACTTAGCACTCCGTCTTCAGGGGTCTTTATAAATAGCCATGGTGTCCTGTTGATACATGACTGCCGCCCCCCTCCCGCCATGTCTCTTATTTGCTTATTTTCCTCATTCCCTTCTTTAGTCCTTCACTCGCTTACTCGCTCACCCCCCCCCCCCCTTTTCACCCCCTTCCTACTTTTCCCTTGTTTATGTTCCCTTGATAAATAAAGTAAAATAAAATATAGACCTGTGTATTGATATATGTATGTATATATAAAAAATGCTGTGTAGCTGTTGATACACCAAAGGCGAACAGTCCCGTTCAAGGCCAGGCAATAAACGTTGTACGGTGTATGTTCGATATAATGCCACTTATCATCACGCTAGCCGTGCCATAATTCACGTATTTGTCGATCCGTTGTTACGTCTACTTACACAAATTTAGTTATAGTAGCTACTGTTGGCTACAGTGGCTTAAACATGTCACCTCGACAGTTGTGACTCAAAAGCGCAGAATGACTGCATATAACACAATGACACATTAGGCTGTAAACACGTCAAAAAATCTCATTAGCTACTTACACGTCTGCGGTATTTACTCAGGAAATTAAGGCAAAGTTAAGCTCGAGTCCTTTCTTATAGATCTGGTTTACAGTTGACTTAACAATTAAACAGGACAAAATTGCATGTGTCGAAGGCTCCCCCCCCCCCTCCCCCCCTCTATGCTCTCACTGACGCAATGAATTAAGGTATTTGGGGTTACCTTGTTTAATAATCAGCATTTGGTAACTTAATACCACCGCTTGGAGTTTTACACGTAAACAAGAAAAAGGAGGCGTTTGTTTCAATGTGAATAGCCACCCATACCAAAGCGGCCAGTCTGGTTCTTTTAACTTGAACTATTTAACAGTTGTTGAGTCGATTAAGCTTAAAGTGTACTTTAAAAATTATACTTTAAGGAAGGATATATTTCTGGAATTCTGGAAATGTCGTGCACACGGAAATTATAAACTTAAAGACCATCAGTGTTAAAAACACTTCCTGTAAATAACGCGGGTGTTGAGCGAAAAAAAAGGACGTGACAATGAAAACAACACGGATATAACAGACTTCCATAAGTGGGAAAAACGTTCGTTGCTATGCAACCCTTGTCCTGTTTGCGATAGCCGTTTCTGATAAGCATCTCTCCCTCTCTCTCTCCCTCTCTTTCTGTATCATGTTTCGCACGAAGTTAATCGTATATGCGTGGATATCCTTTTTGTGGATGTCATACCTCTGCTTCCTAGCCGTCACATCTGCAGTTAGCGAGAAGCGAGTAACAGGTATTTTAAAATTGAATATTTTCCACATTTTTTCTATATATTTTTATATATATATTTCCAGACAGTATCCCGCCCATAAACCCATAAAAAGGTTTTTAGAGGTTCTTATAGGCTGTTATCCGTCCGTACGTATTGCCTGCAGGTACTTAAATATTTCATCATGTATAGAGGTTCTCATTAAAATTATATATATAGTAATAATGTTATGTATATTTATAATATTAAATATAACAATAACAATAATAATAATAATATAAAATCTACAATAATATCATATATGTGTGTGTAATACACACAGACACAAACACACACACACACACACACACACACAGATATATATATATATATATATATATATATATATATATATATATGTATATATATATATATATATATTTATATATATATATATATAATGCCATTACGTTACCTGGTCAACACCCCGTCCATAAAGAAGTTTCTTCAGGTATGGGACAGACAATCAGAAAGACAGACAGACAGACAGACAGACAGAGAGACAAGAGAAAAAGATGAAGAAGTGGACATGCCAAAAGGAGAAAAAAGAAAAACAGAAGAAAGACATAGAAATGAGGCTTCCTAAATGATGTTAGCAATGGAAATAGTCAGAAGAAAATCATCAATGGCACAACAGTGTCTTGTGTCATTTTATCGATACCAAGCGAAAGGGTCTGAGTGATCTCATCAGCGATCGAAAATATCGTTAATTAAAGCATATCGATTCATTTTGTTTCACGATAATCGGTCATTGCGTTCGCGCTAGCTTGAAACATCGATCGAGACATCAGTATTATTCTGTTGCTCTGTTCGTTTCAAAATCTCTTAGTAGTTCATTTCCATTAATAAAGAGCTTGGTGTTTACGAAAACTTGGCGCCGAGCCTTGTGCCACACCCCTCTACCGCATTTCACACAGCTCTGTCCTAAAATGAGTATCAATCGATTAAGTATTTATGTTTATGTTGTTTTGTATCGGAGCACTGATAAGAAAATGAAATACGGAAATAAAAACGTTCGAGTTACTTAACGCCCATTTTGCTTTAGTTTGTCAAATAAGCAAGAACTAAAAGCTGTAATAAAAAATAACAGAATTGGTTAAAGTGCAAAAATCTAAACCAGATCATCCCTCCATATTCACAAAAGTGAATTGCACAGTTAAGTGTACTTCCAAAAGAGAAAATCTGCAGATCTGGCGGCTTCACGCAAATAATTATAAGGTAACATTATTTTGTTAAACAGATCAAATTGATTAATTGCGTTTCGGATGTCCTGATTGCTTGTAGCCAGCCGTTAACAGAGTCAGTGAACCGTGCAGCCAACTTTCGTGAATACGACTGCAGCTGATTAAAATTTTGGTTACGGCAATGTGATTGGAACGTCGTAATATTTTTTTTTTGGGGGGGGGGGGGATTTTATTTAGCACAGTCATGTTCAAATATGAGATGTGGGGGGGGGGGGGGGCGTAACACTCAGGGATATTTACAATTTATATACATACAAACCAGCAGAGCTGCGATAACATCAACAAAGGAAAACAATTCGTGAATATCAGATGAAGAGTTGCATCGATTATGAAGAAAAACAAATTTCGTTTTCTTCTTTCAAAAAGGATACATCAAATGAAGCCCATTTTTTCGTGCAACATTTCCTCCTTTAAATTTCTCATGTCTAAAATAAAATACACCGTATTTTAGCATTTGTGATTAAGTTCTCCTGAAACTCTTTCTTTTGAACTCGAAACTGATAAAAAGATATTTTTTTTTTAATTCTTGTGATAGTGTCTTCAGAAGAAATGTTTTCAAGGTAGACTGCCAGCGTACATGTAATATAGAGTGTATGTTATACGCAAGGGTGTTTTCCCAAGGGGGGGGGTGGGGGGGGGGGGTTGAGTGCAAACAAGCCAAGGTGACTAGGAGGAGTGCCCCCTATCCCCTACCATCCTCACAGCAACTCTATAATATATATCGCTTTATACGTTCTGGTAAGAACATAGTCTCATAAATCAAAAACTGAACTGATTTGAGAGAAATAAACAATCCATCATTAAGAACAAATACATGAAAAAGACTTCAGGGTTGTTGTACTAGGATATTTCCATACAGACTTTTAAATCGTGCCGGTGGTCAATTTATAAGACAATGCGAATAAGTTCGTTGCTCCCATAATAATCTACAATGACCGGGCGGGGACCAGAGTCTGAAGATGAATGATCACCATTTGAGACAAGTTATGTAATGGAGCTGTCTTTACCCTGACGTGTGTGTGACAGACTGAGTTTTCTTGTGAATATTAAGTGCTACTTTGGGAGCGGGGGGCGTGGGGGGGGGGGGGGGGCGCGTGGGGGATAACTGTAGCTTTTAAAAGCAAATGATTATCTCACCCGCGACAGAGAGAAAGTGACACAAAGTGATTTGAATAGGCTTTATTTTTTATTATACTCAAAAGCAAGGGTTGGCGGTTTTCCGGAGGGGGGGGGGGGGGGGGGTCAATCAAGTACCAACTGGTTACTATGTGTGTCCATAACATTTTAAAATCACCCTCCTCTTAAGGCGGAGCACTAATTTTGAAATAATACTCCCCTTTTTAACAAAAAAAACCAAAAAAAAAAAACATGGTGTGCAATTTCGAACCCCCCCCCCTCCCTCCCTCGTTTTGTGGAAAACGAGTACTGAATGAAAACACCACCGTTTACGTGAAATCCGCATGGGTCGTGTCTGGTCCCAAAATTCCCTCCCCCCTTTTCCGCGGGATTTTTAGACACGTATGGTCACATATATGGCATCAAGTGCCTCCACCCTCCTCCCCTGGGGTGGGGGGGGGGGGATTATTCACGACATGTGCAGTAAATTAATGTCATTAAACCATAGTTCTAGAAAATGAAAGCGAGACTCTTTCTGGAGAAATATAAAGATTAATATGATCCTTTCAATCTTTGGTGCTCACTTATGAAATGTCTGTCATAAAAATATTTGCAATTCGGAATTAAAAACTAAACATATTGGACAGCTCTACAGTCAAAATGCAGCATGGCAATGGACAAACCGTTCTCTATAGTCCATAAGATTATTAAAGATATAGCTGGCGACTATTCAAAATCTTTTAACCTCTCTCTGTCAATGTATGCTGTGATGGGAAACGAAGTTTGAATATCGACACTAAAACGGCTGCACATAGCGGCAGATGTATTACAACAGCAGAAAGAGAACAGGCTGTTGATCTGCAGACCATTGTTAAAATTATCTGAGCCAAACACAAACTATCGACCATGAAATTTGAAATCTTTAAGGAGGGAATTTTTCTGTGTATTTTACTGATGTTTGCAAAAAGGCTTTGTTATCATTGAAATATGAGCTGCATGCAATGAAAAATGTCACCATCGAAGATGTCAGCGCTTGTGCTAATATGTGAAAAAAAATGTCATCATTCGCATTTCCGTCTCCGTTGATGGCAATATGCAGAAAAAATGTCATTACCACATTTGTTCCCGCTCATGGTAATATGCAAAAAACAAAGCAAAATCAAAAAAAAATGTTAGTTTGTGGGAATTTAATAAGTACAAATTGCACAAAGAATGAGTGAGAATATATTGCGGGACAAAATGACGCATTTTTTTGCAATACATGTCTTCCAAACTACTCGTGTTTTTCTGAGTGTTTTCAATGTTTTGAACAGAGAACACAACCAGTCGTTGTTATAAAACAGCTGACCTCTGAGCGGATCTATCTATTATGTATGAACACAGAGTGGATGGACATCTGAAACAGTGGTTCCTCTCTTTTATGAGTACTTTTTTTCGTGGAATCCTCAGTGGGTATGCAGAGTAAAAAAGTGATATACACAACAGACCCAACAGCCGTAGAGGTTCGCTGTTGGGCAACAACGTGCAATCAGTGAGAATTCGATTAGAGCCCTCCATTGCCGTGATTCTACGACGAATTGTAGTACATACCTATCTGCTAGAGGTAAACAGGATGAAGTAATTAGTGAAGCTGGCCGTAGCCGGGTAACCACGCAGGAATAATATCAAAGAGAAGCTGCTGCATGTTAGTGATGAGATCAATAATCAATCAAAGGTGATTGGTTGTCTGCCCGAACGCACCGCTAATTAAGAAAAGTACACAAAGCTCTGCAGTCGCTATCTGTTAGTTTCGATGTGAATGCCACTATACCCAGTAAACATTTGGAGGTTGCAACAACGTTGGATAGACGTCGCAATAGATGTCGAATTTTTAGTTGTTTTTGAAAATCGAAACAACGTTTACCTGCCGACGTTGATTAGATGTTGATCTATAGTTGCGAGCAATCACAACAAAATTACAACTAGATTTTTATGTTTTCTCTGCTTTGTACAACTCATTTTTTTGTCTAGTATTTCAGTTTATTTAAATGTTTGTCAATATTTCGTAAACTGCAGGGTTATCGTTAAACCACTGCATTTTGACGCAGAGTGACCCTTTCATGAAGCATCAAAATGGCTGACTTGTACACTCAGCTTTCAGTAACTAAACCTTAATATATAGATTTTACTCTGCAGTTATCAGTTTATAAACACACACACACCCCTGTATTTCCCGAATGCATCGTATTTTTAAGCCAGTGATTTCTCCGTAAAATGTAGCTCAACTTGAAAAAACATGCGAAAAAAGTGATCTTTTTATGAAGCAGAAATCTAATTCACTGTTTGGTATTAAAAAATGTTGGCAAATTTTAATTATTGAAAAGTGCAAAAAATTAAAATTCCACATCTTTTTTTTTGGGGGGGGGGGGTATTTTTTCTTCTTTTCTTTCTGCAATAATTACAGTTTAAATGAAGTAATATTTAGATCAAACGTGATAAAGCTAAACCCAGACCCTTTTCGTAAACACTAACCAATTTATTTCCAGATCGATCTTTTAGCCCGTTTTTTTTTCGTAGGTATGTTTCAGGCTGGTGGCGAGAACTGGTTTTGTTCTGGCCAAATCGGTATCAAAAGTCAGCACAACGGCGCATGCGCAGAAGGCCTATATGTCTACGTCACAGCCTATCCTGGACGCATAAAACGCATGCGCCGTTCCATATCTTTGGTCGAACAAAAAATTATGCGTTGTAAATCCACGTTACGAGATATTCTTGGTCCATATATTGGTTTTGATTAACCTAAAAACCCACACGTAGTTTGTTTTTTACATAACATTTTGTTAGTTATAAAATACTACATTATTACTGTGCAATGCGAATAGAAGTGAGTAAAACAACTACCGGAATTACTTTTCGAATAGCACTATTTTTCTGCGTAGGAAAATGTTCTACTCTCAACCCCCGGCACGTTGCAAAGACATCAACAGTTTAACGAACAGAAGTGAATTAAAAACGTTATGAAGAAGCAGCAAGTCGAACTACTTTTCAAGTGGAACTATTTGTTTTTATTTTTGGTTGACACCATGACACAGCTTCTACCGCCACAAAGGCACGTGGCAGAGAAGCTGATAGGCTGACCTGCCGATGACGCTTTTGTTGTTGACAAATAATTACCGACAAGGGTTGATGGCTTTACATTGCTCTTTTACAGACGAACGTTAGAAGTAGTAAGGGCTAGGTCATTTCGACCTTAACCCTCTCCTCTTCCCCCCTTTCGTAATGAAACCATAATAAAACAAGGATAAGTGAGTTCCATGCATGAGGTTCATTAATCGCCATGAAAAATCGCAAGGCAATTTTCTAATGTAATGCAATCCACAGTCTTTTCTTACTAATAACCCCAACCCAATCTACTCTGATTGTTTTGTGTGATATTGGTATATTATTAGAAAACAGTAATTCAATAAAAAAAACGTCCATTAGCCTCATATAGCCTTGTTTTTGTCCCTTTGTTTGGGGTTGTTTTGTGAGAGGAATATTATTGTATAGAGGAATATAGAAATTCATGTCACTGATGTGTAGTTTACAGGCCTCTTCGAAAACTCGGGTGATCTTCAAGTTCTTTTTTTTTTTTTTTTGATGTGTAGTTTACGGATCTCTTTGAAAACAGAGGTGATTTTGATGTGCTGTGTATGACAAGAAATTTATTAAAATGGGGGAAGGAAGGAAGTTTGGAAGTTTGGAAGGAAGGAAGTTTAGAAGGAAGTTTGGAAGGAAGGAAGTTTAGAAGGAAGTTTGGAAGGAAGGAAGTTTGGAAGGAAGGGAGGAAGGAAGTTTAGAAGGAAGGAAGGAAGTTTTGAAGGAAGGAAGTTTGGAAGGAAGGAAGAAAGTCTGGAAGGAAGTTTGGAAGGAAGGAAGGAAGTTTGGAAGGAAGGAAGTTTGGAAGGAAGGAAGGAAGTTTGGAAGGAGGGAAGGAAGGATCATTTTATGTTGAGCTGTACACGGGTCCCGATTTATTAAAAATGTGGAAACAATTCTGTGAAATTTACATATTGCATTTCACGAATTGCTTCAGTAAAAAAAAAAAAAACAATTCGAAGATTTAAATATTTGCGGTGCATTTGAAAACTGATGTGTGCAAGATATGGCGGTATATTTGAACAAAAAATCAAAACGTACGTGTTGTATATTTTATTTTTTTCTCGCGCTCAAGAAAATTACCTCGAAGCAATTTTCTTAGCCGCGCAACATTTACATTTCATATGTTATTTGACTATTTACTTCGCGCTCTTTAATTTCGCCATAATTTTATCCCGCACCATAATTAAACGTCTTGTGTTTAAAAGAACGTTTGTCTGACCATTCGTTTTATCACGTAATTTAATTTCTTAATTTTGGAACGCGAAAAGTTAATTATACGGCGCGATAAATTGAATTCATTTTATTATTTATTTTTTAAATAATAAAAACCACGTGCAGAAATTAACAGCGACTTGGATAACATAAAAAGTGGTTCGCGAAGGAATTAAATATTTTCTCATCTATTAATTGCACATAAATACCATTGCGATCAAAAATAAATGTTGGAGCGCGAAAGCCATGAAATTTTTGTACAAATATACCGCCATAGCAAGAGTGACTACAAATCTAACAGCACAAAGAGTGCTTATGACGAAACTCCCAAGCAAGTCTGTTTGTGTAAACATTTGGCTATTATGATTGAAGATTATAAATGTGTTTGCCAAAAATAATAACATTTTTTATCCACTTTTTTGCGTTGTTTGTTTTGTTGTTGTTTTTCTTGTTAACTTACCAGTTTAGAAATAAACCACACAAGAAGAAAAGTATGGCAAAAAAAAAAAAAAAAAACACACACACACACACACACATAAAAATGGCTGTGGATTTGTATGGAATCCATCAATTGTTATCTTATTTTTATAACGGTTTGAATGATGTCATCAATGATATTGTAAAAAAAACAGGCACCCGGCCTCATTTGTTCATTGTCGAGGCCTCTTTTAGACAAGCGATCGTTTATTTACATCTGAACACTACCAGCGGTAAAAAAGAATACTTAACTGCACCACCGGGTAACCATGGCGACTTCGGAGCAGCGTCGGATAGACGTCGCATCCGACGTCGAATCAGATTCGGATTTTGGGTGTTTATGAAAGTCGAAACAATGTCTATTTTCCGACGTTGGATAGACGTTGATTATCTGACGACTAATTAACGTTGCGTTAAGTAGAAAAATAGTAAAATGTTCATCTGTGGTCGTGACCAATCACAACCAAGCTACAACCTGAAGTAACGTTGTGGTTTGGTTGGGTTGAGGTCACTAGAAAACTCGACAAGGCTTTATTTACTGGGAGTACACCGAAAAATAGAAACATTACTCGGTTTATCTGCGCTACCGTTGTTGTTTTGCTAGTCCTGCCAGTCAAGGCCCAGATAGTACAGGCAACGAAAAGGTTTCTTACGAGAGTTTCCTTACAGTGTAGTGCTTCAAGCACAACCATATTATATTATCTTCCTGTAGTTTGACAAACAAATGATTAAAATTTTTAACGTTATCGCAATACAATGTGGTGGCGGTTGGTGGTAATGTGGGGGAGGGGGAGGGGGGAGGCGGAGGGAGAAGGGGACTGGGGAGAAGAAGGGTTGTGGGGAGAAAGGAGGCAATGTGTTCATAATGTGAATGATTTTAAGCTTCCGAACGAAGGCGTTTCATTAAAATAACGCTATTTTGTTAGTAGTGGCAAAAGGGGAATGCGTATAGATAGCAATTACAACAAAACATTTTCTCTCTTATCAAAAGAAACCCATGAGAAGGATAGGAACTTATCTTTTCCGTTGTACTTAATCTGCTTTGCGAAGGCATTGTTCAGCCAACTTACACCTTTTTTTAGTGTTCTTTTCGTTTTCTATCCCATTTTAAGACAATTACAGCGTCTGCCCATCTCTCAGTGTCCTGTTATATAGAGCAGCAAGGTTATGACGTTGAATTAGCGTATTGGAGACGTTATGTAGACGTTTAAAATTAACTAATTATTTATAACTCTTAACTAATATAGACCTGTATCATATAGATCTATAGTGTACTAGATCGGTGTTATATGAACCTTTATTCTAAATAAGATGAAAGATTTGGCGTTGAATTAGCAGTGTATAGACGTTGTGTTGACGTCGTGGAGTTGTATAGATGACGTAATCACGTTTGTACTTTATTAAAACCTTGACGTAACAGTAAGTTTAATAAGAGAACAATTCAGAATTTTATTAATTTGAAAAAGTTAATCACTGTTGCAAAATAAATATGAGAGAACTTGTGTGAAAGTGTGAAGTGCGGCCCTAAAACAGAAAAAAATTGGCATTTCGCCAGTAATTTGTTTTTGCTAAAAACTTGATGTTTCTCCTTGACTTTTCTTCAACATATTTTTCATTTCTCGATACTAACGATTGGACTCAATATCGGCCTAAAGACCGAAACTATGTCGTTCAACTCGCGCTTTTTTCTGTTTTTTTTTTTTTTTTTTTTTTTGTGGCCATTTATTTTCTTTCCATATCTTTTAATCCGTCTTTTTTGTCACATTGACGCTTTGCGTTCGCTTTGAGGTAGAGCTTGGGAAGTTCGACTTGACATTGTACTTTTGAACCAAGTGATTTCTCGTCGGGAAATGTGGAGAAATAACCGCCAAGAACAATAATTATATTGATTTAACTACGTCACTTTGTGACCTCTAAGCGACATCACAGCAACTCTGCTTTTACATATTTTTTTAAAAAAAATCTTTTTGTGATATTCCAGCGACGTCGTATAACAGTTGCTTTTGCGACGTCGCTTATGCAACGTAGTTTTACGACAAAAATAAATCCCGATCAAGTGACATCGAAACGACGCTTGCAATGTCGTAACGACGCCCCCGACCATCTAGTGGTCTGCTTGGTTGAATCTACACCTTCTATCGCGATGTTTTATAGGCTCTTTCGTGCAATATTTTTGCTGACATCTTTGAAGTGACGCTGCCATGCGGACGCCTTCTTAAACACAGACTTCTTTATGAAATCGCCATGACATTTTGGTTACCTCTTCTTCTACCGAACACCAAATTGTTTCTCGAAATGATTCTTTTTAAAGGGAATTTCAACGACCGGGATAATAAAAAGCACATAAGAATGCAATAAACAGCAACAGGATAAATCTCTAGTCGGTCTTCATTATCGAATATAAACTTAAAGTTGGGTATTTCCGGAATTTCAAGGCTTACGTAACCACAAGTTTTTTTGCAGAACAAAACCAACAAAAGGAAAATCAAGCTTTGTATACAACATAAACATAAACAGCATGGAATAACAGCAGATCGTGACAAGTAAACACTTGTGATGGAAGAATTTAACCCCCTTTCGAATTAGGATCCAAAATCCTTGCGTGAACCATAAGGAAAAATATATAATAATTCAAGGCCGTTCGGCAATCCAATCGACTGCCCCGACAGGCAGAATCCCCAATACAAATGTTGCACACGAAAGAATAGATTAATTTTTGCGACCGTCAGTCAACTGTTACGGGTTTTTTATAAGTTTGGTAACGTCTGTAAAAGCTCGTCTGCATTCATTTCTGTTTTTTTAGGTGGCTAAAACTAGAAAAAAAGTGTAGCCAAAAAATGAACTCTCATTAATAAAAAAAAATCAAATTGTTTTTAGAAAGCAGTCAGAAAAACGGAAGTAGACGCAATATTTCATATCCTTATTTATTCTTTTTTGTTAGGGGGGGGGGGCGGGAAGGGGGCAACAATTTGATTGAGACATCGCCATCTATACATTTCTGTTTTTTCCCGACAGCCAAACAACGTCGATGCAACGTAACGACAGGTGTGTTGACCAGATGTTGCCATTTGGGCGCGACGAAAAAAGAACGACAACAATGAACTGAACCCTGGCAGCTGATCTCTAGCAATTATGTGCAATTTCCTACTATAGTCCTTATTCCCCCCCCCCCGTAACATTACCTAATTAGTAATTTAACAAAGACCGGTTTTGGCTTCACCAGGTTTCATCTTGACGTAAATGCGCCCTTCACATCAAAGTGAAGACCCTCTTCATTAGTGAAGCAATCGGGATTTTTTTCCACCAGATTTGCTCACTGGGATCAACGCAATGGTAGGAACCTAATGTTCAACGCTTCTAGATTTGATCTGTCAGCTTGTGATTTGATATGGAAATGATTACGTCACGGATGCCACTTGAAAGTCGCTAAGATTCTCTCCTGGGCGGGGTGGGGGAAGGGGGAGGGGGGAGGGGCACTTGGTATCATTTGTGTCGTCATTAGTGTCCACAAAACTCCGTATTCCCATCGAAAGAGAGGGGTTCGGAACTGCATTCTGCTTTTGGTTAAAAAAGGGTTGTTATTTCAAATTTAGCATTCCGCGTTTATGGATCGTTTTAAAATGTCATGGACGCGCATGGACGCCATCCCACCGCTCCCCTTCACTATCCCGTAAATTTTATCTTAAACCAGTTAAATCCATGTACTTTTAATAATATGCCATAATTTTTTTTCTTAACCAGTAAAAAACACGTGAAATTTTCGCACCGGAAATTGCATTTCTTTTCGCACGTCTTTGCGGCTTTATCAGCGCGAGCACATGAAAAACAAAAACAGGAAATTAAGGTTAACCACTTGTGTGATTTCTACGAGCATCAGTACAAAACAAGGCTGTTATTTGGTCCGACAAGGCAAAATGACGCATCGAAATGTAAGTAGGGAAAATAAAGGCGAATGCGGACAACTAACTGATAGAGAGACTGCGTTGAAAGTATCGCCCAACTACTGCATAGAATTTCAACAACTTTACGTCTCGTGGTCTAAGAGAGCTAAAGTAAATGATAAGTAAACACAAGTAAAGTTTAAACAGAAGGTGTCTATAATCTCTGTGGCTTCGTTATTTTTTATCGTGTTATTGAAATTACTATCAAAATAACGATCTCCTTGTAGCTGTTGTCTGTGTACTAAGGTAGAGGTAGTTCAGGGTTCATTTAACATACAACAGACTGCGACACGTACTGGGTGTCACATGTTTGGTTTTGAAATTCATAAAACAACAAAATCATCTAAGTGGAAGAACAATTAGCTTTGTCTGCTTCGAAAAATATAAATAATTAATCCTAAAAAAATTCAACTGTAGCACAAAATATTAAATTTTCAAATATCACAGTTAAAATCTTCAGCATAATTTAAGCACAATTTTATACCAGTTTGATACAATTTCCAATTGATTCAGTGTCTTTTCAAAATAGACTGTGAATAACTGCATGCAGGAGAGGTGATATTTTTAATCCAGACGTAGCAGCGATATAGAATGGTAGGGGTTTTATCAAATGACATCATAACTGCCTTGGAGTGCAGATGAGTAATTAACCATACCATTCTTATCATTTCGTAAAAAATGCCATATTTATTAAATTGCCCGTCAGTATATATTTCCATCGACTCCAACGCAAAATTGAACCCATTTCAATTTCACCACAAATCACAACACATTTTAATTCGTTCTAGATGCGTGGCATATCAGGTGGGCACACTGCCCTAGGACATTCCTGTTGCACAAAATGCGACTGTTTTGGTTGAAGTCACAACCCAGGCCCATAATGCATTCTGGTATTGAATGCATTCAGATAGAGTTCACACATTGTTTAGCCAACAATGCCTTTACAAGCATCAACACAGAAACAAGCGCAGCGCATAGTCTGCCAGAAATTCACCATACGGAGCCCAGACCCACATAAATCAACGTGGAAAAAGCGTTCCTTCAAATTAGTTGACATCTTCAACGGCTTTTCAACGTTAAAAGACGTTTCAATTCGTTCAAAATTTACGTTTGTTTTTTTTCAGCTGATCTGTTCAATAACGCGACGGAGGTCCAGAATAGCACAGTGGAATGTGATAGCAGCATTGAAGCAAACCCCCAAGAACTGTATGCGTCAAACGTATGGATCTGTAGGAACATAAGGTAGGAACATGGAGGAACATAAGATAAAGTGTTCTTCCAACGTATGGATTTGTAGGAAGTAATCGTAGGATCATGAAAATATATTAGATAACATGTGCGCCAAAAATATGGATTTGCAGGAACATAGGCAGGGACATGAAGGAACATAAGATAATGTATTAGCTTTCCATGGACACACTGTGACCCAGCTTTTAAAATCTGTTGATTCAATGCGGAATCCTGTTTTCATGTTTATTCAGAATTCATATACATATCTTTAATTAACTTAGATATATATTTTTCATTTAATATGAAAGTATTTTAACTCAAATTTTGTAATCTCTCAGCGAGATAGATATTAAATGTAGTTGTAAAAATTAAGGATGCGTTGATCTTAAAGTACTAATGCATTTATACTGTAAATCCTAAGCTATTTTTTTGTGATTAAGCACTGTGATTGTGTTATAGGATTAATGGCAAGAGGTTGGAATCAGAGACAGGTTTTGGTCATTCCTACAGCAAATCTGATAAGGACAAAAACAGTTTCACGGGCAAGAATGACATAGCAGAACTATGTAGGACATTGTTGAGAAAACATGGAATCTACAAAAGTCTGTGGGCCGCATATGTAAGTTTTATAGTCTTTTCAAAAGAACTACAGAAATACTTAAAAAACTTATATTTCCAGATTACAATATATGGAGCCGTAACAATATGTTATATAGTTTAGATTAGAAATGTAGTTAATGTGACTTGTTTGGAACACCGTTTTCACATTTATTGTCGAATTCTAGATATCACTAAATATTCAGTTTAGATATTAGATATTAGATATTAAATTTTCAATGTTGGATGTGTTGAATTGAATTTTATAGGTCTAAAATAATTCAATTAATATATTTAAAATGCAATTTCAGATGTCTCAAATCTGAAGTTTATTTGTATATCTATGATTTCATTTACGATATCCTAAATTCAGTTGGGTATCTCAAATTACATGTTAGACATTAAAAATAGTAAGCTGTTTTTGCAACCAAGCAGGTGATGTGACCCAGGGCCGCTAGTGTTTACCGTGTGTCATATGTAACACAGCAGTTAGTGTGACCCGTAACCGCTGATGCTTACTGTATCTCTTATGTCACACAAACCGTTGATACAGCCAGTGGCCTCTGAAGTTTGCTGTATGTTTTATGTCACACAGCAGTGACCGTTAATGTGTGTTTTGTGACAAAAGCAGTTGATGAAACTCGTGAACGCTGATGATTAGTGTATTTTTATGTCACAGAGGCAGAGAAGATGTGAATCGTGACCGCTATTGTTTACTGTATGTCTTGTGTAACACAGGCAGAGAAGATGTGACCCATGACCACTATTTTTTACTGTATGTCTTGTGTAACACAGGCAGAGAAGATGTGACCCGTGACCTCTTATGTTTACTGTATGTCTTGTTAACACAGGTGGGCAAGATTTGACCCGTGACCACTGTTTCTTACTTTATGTCTTATAGTAAGACAGTAAATGTGACCCGTGACCACTAATGTGTGTTCTAATGTGACACAGGCAGTTGCTGTGACCCACTAGACGCTGATGTTTACTCTAGGTATTATATCACAGCGTGACCACTGATGTGTTTATGTGACACAGACAGTTGATGTGACCCGTGACTGCTAATGTCTGTTCTGATGTGACACAGGCAGTTGCAGTGACCCGCAAGACGATGATGTTTACTCTAGGTATTATGTCACAGCGCGACCACTGATGTGTTTTATGTGACAGTTGATGTGATCCGTGACCGCTAATGTCTGTTCTGATGTGACACAGGCAGTTGCAGTGACCCGCAAGACGCTGATGTTTACTCTAGGTATTATGTCACAGCGCGACCACTGATGTGTTTTATGTGACAGTTGATGTGATCCGTGACCGCTAATGTCTGTTCTGATGTGACACAGGCAGTTGCAGTGACCCGCAAGACGCTGATGTTTACTCTAGGTATTATGTCACAGCGCGACCACTGATGTGTTTTATGTGACAGTTGATGTGACCCGTGACTGCTAATGTCTGTTCTGATGTGACACAGGCAGTTGCAGTGACCCGCAAGACGCTGATGTTTACTCTAGGTATTATGTCACAGCGCGACCACTGATGTGTTTTATGTGACAGTTGATGTGATCCGTGACCGCTAATGTGTGTTTTTATATTACGCAGGCAGTTGACGTGACCCGAGACACTCAGAGCGAGCCACGCCTTATCTTTGTGATGACGATGGTCGAGGATCAGACTGTTTATACGTGGCAAGAGACAGCCGGCAGCAGAAGTTACATAGGCTCTATAAAGTGTATGGTCATGGATAATTAGTACATGCAATCAGTGACATACACAAAAATAACGTACATGGGGGCGTTCCTGGTAAACACTCCTCCAGCTGTAGATTGTGGTTGATATCCTGTAGATTGTGGTTGATATCATGCGCCTAAATTGAATGTGTGCGCCTCACTGTGAAAAAGTCTTTGAGTAGCTGATAAACTTATTCCTCGTCTTTTTTCAGTTTCATTCCAAGATATTAGATATTCATTACAATAGTTCATCAGCTTGTGAAGTTAAAATGTAGCTTAATGCGTAATGAAAAAAGCGATAATCTTTTTTCAACAGAATTATTGTAACTACCCTGTGCACCTCTAATTAACAGCGAAATGTTGCCATAGCTAAGCATTTATTATCTAATTTTGTTTTGCTATTTAAATGTTTAACTGCACTGATAAACTTTTGGCTTAACTATTATGCCAAGTTTATGCATTTAGTTATTTCGATTTCTCAGCTTTGATAGAATCTCAGTTTAGTTTTGCGCTAAAAATGACAATAAGATCAGATCGGGGCACTACCAAAAGTGGTGTCAATGAATGGTTTTAATTCCAGAAATGGCCCTTATCCTGAAATGCTTATCTAAATTTACAAGAGCTATCATTAAAGACGGCAGCGCTTATCTAAGATAATCACCCGCGAGACGTCGGTGCTGCATTGCGTTGCGAGAAAGATGTCTCTATTTTCACGTCATCCATTTATTTTACCTATGTAAATCGGTCTGTTAAGCGCTGAATGTTTGCATGGTTGAAGCCTGAATCGTAGGGTAAATAACTTCTCAGGGAATGGAGAGTTCGAAAATCAAATTTCTTAGTGGGAAATTGTATAAAAAACGCCGTCGCTAAAATCTCCCTTTTGACAGTTCCTTAGGATCACAATGTACTCTGTCAGAACGTCCCACATTGGATTCCCATTTTCACGTTTGTTTAATACAAGAAAAAAACGTCACAAAATTGTTCTAGATATCTCTATTTGGTTAAAATAATCTCCAAATAATTTCGTCATATCTCTTTTTCAATTAAGGATACCGCCTGAATCGCATAAGCCTCCATCGCATTTCAGTGTTAAGTTTTACAATAGTGTTATTGCATCCCTCCCTCTTTCCAGCGTCTTTTTTTTTGACATGTTGGATTATGTTTGCGGCTGCTCTCTGCTCGTCTTTGTTTCACTGTCCTTTGTCACAGGGCGATTTTTTCCAAGTGGTATCTTACAAGCTTGTTTGGGCAAAACGAAGCTCTCTGCATCTGTGGTTCGTTTTAGTTGTGTGTTTGTTTGTGTATTTGTTTTTTTGTGTGTTTGTTTGTTTTCTTTGCACCATGTCATGCATAATCTCAAAACTGCATAGCTGTGATAGAGTTTAATGTAAACTTATGTGTGATATATCATTATACGGTATGTGAAATAATTGTAGCCGTGGCAGAACAGCGTAAAATGTTTTAAAAATCAGCTTCAAGGCTTTAGATTTTGAAGCAAATTCTAAACAGAGAAAAATGCTTATTCGTGGTAAGAAGATTTTGTTATACCATTGCAAGAATTTGGGACTCTTGTGTTTCATAAAATATTTAATGTAGAATAAATGTAAAATGGATTTGATTAAAGTAATGTTCAACAATGGACCTGTAAATGGCGACGTTAACTCATATTTGCTCAATGGCCTCTGTTGATGTTAAGTCTAGTAGAATTTGAGTATACCGATTTTTAGACTGATTCCTTTGTGATATATCCAAATTTCGTTCTGATGTATAGGATGTGCTCTGTTTGAATAGATTTCAAATATTAAATGCGTTGTATTTTAACATGCGTCAATGGGCAATAAAATTATAAATGAAAGCAAACGTTTTTATTTTGCGTTTGAGGGGCCTTTTAAAAATAAGTCTATTCCTTTTTAAATTATGGCGTTTGTGGATCAAAATGGGGTAAGGCAAGGGTGTGGGCAACTGTGGCTTCGGTTTGTTTGATTGATTCCATAAAATAAACGTTATTAGATACCTGGCCTCTTATGAGCTCATGATGTTCCCTTCGAACTTCAGCCTGTTTGGCTACAGCAAAATCGCGTGGTCTTGCGATGAGGAAAAGGGACTCCGCCTTCGCCAATATAATTATGAATCGGTGACGTCACATATTTTGCTAACTATTTTGCTAACTAATCCACAAACTATTTTTTTACATACCTGGTCTATTATGAGCTCAAAATTGCCTGGCTGAACTCCTGTCGTGTCAGTAATGGCGGAATCGGGACTTCTGGGGATGAGGAGGAGGGAGTGAGGGTACGTTCGCCAAAGCTGTTTTATTGAATGGGTAACGTGATTTTTTTGGCATTCTGGGACAGGAGTTACACAAGTAATATGCATACGTAGTTCATGGATTGTAATGAAATTGATTAAGCATTACGTTTTCTTCCGTTGAAATAATTTATTGTCCCGAAGGACCGAGAGAAACAGGGTAGGGGAGAGTCTGTCTCAAGCAAATCACTCTTTCCTATTTCATTTAATCTACAGAATATAGTGTTTTTTACACGTGGCCTTTGATGGGCTCGTGGTGGCCTGTCTTATGTTGCACTGGTCTGTCGTGTACACTCAGTGCATTTACCCTCATCATATCATATAGGTTAAGGATGAAGCATGAGAATCATTTCTACAGATTTTATGGGCGAATCCACTGGAATCGTGACAAAATACACATTTAAGGAATCACGCTGAAGGCAATTGTTTGCTACGACCCCATGCTAATCTTGTCAAGAAGACACGTGATTTGTTCCAGGCACTTTGTTAATAAGTACCCGCCTCTTGGTCTTTTGAATTCCAATGCCATTCTGACGCCACAAGTGAACGACGAACGACGCAGAATGCCATGGCCAAGATGGAAAACAGATAGGAAATTTCTTGGTGAAAAATATGTAAGTAAAGTTTTTGTTTACTTTGCTCTTTATAAATACAGCAGCTTGAAACGGTGTATATATATTTTGTGAACCAGACAGGTACCTACCGACATATTGGCGCGCCCCATAGTCCATTAAACAAATGTTTAAAAAACTCAGTTGCCTATCACAAAAATGAAAAAAAAATACCAGTTAGAAACACTACGAGGGGGAGTAAAACGATTGGTTACAGGATCCAAATTAGTGAAATGAAAAAGAGCATCTTCCGTGGTTGAAAAGAAGTTTCGTTCATCAAGAATAACAAAGTATCACATATCTTGAGTCGGCAGGGTTGCCAAATTTTTGTTTAACATTTTGTTTTCACCAATTACGATCCACGGTTACCAATTCTATCTCCTCTCTCTCGTAGAGGCCTTCATGCGTTGACTGGGAGCCTTGTAATAAAACTCTGACCCCACAGTCCCTTTTCAATAATGCGCCCTTCTTATGAAGATTTTCTCACTGGGCCTTGAATCAGCGCACGAGGGCCTCTGATGTATCTAACTGGTATAAACCACACAATTACTACCAAAAACTAGACCGAATGTCGCTACACGTAGCGAAATGACACCCACTTGCAATGGTACAATCTATCTGGTCAGACACCTTTTTCAGTCTTTCCACATAATTGTCAGCTTCCGGATTATCATGAGCAAGGATATCGAAGTAAATATTATGCAATCTCAAATAATCAAATTCAGTATTCCAACCGTTTTTAAGATAATGGACAACTTCCGGTTTCTGACCTTGACCATGACGGAGGAGGTCAAGGTCACCGAGGTACCTCACGTCTTTTAGGCCCAAAGGGTTGAAAATAAGATCAAAATCGCTCTATCTCTAACCGTTTTTGCGATAATGGTCAACTTCCGGTTTTTGACCTCGACCATTTTCGAGATAATGGTCATCTTCCGGTTTTTGACCTTGACCATGACGGAAGAGGTCAAGGTCACGGAGGTACCTTTTGTATAACGTCGTTTTAGGCCCAAAGGATCGAAAAACCTTTTTCGAGATGATGGTCAACTTAAGGTTTTTCACCTTGACCATGATGGAAGAGGTCAAGGTCACCGAGGTACCTCTTATGTAACGTCTTTTAGGCCCAAAGGGTAAAAAATAAGCTCAAAATGGCTCTATCTCTAACCGTTTTCGAGATAATGGTCAACTTCCGGTTTTTACCTTGACCATGATTGAAGAGGTCAAGGTCACCGAGATACCTCTTATATAACATCTTTTAGGCCCAAACATTCGAAAATAAGCTCAAAATCGCTCTATCTCTAACCGTTTTCGAGATAATGGTCAACTTCCGGTTTTTGACCTTGACCATGTTGGAAGAGGTCAAGGTCACCGAGGTACCTCTTATATAACGTCTTTTGGTCCAAACGGTCGAAAATAAGCTCAAAATCGCTATATCTCTAACCGTTTTCGAGATTATGGTCAACTTTAGGTTTTTTACCTTGACCATGACGGGGAGGTCAAGGTCACCGAAGTACCTCTTATATAACGTCTTTTAGGCCCAAAAGGTCGAAAAATGCTCAAAATCGCTCTATCTCTAACCGTTTTCGAGATAATGGTCAACTTTATTTTTTTGACCTTGACCATGTTGGAAAGGGTCAAGGTCACCGAGGTACCTCTTATATAACGTCTTTTGTCCAAACGGTCGAAAATAAGCTCAAAATCGCTATATCTCTAACCGTTTTCGAGATTATGGTCAACTTTAGGTTTTTTACCTTGACCATGACGGGGAGGTCAAGGTCACCGAAGTACTCTTATATAACATCTTTTAGGCCCAAAAGGTCGAAAAATGCTCAAAACGCTCTATCTCTAACCGTTTTCCAGATAATGGTCAACTTCCGGTCTTTGACCTTGACCATGATTGAAGAGGTCAAGGTCACCGAGGTACCTCTTATATAACGTCTTTTAGGCCCAAATGGTCGAAAATAAGCTAGAAATCGCTCGATCTCTAACCGTTTTCGAGATAATGGTTAACATCCGCTTTTTGACCTTGACCATGATGGAGGTCAAGGTCACCGAGGCACCTCTTATATAACGTCTTTTAGGCCCAAAGGGTAAAAAATAAGTTCAAAATCGCTCTATCTCTAACCGTTTTCGAGATGATGGTCAACTTCCGGTTTTTGAACTTGACCATGATGGAAGAGATAAAGGTCACAGAGGTACCTCTTATATAACGTCTCTTAGGCCAAAAGGGTCGGAAATAAGCTCAAAATCGCTCTATCTCTAACCGCTTCCGAGATAATAGTCAACGTCCGGTTTTTGACCTTGGCCATGACGAAGGAGGTCAAGGTTACCGAGGTACCTCTTATATAACGTCTTTTAGGCCCCAAGGGTTGAAAATAAGATCAAAATCGTTCTATCTCTAACCGTTTTCGAGATAATGGTAAACTTCCGGTTTTTGACCTTGACCATGACGGAGGAGGTCAAGGTTACCGAGATACCTCTTGTGTAACGTCTTTTAGGCCCAAAGGGTCAAAAATTAACTCTAAATCGCTCTATCTCTAACCGTTTTCGAGATAATGGTCAACTTCCGGTTTTTGACCTTGACCATGATGGAATAGGTCAAGGTCACCGAGGTACCTCTTATATAACGTCTTTATGTCCAAACGATCAAAAATAAGCTCAAAATCGCTCTATCTCTAACCGTTTTCGAGATATGGTTAACTTCCGCTTTTTGACCTTGACCATGATTGAAGAGGTCAAGGTCACCGAGGTGCCTCTTATATAACGTCTCTTAGGCCCAAAGGGTCGGAAATAAGCTCAAAATCGCTCTATCTTTAACCGCTTTCGAGATAATAGTCAACGTCCGGTTTTTGACCTTGACCATGACGAAGGAGGTCAAGGTTACCGAGGCACCTCTTATATAACGTCTTTTAGGCCCAAATGTTCGAAAATAAGCTCAAAATCGCTCTATCTCTAACCGTTTTTGAGATAATGGTCAACTTTAGGTTTTTAACCTTGACCATGACGGGGAGGTCAAGGTCACCGAAGTACTTCTTATATAACGTCTTTTAGGCCCAAACGTTCGAAAATAAGCTCAAAATCGCTCTATCTCTAACCGTTTTCGAGATAATGGTCAACTTCCGGTTTTTGACCTTGACCAGGATGGAAGAGGTCAAGGTCACCGAGGTACTTCTTATATAACGTCTTTTAGGTCTAAACGGTCGAAAATAAGCTCGAAATCGCTCTATCTCTAACCGTTTTCGAGATATGGTTAACTTCCGCTTTTTGAATTTGACCATGATTAAGGAGGTCAAGATCACCGAGGTACCTCTTATATAACGTCTTTTCGACCCAAATGGTCAAAAATAAGCTCAAAATCCCTCTATCTCTAACCGTTTTCGAGATGATGGTCAACTTCCGGTTTTTGACCTTGACTATTATGGAAGAGATAAAGGTCACAGAGGTACCTCTTATATAACGTCTTTTAGGCCCAAAATATCGGAAATAAGCTCAAAATCTCCAACCTTTTTCGAGATAATGGTCAACTTCCGGTTTTAGATCTTGACCATGACGGAGGAGGTCAAGGTTACCGAGGTACCTCTTATGTAACGTCTTTTAGGCCAAAAGGATCAAAAATAAGCTCAAAATCGCTCTATCTCTAACCGTTTTCGAGATAATGGTCAACTTCCGGTTTTTGACCTTGACCATGATTGAAGAGTTCAAGGTCACCGAAGTACCTCTTATATAACGTCTTTTAGGTCTAAACGGTCGAAAATAAGCTCAAAATCGCTCTATCTCTAACCGTTTCCGAGATAATGGTCAACTTCTGGTTTTTGACCTTGACAATGACCGACTAGGTCAAGGTCACCCAGGTACCTCTTATATAACTTCTTTTATTCCCAAAGGGTCGGAAAAAACTCAAAATCGCTCCATCTCCAACCGTTTTCGAGATAATAATCAAATTCCGGTTTTTGACCTTGACCATGACGGAAGAGGTCAAGGTCACCGAGGTACCTCTTATATAACGTCTTTTAGGCCCAAATGATCGAAAATAAGCTCGAAATCGCTCTATCTCTAACCGTTTTCGAGATAATGGTCAACTTCCGGTTTTAGATCTTGACCATGACGGAGGAGGTCAAGGTTACCGAGGTACCTCTTATATAACGTCTTTTAGGCCCCAAGGGTTGAAAATAAGATCAAAATCGTTCTATCTCTAACCGTTTTCGAGATAATGGTAAACTTCCGGTTTTTGACCTTGACCATGACGGAGGAGGTCAAGGTTACCGAGATACCTCTTGTGTAACGTCTTTTAGGCCCAAAGGGTCAAAAATTAACTCTAAATCGCTCTATCTCTAACCGTTTTCGAGATAATGGTCAACTTCCGGTTTTTGACCTTGACCATGATGGAATAGGTCAAGGTCACCGAGGTACCTCTTATATAACGTCTTTATGTCCAAACGATCAAAAATAAGCTCAAAATCGCTCTATCTCTAACCGTTTTCGAGATATGGTTAACTTCCGCTTTTTGACCTTGACCATGATTGAAGAGGTCAAGGTCACCGAGGTGCCTCTTATATAACGTCTCTTAGGCCCAAAGGGTCGGAAATAAGCTCAAAATCGCTCTATCTTTAACCGCTTTCGAGATAATAGTCAACGTCCGGTTTTTGACCTTGACCATGACGAAGGAGGTCAAGGTTACCGAGGCACCTCTTATATAACGTCTTTTAGGCCCAAATGTTCGAAAATAAGCTCAAAATCGCTCTATCTCTAACCGTTTTTGAGATAATGGTCAGCTTCCGGTTTTTGACCTTGACCATGATTGAAGAGATCAAGGTCACCGAGGTACCTCTTATATATCATCTTTTAGGCCCAAACGTTCGAAAATAAGCTCAAAATCGCTCTATCTCTAACCGTTTTCGAGATAATGGTCAACTTCCGGTTTTTGACCTTGACCAGGATGGAAGAGGTCAAGGTCACCGAGGTACTTCTTATATAACGTCTTTTAGGTCTAAACGGTCGAAAATAAGCTCGAAATCGCTCTATCTCTAACCGTTTTCGAGATATGGTTAACTTCCGCTTTTTGAATTTGACCATGATTAAGGAGGTCAAGATCACCGAGGTACCTCTTATATAACGTCTTTTCGACCCAAATGGTCAAAAATAAGCTCAAAATCCCTCTATCTCTAACCGTTTTCGAGATGATGGTCAACTTCCGGTTTTTGACCTTGACTATTATGGAAGAGATAAAGGTCACAGAGGTACCTCTTATATAACGTCTTTTAGGCCCAAAATATCGGAAATAAGCTCAAAATCTCCAACCTTTTTCGAGATAATGGTCAACTTCCGGTTTTAGATCTTGACCATGACGGAGGAGGTCAAGGTTACCGAGGTACCTCTTATGTAACGTCTTTTAGGCCAAAAGGATCAAAAATAAGCTCAAAATCGCTCTATCTCTAACCGTTTTCGAGATAATGGTCAACTTCCGGTTTTTGACCTTGACCATGATTGAAGAGTTCAAGGTCACCGAAGTACCTCTTATATAACGTCTTTTAGGTCTAAACGGTCGAAAATAAGCTCAAAATCGCTCTATCTCTAACCGTTTCCGAGATAATGGTCAACTTCTGGTTTTTGACCTTGACAATGACCGACTAGGTCAAGGTCACCCAGGTACCTCTTATATAACTTCTTTTATTCCCAAAGGGTCGGAAAAAACTCAAAATCGCTCCATCTCCAACCGTTTTCGAGATAATAATCAAATTCCGGTTTTTGACCTTGACCATGACGGAAGAGGTCAAGGTCACCGAGGTACCTCTTATATAACGTCTTTTAGGCCCAAATGATCGAAAATAAGCTCGAAATCGCTCTATCTCTAACCGTTTTCGAGATAATGGTCAACTTCCGGTTTTAGATCTTGACCATGACGGAGGAGGTCAAGGTTACCGAGGTACCTCTTATATAACGTCTTTTAGGCCAAAAGGGTAAAAAATAAGCTCAAAATCGCTCTATCTCTAACCGTTTTCGAGATAATGGTCAACTTCCGGTTTTTGACCTTGACCATGATTGAAGAGTTCAAGGTCACCGAAGAACCTCTTATATAACGTCTTTTAGGCCCAAAGGGTCGAAAATAATTTCGAAATCGCTCTATCTCTAACCGTTTTCGAGGTAATGGTCAACTTCCGGTTTTTGACCTTGACCATGACGGAGGAGGTCAAGGTTACCGAGATACCTCTTGTGTAACGTCTTTTAGGCCCAAAGGGTCAAAAATAAGCTCAAAATCGCTCTATCTCTAACCGTTTTCGAGATAATGGTCAACTTCCGGTTTTTGACCTTGACCATGATTGAAGAGGTCAAGGTCACCGAGGTACCTCTTATATAACGTCTTTTAGGCCCAAAGGATCGAAAATAATCTCGAAATCGCTCTATCTCTAACCGTTTTCAAGATAATGGTCAACTTCCGGTTTTTGACCTTGACCATGACGAAGGAGGTCAAGGTTACCGAGATACCTCTTGTGTAACGTCTTTTAGGCCCAAACGTTCGAAAATAAGCTCAAAATCGCTCTATCTCTAACAGTTTCCGAGATAATGGTCAACTTCTGGTTTTTGACCTTGACAATGACCGACTAGGTCAAGGTCACCGAGGTACCTCTTATATAACGTCTTTTATTCCCAAAGGGTCGAAAATGATCTCGAAATCGCTCTATCTCTAACCGTTTTCAAGAGAATGGTCAACTTCCGGTTTTTCACCTTGACCATGACGAAGGAGGTCAAGGTTACCGAGGTACTTCTTATATAACGTCTTTTAGGCCCAAACGTTCGAAAATAAGCTCAAAAAATCTCTATCTATAACAGTTTCCGAGATAATGGTCAACTTCTGGTTTTTGACCTTGACAATGACCGACTAGGTCAAGGTCACCAAGGTACCTCTTATATAACGTCTTTTATTCCCAAAGGGTAGGAAAAAATTCAAAATCGCTCCATCTCCAACCGTCTTCGAGAGAATGATCAAATTCCGGTTTTTGACCTTGACCATGACGGAAGAGGTCAAGGTCACCGAGGTACCTCTTATATAACGTCTTTTAAACCCAAATGGTCAAAAATAAGCTCAAAATCGCTCTATCTCTAACCGTTTTCGAGATAATGGTCAACTTCCGGTTTTTGACCTTGACCATGACGGAAGAGGTCAAGGTCACCGAGGTACCTCTTATATAACGTCTTTTAGGCCCAAACGTTCGAAAATAAGCTCAAAATCGCTCTATCTCTAACCTTTTTCGAGATAATGGTCAACTTAAGGTTTTTCACCTTGACCATGATGGAAGAGGTCAAGGTCACCGAGGTACCTCTTATATAACGTCTTTTAGGCCCAAATGATCGAAAATAAGCTCGAAATCGCTTATTTTATTAATCTCTATTAATCTCTAACCGTTTTCAAGATATGGTTAACTTCCGCTTTTCGAATTTGACCATGATGACCGAGATACCTCTTGTGTAACGTTTTTTAGGCCCAAAGGGTAAAAAATAAGCTCAAAATCCCTCTATCTCTAACCGTTTCCGAGATA
Source organism: Protula sp. h YS-2021 (assembly GCA_949752745.1). NCBI lineage: Eukaryota > Metazoa > Annelida > Polychaeta > Sabellida > Serpulidae > Protula > Protula sp. h YS-2021. Next base: position 46,651,163 of record OX457030.1, on the reverse strand, counting down.
ATGGTCAACTTCTGGTTTTTGACCTTGACAATGACCGACTAGGTCAAGGTCACCCAGGTACCTCTTATATAACTTCTTTTATTCCCAAAGGGTAGGAAAAAACTCAAAATCGCTCCATCTCCAACCGTCTTCGAGATAATGATCAAATTCCGGTTTTTGACCTTGACCATGACGGAAGAGGTCAAGGTCACCGAGGTACCTCTTATATAACGTCTTTTAGGCCCAAATGATCGAAAATAAGCTCGAAATCGCTTATTTTATTAATCTCTATTAATCTCTAACCGTTTTCAAGATATGGTTAACTTCCGCTTTTTGAATTTGACCATGATGAAGGAGGTCAAGGTCACCGAGGTACCTCTTATATAACGTCTTTTAGACCCAAATGGTCAAAAATAAGCTCAAAATCCCTCTATCTCTAACCGTTTTCGAGATGATGGTCAACTTTAGGTTTTTAACCTTGACCATGACGGGGAGGTCAAGGTCACCGAAGTACTTCTTATATAACGTCTTTTAGGCCCAAAAGATCGAAAAATGCTCAAAATCGCTCTATCTCTAACCGTTTTCGAGATAATGGTCAACTTCCGCTTTTTGACCTTGACCATGATGGAAGAGGTCAAGATCACCGAGGTACCTATTATATAACGTCTTTATGTCCAAACGATCAAAAATAAGCTCAAAATCGCTCTATCTCTAACCGTTTTCGAGATAATGGTCAACTTCCGGTTTTTGACCTTGACCAGGATGGAAGCGGTCAAGGACACCGAGGTACCTCTTCTATAACATCTTTTAGGTCCAAACGGTCGAAAATAAGCTCAAGTTCCTTGAAAATCGTACTTGTGTATTTCTGGAAATTAATATTTGAATGTGAACTTTTGAAAATTTTTGTTTCTCCCTGCTCCCCCACCTCTCCCTTCGTTCCTCTCCTTTCCCTCCTTTCCCTCTTTGTTCCCCCTTTCCCTCCTCTCCCTTCGTCTTCCTCCTCTCCCTTCATTCCCTCTTTCCTTCCCTCCCTTTTCTCCCTTCGTTCCTCCTGCCCTCCCTCCTTTTCGCCTTTACCGCCTGTTCCTCCTTTCCCTCCTCTCCCTCTCTTCCTCCTTTCCCTCCTTTCCTTCCTCTCCCTCTCTTCCTCCTTTCCCTCCTTTCCCTCCTCTCCCTGTGTTCCTCTTTTCACTCCTCTCCCTTCTTTCCTACTCCCCTCCTTTCACTCCCTTCATATCTCGCCTCCATAAAAATATCTATTATGAAAAATTGAAATGTTTTAATAAAATACTTCGCATTTTTTGCAGTGACATTGTTAGCCCCCAGCCAAATTTTAGTCCGTCCGTCCGTCCGTTATCATTTGGGGTGCTATATTTTGTACGCACCATAACGTTAAATTTCCGTGGTCGGATCGTTTTCAAATTTAACACAGTGAAAGAATATATATTAAAGGTGTGCAACCAAAAATCGTCGAAATTATGGTCCTCTGAACTTGGGCAATTTTTATGTATTGTACTGTCATACAGGCGACTTTGTGCGCATCACTTCGACATGAACGCTCTGATATAAGGCGTTGAACATAAAGCCGCTGGCTGGGGGCTTTGCATCTCTGATGCCTATGTTTAAAATTTACCAGGGGTGAGGCTAGCTTTTAAACGTTATTTTCTTTTCTACTTGCAGTGCAATGTGATGAGCGAGAAAACCACAAAAGAAAAAATGACCAAAGGGACATTTGACACGCTGGAAAAAAGACAATAGACACTAGGAAAAAGAAAATGGCACTAAGAGAAGACAGTGGACAGTAGCACAAAAACTGGTATTCTTATATAAATGCATTTTGAATATATATAAATGCATTTTGCAAACTAAAAGTGCCTCAATGAAAACATGAATTGAATGCGCTTGCAGTGATACAAAACCAGCGTGCACAATGACGGCAACAGGCATGAAAAAAGGGAAATAAAGGATATAATCGAAATCATGAAAAAAGGAAGGATCGGAGAAGGAAAAAATCACAACGGAGAGGACAGCGGAACTGAATACGACTACAGCATGCAACCACAGCATACAACCACAGAACTACGTCATCACAAGACAGCGGCAGGAACACCCATGGAGCTGCATAAAAGAGGGATGGATTTGAAAGGAAGATATCGGTTCGTCACAATTACGTTTTACTAATATATTAACAAAAAATTATTTTTTTTGTCGGACCCAAAATGTTGCTTAATACCGTGGATATCGCATATTATAAAATTTAATAATAAAAATAAGATTCTGTGAGTTTTAGAATTAGATTCTATGAGTTTATAATTGGTACTGCGGTCCATAAAAATTTGACAATGCTTAAAACCAATCCAAGCATTTTCATCCTCAGTTCGTTAGAATCCAGCAGTTACTGGAACTTCGTGTATTGCTTTAAATGGTGAATATTTGCCACGAATTCTGAAAATTGATTCTGACTTTAAAAATTCTACACCAGCCTGAAAAAATTGAGAAAACCCACACCAAGTGTTTACGCTGCCCATTTACACAAATTCAATGCGATTTTACTGCGTGTTTCTTTCCTACAACTGTTTGACTGGGTGGTGGGGAACGCAACAGAGAAACAGGAAAAGGTCCATTGCTTGATTTCGGAACAAGGATTTGACTGGCTAAAATTACATCGTTCTAAATGATTATGGAATATGAATTTTTGTGGCGTTCTTTGGAAAAAAAAAATCAGTGGTCAGCCGTTTTACGTCATATTAATTGAAAATTCGTATTGATTGATTTTGGGGTAAATGATATCCACAGTATTATACATGTAAATCCCAGCATGTTTGGTGAGTAGCATGTTAAGAGTATTAACTGTCAATATTTTACTGCTGTAACTGATTCTTCTGGCCCGATTTTTTGCACATTAATGTATGCAGTTGGAAGTTTAAATACCACTGGCTTTAAGGTTCAAACTGTATATAAAGTTAACACAAAGCACTCCCTATTGCATTAAGCTGGCCCTTTGTCCCTCGACTGTCATTGCCTCTCTCGAGAAGAAGAGGAAGAAGGGGAAAGAACAAGAACAAGAAGAAGAAGAATGTATTTAGCCCAAAAATTGCTGAACAAAGGTAGAGACTGTCCATAAATGTAATTTAACAGTGACTGAACTCCAATTGGAAGGCTGGGCTTTGGCTGAAATGCCCATTTAAAAACTTAGGGTTTTAATTCGTGGCTTCGTGGAAAGTCAAGCTGCGCAGTGCAATTTTAACTATCGAAAAAAAACACGAGATTTGGAGTAAAGTCACATGCATGTACATAATCGATTAACAAACGGTGTTGGTATTCAGTCCCTGAATTTATAAAAGTTGGGCTCTTAGTTACTGATTCTGCAGTCAGATCCCTTGTTGTTATATTGCTGGCAATAGTCTGCAGAAGATTAGATTCTGTTGTCAGGTGTTCGTGCCCCAAAAGTATCCCTTGTTGGTGTGCCGCTGGCCGTAGTTTGCAGAAGATTAGATTCTATTGTCTGGTGTTCGTGCCCAAAAGCATATAATGTGTTTAAGTAAAATTCTTTCCTTTGTGACTGGTGTGAATGCCAAAAAATGTTGTGAATTCAATTGCAGTTCAACTGCAATGTAAAATGTTATCTTTCAAAATTTTTACCAAAAAAAACAAAACAAAACAAAACAAACAAAAAAATTCGGACTTTTTTGGCGATATTTTTACAGTTGATTGTACACTGTGCCCAATACCCTTTCTCTCTGTCGTTATATTTAAAAGCTTGAATCGGAATGATATAAACACCAGCCCTGCTAAAGAGGGGTGGCAGACAATTGATATAAATAGGCCCGCTTGTGCTGATCTGGCCATTAAGCATTTATAAACCAGCACTTTCGAAACCCAAACCACTTTAAATGTTTACTGCAAATTTGAATTGAAAATGCATTGATTAAAAGCGATGAAGCCATACGGCAAAAATCCATGCTACCTTCGTGGAGAATAAGCGATGAAAACATCGGCTTTCGTAGTTCGCGAGTCATCCCACCAGTCCTTCGTGTCATTTTGCAAAAAAAAAAAAATGAGACTGGTCTCCAAAGGAAAGAACGTTACTGTGCTTTGAATGTAGGCATTTTTGATTGTCGAAAAAATCGCTGTTGAAAACTTCAAAGCATTATTGCAAACCTTTTGTTATTAATTGCTGCTATTGGTTGGTGAAAATATTTGAAAACATTAATATTGGGATTAAACGTCAGTCAAAAATGCCATTGTATCAGGGCACGCTATAACTAGCACTGGGCAAATTAAACTTATAGTTAGTAATAGTTTAGGCTCCCCTGGCAGTAATAGTGAGATAATTTACATACCGCCTATCCTATAAAAGGCTCTAAGCGGTTCAGGTATTATTATCCAGCCCTTAAGTTACACGTGTACAGCTGTTTAACGTGTCGGCTGTCTGCTAATTGCAATTGGCTCTGAAACTTCCGCCCTACGGCGTGCATAATTAAAGCCAAGTAATGGAGAAACGTGGGCAATTTATGCAGTACCCACTTGTGTACTTTAATTGAGCCCCATTGCGGGCAGTCGGAACTCACGACTTTCTTGTCACCAGTCCGACTCTCCAATCAATCGGCCAGCACGGTACCAATTTTACGCCTAGCCTATAGCCAATTCTTTGGCTTGTGCTAAAATGACCTTCACAACTCCAGAGAGAGGGTAATCCCCAGAACTGGAAGTAGTGAGAGATATGAGCATCTGACGAGGTCCCTTATTCCCGCAGCTGGCTGCAAGTCTTAACTTAGTACTGTAGTTGGCTCAATCCTTAATTTATTTCTGCTGTTGGCTGCAAGCCTTAATATAGTACTGCAGTTGACTCAACCCGTAATTAACACTTGAAAAGCTGTTAGCTTGTTTATTTCTGCAGTTGGTTGCAAGCCTTAAATTAGTGGTGCAATTTGGTTCCAAGCATTGATGTAGTAGTGCAATCATAAGTTGAAATTAAGCGCCAATGCGTTCACTGCATCCTTAGAAACCCCCTTTATGCAATGCTGCAGTTCGCTTGATTTAGTATACACAGACTGAGCATCGAGGGCTAGTCTGTGGAAAGTGATTAAAAGGGGGAACAGGATTTTCTCTCAGAATTGAAACAGGGGCCCTCAATGGATTTTAATCAGTGAGCATTTGCACCCCCAGTTAGCGCTGGATCCACGATTTAAAACGAAATTAAGCTCCCCATTTTCATACTCGTTTGAGGTGATGGTGCAATTGAACTGATTTTCCATTTTGAGTGATCTGTGATGATCAGCCCCTTTTATAGCAAGAATGAGGCCTCAAAGTTTTAAGCAGTTGTTGTTTTGAGGTTACCAGTATACTTTAGAGAGATACTACAAGCGATGGAACGAGAGGCAGACAGGTTTCCCTTATTAACATACGTCCTTTTCTTACTGTAGCTCCAAGTAAGAGTAGTTGGAAAACGACAGTTCTGGAACAGGAAGTGACGTCAAAGTGACGTCATAGAATGTTCCAGAACTGTCATGACAGTCCTACTACTATTAAGCTTAACGGGGGATATCCTCGATGCTATGAAAAGTATCGTTACTTAGACTTGACGAGGGATATCCTCGACGCTATGAAAAGTATCGTCAACTCACACGTTACACATCTTATATCTTGACATAAACTATTTAAACCAATTAACAATTAACCTTTTTCAATTAATTCAGCTAAAACTTAATAAAAACATAAATCAATAACAGTTAAAACAAGACTGAAAAGACTCTTAAAAATATTGAGCTTGTCCTTATATTGATAGTAAAATTTAAAAATAATTAATGTATTCTAAATATGTAACAGGTTTGGTTCGTGAGTGAGGGTTTTCTTGATTGTTCATCATCCTCAGGTTTCGTGAGGGTTTTCTTGGTTGTTCATTATCCCAAGGCTTCATCTTTTCATATTTTCTGGATGTCTTATTATTCCTCAGGTTTTTATTTTCATCAATTCTTATTTTTTATTGTTCATCATTAATCCTCCTTCATTTCTACAATGATGTGCAGATATATGTATATTTTGCGAAAATGTGACTTAACCTAAACGAGAGTAATAGATATGATATGTGGCTATAATTTTAATTCTAATTGATGAAATTTGATATTTAATGCAAAACAGAATGGGACAACCCTCCCCGAGGGTAACAAGGGAGATATGATACAGTACCACTCGTAAGTGTGGAATATATTGTCTCCACTTATTATTCGTGATTTGATACCAACAAGCGCTGGGTAGTGTTTTTCGCGCTGTTATAGTTTCAAAATAAACAGCTGCAGTAGCATTGTACTAAATGTTCCAAACTTGTGAATGGTACTGTAGAGTATACGGCAAAATGACAGAGGATATATATTTATATGTGATGGAATATGTGACATGTATGCTGTCCAGAAAGTTGCTTGTATTTTGTTGTGCTGTTTGAATTAATTAGGAACATATACAGCAGCTAATAAATACAAACAGAATTCTGTGTCCAGCATATACAAACTTGTAAACGTGATAGAATATATACAGATTATGGAATGTGAACTTCTTCCACCTTCTCTGAGGGTAAAGCATTAATAGAATGTGAACTTCAACAACCCTCTCTGAGGGTGATGAATAAAGTAAATAATGAGAACCAGGTTTTGACTGGTTTTTCAAAACCTAAGGGCGAAGCCCGCAGGTTTTGAAAATCCACTCAAAACCTGTGTTCGAATTATTTACATATATATCATATATATATGAATAGAATTCGAACTTTTACAATAATAACCGAAAATACGTAACAGCTGATAGATGTTGGGTAAAATGTGTGCCAATATATATGAACTAGACTTGTTTTCAATAGAAGATAAATATTTGTCATGGAGTTGGAGATTTACGATGGAATACGTCATTTATGATATATTGCTCACAGAAAATTGTTTGTATTTTGGGGCGTTGCATTCGTGATTATTAAGTAAACGCAACAGCAACAAAATACAAATAGTCGTCTGTGGGCAGTAAGTAAAACCTTATAAACATGGTGGAATATATATTTTTGTGCATGTCTAATAGAATGCATCCTTATTCGCTAGCTTCTACACACCCTCCCTGAGGGTAATAGATAAAAGATAGGTAACGTACGACAATAGATATTTTGCCAAAATACTCTCCAAAGAAAGGTGTTTGTATTTTATGTTGTATGCATAATTTGAGCATATACAACAGCGATTAAATACCAACAGCTTTCTGTAGACAGTATGCATAAACTTGTAGTCACGAAATAATCTAATAGAATTTCACATAATTTGCAATTTTTATAACCCTCCCTGAGGGTAATTGCTATACAATATTATGTGGTTATATGTCTAAACTTCCAGTCTATGTGGTCTATGATAAATCCTCTAAATCCCCGCCCCCTAGCTGGATATGTAAGATAAAATCGGTGGTCAAATGTGATATGTGTGTATGTGTGTTAGTATTTGTTGCAGCATATAATAGGAAATGCATCTTCTATATATGCTTTTCAACGAATGTGTGGGCAATGGTCATGTATGAAAGAAAAGGTAATGTACATATATAAATTTTGGAGAAACCCTTCCGAGGGTAATTACATATGTGAGTAATTAGTAACGAGTTTTTGCAAATTTTAACCTTGGGTGTGTTACAAAACGCTGCATAAAGTGAATAAAATTAAATACACCGGCAACCGTATTTTTACGATTTTTGGGAAATTTTGGATTTAATAAAACTCACGCAGGAAAATGGTAAGTTTTTAACAAGGACCAAGGATTTTTCACCAAAACGGAGTTTTCGCAAATTTTAACCTTGGACATTTTTATATGGATAGTGGCAGGTAATGTGCGAAAGCACCGTAAAGTGTAATGACTAGATCTCCGGGTCAGCTACAAAACGCTACGCAAGGTGAATAGAATAAATACACCGGCAACCGTGTTTTTGCAATTTTTGGGAAATTTTGGATTTAATAAAACTCACGCAGGAAAATGGTAAGTTTTTAACAAGGACCAAGGATTTTTCACCAAAACGGAGTTTTCGCAAGTTTTAACCTTGGACATTTTTTCATATGGACAGTGGTAGGTAACGTGCGATGGTATTGCGTAAAGGGTAATGACTAGATCACCGGGTCAGCGTGTTACAAAACGCTACATAAAGCGAATTGAGTAAACACACCGGCAACCGTGTTTTTACAATTTTTGGAAAATATTGGATTTAAAAACAGCTCGCAGGAAAATGGTAAGTTTTCGAGGGCGACAAAGGATTTTTCACCGAAACGGAGTTTTCACAAATTTCAACCTTGGACATTTTTATGTGGACAGTGGTAGGTAACGTGCGAAAGCACTGCGTAAAGCGTAATGAATAGATCACCGGGTCAGCGTGTTATTACAAAACGCTGCATAGTGAATTGAATAAACACACCGGCAACCGTGTTTTTACAATTTTTGGAAAATATTGGATTTAAAAACAGCTCACAGTAAAATGGTAAGTTTTCCAGGGCTACGAAGGATTTTTCACCGAAACGGAGTTTTCACAAATTTTGACTTTGGACATTTTTATGTGGACAGTGGTAGGTAACGTGCGAAAGCACTGCGCAAAGTGTAATGAATAGATCACCGGGTCAGCGTGTTACAATAGTGTAAACACACCGGCAACCGTATTTTTACGATTTTTGGAATATTTTGGATTAAATAAAAGAGCACAGAAAAATGGTAAGTTTTCAAGAAGGACCAAGGATTTTTCACCGAAACGGAGTTTCCACAAATTTTTTGGATATTTTGCATATGGGCAGTGGTAGGTAAACGTGCAAAAGCAGTGCGTAAAGAGCAATGAATAGATCACCGGGTCAGCGTGTTATTACAAAACGCTGCATAGTGAATTGAATAAATACACCGGCAACCATGTATTTACAATTTTTGGAAAATTTTGGATTTAAACTTAAAGCTTGCAGGAAAATGGTAAGTTTTCAAGGGAGGCAAAGGATTTTTCACCGAAACGGAGTTTTCACCGAAACGGAGTTTTCACAAATTTTAACCTTGGACATTTTTATATGGACAGTGGTAGGTAACGTGCGAAAACATTGCGTAAGGTGTAATGAATAGATCTCCGGGTCAGCTACAAAATGCTACGCAAGGTTTTGTAGCAATTGAATAAATACACCGGCAACCGTGTTTTTACGACTTTTGGAAAGTTTCTGATATAAACTTGAAAAAACTTCGCAGGAAAATGGTAAGTTTTCAAGAACAACCAAGGATTTTTCACCGAAATGGAATTTTCACAAATTTTAACCTTGGACATTTTTATATGGACAGTGGTAGGTAATGTGCGAAAGCACCGCGTAAAGTGTAATGACTAGATCACCGGGTCAGCTGCAAAACGCTGCATAGTGAATTCAATAAATACACCGGCAACCGTGTTTTTACAATTTTGGGAAAAATTTGGATTGAACATAAGTTCACATGAAAGTTTTCAAGAAGGACCAAATATTAACCTTTTTCATATGGACAGTGGTAGGTATTGCAAATCAATTGTAAGCTGGATCTAAAACATTTTTGCACGGAAGGGATACAAATTTTTCACCAAAATTGGATTTTCTGCAAGTGTTGCGTTGGATTCGCCCTCTGTAAACAAGGGTAAGTAAGGTGCTAAAACAGTGAAAGTAGGAATACATGCCCAGGCGTGTCATAAAAATATCCCACAAATTGATCTGAATTTGTAGGGGTGTTTTGCGTTTTTTTGGAAAGCTATGGATTTAATAAATGGATAAAAAAAGGATCAAGGATTTTTCACAGTAATGGATTTTTAGCACATTTTTACTTTGGATTTGTTTTATGGACTGTGGTAAGTGACGCTTAAAGCGTGGATGCAAGCACAGGTCAATGTACTGTAAAAGCAGTGCATAAATTTTTGATGCTGTTTGTTTTAATAGCATGCGCACATCAAAAATTTCCGCTTTTCAACAAAGGAACAATTATTTTTCACATTAAATGGATTTTTAACACAACGTCATCTTGGATGGTTTTTCTTTTAGACAGAGGTAGGTTATCCACTAGTAACTTTCAAATCAAATGTTAATAAAATGTTTCTCATCTCTTCGCTAATTGTATAATTTTCAACATAAAACTTTTTTTATACGCGATAATGTGTGCTACAAGATTATTTTAACATGTCAAGTGTTAAGGAATGACGTTTTACTAAATAAATGTAAAAAACAATAATTATCACCAAGAGCAATACGTGATTAAGTTTTATATTTTATTAATTTATGTGGTATAAATTACCCATCAAACCGCATACTGAATATTAATCTTTAACATTGCAGGTCAAGTTTGAATTCAGCATTTGCCAATGGATAGGTAAAGCATTCCCGGCCGTTTAAACATAAATTCAAAGCCGAAGACCGTTTTCATGCACCATGAGGTTGGGGGGGGGAGTTGTGGGTGGGGGGGGGGGGACGGAGTAGAAAAGCGGAGTGTACTATTTAATTACTGGCCGCTTTCCATCATTATTTTCTTCATAAAATGCAACTTCTTTGAATACAATTTTAACCAGTTTCCGTTTAGTAGTTTATATTTAAAATTAATTTTAAATGTACTTGCAAAATGATTTCTAAAAGATGTGATATTTTCTTTCAGGTTCTTTTAAATCTTTTCATGCATAATAAAATAAAATCTAATTTGAAGACGCGCAAACTTTTTCAGACTATCAAAATCTGAACAAGATTATGTCTGAACCAGCATAAAAACTCCTTTAGCTAGTGCGTCTTAATATCTCCATTCTATTTCTTAAACGGGACATTAAACGCCAAACAAACAAGCAAGCAATCTATGACGTCAGCTCAGAGATGCCTCGATTTCTCGGTTGATGCCTCGATTTCTATGTTGAGACGCACATGTGCATGGCATTACCTCAATGATATCTGCTAATTCCTTACTTGGTCATATGTGACAAGAACATCAACTGAGTGCTTTCATTTGCTGGCTCATGTTTTTAAGGTGCATATACCTATCACGTTAGATCTGCTGGCTCCTCTTGAGCTGAATATTTTCATGAAGTCAGATTCACTGGTATCTGCTGGTCTTTGAAAAGTATCTTCAGTGATTGCAATGTCATTTCTTCGTTTAACACGGTTTTTTAACCTTATTTCTTCGTTCTTTCGTCTTTTTTCACAGTTGTTCCTTTAGATTTAAATATTCCACTGTGATGATGATGCGATAACACTTCTGTATATACAGAAGTTTTTCACCCATCGGGGAAACCTTACCAGGCTGTTTTCTAAAAGCATGGCGTACTCGATAGCAACTCCAGTGACACTATCGGCCTTAGTTTCTATAATGAAAATCTTAGGGCAACAGGAAATGCCAAAAGAAATTTGTATCAGTTTTGAAAAATACTGATCTGCTTGCTAGAATTGAGATCTTATTCCAATGTTAGCTAGTTTCCCTACATAATTTATCCTACCAAAGATTCTCCTGTATTGCCCTTTCTTATAAACTGGTCAGATGACATAAGCAATATCAGGGGTGCTTACACAAGTACAATGTAGCACTCGCTGGAATAAATAACAATAGCTGTCCGAACAACTGGCGCTATAACAAAAAAATACTATCTATTAAACTTAGTTTATATGTATTGATTGAGATCGTGGAAGAGCGTGGGTTCAAATCCCGGTCGGGTCATACCTAAGACTTTAAAAATGGGACTCCTCCTTGATACCCTGAGAGGCACTCCACATGTAAGGGTTACAAGGGGCTCGAATACCCCATTTCAGTATAATGTGGCAGGGGAATCCCGACATGACCATAGCAGTTGAAAGGGATCTAAAGAAAAATGCAATACCAAATGTAGTGATTAATATCCCAGTTTATGTTCCAGATATGACAAGGAAATTATAAGTTCCTATCTACTTCCCGTAAAATTATAACAAGTTTTCTATGATTTCCTCAAATTAATCCCCAAATATTTTAGGAAGTATTGGATCCTTCAATTTTGCTAGTTTTGTCCCTAACACTGAGTCCACGCCAGGCGCAATATGAAGGCTGCTTGTGTAAGTTAGTACTTTATGGGTGACATATCTGGCGACTATCTGAGTGGAATGCGCATTTTTTCACATCTGTTTCATTTGCCGAAATCAATCCAAAATTTAATGTTTTATTTCACGGTTTGGCATTGTAGGTTGGAGTGCGTTAATTACTTGAAGCACTGTATGGTTAGTGTCACTGACTTTTTGGATAAGTACCACTTTGACTGTATGGATAAATAGCACTAAAAACTTAACAACATGTATGGAGCACTACAAAACCTGAGCGCTAGCTAAATTATTAAGTAGCTTCATTACAATTAGTAACTGCTCATTAGTTATGAAACTGAGGACAAATACTGCAACTATTAGTAATTTAAAATGATGTGAATTTCTTTTGAAGTTCTCTGTTGGATCACCACTGAAACAGTACGCTTGCTCAAAATCAGATTTTACTTTAACTTCTTTTGCCGTGAACACTACACAGTGCTTGCTCTTTGACATCTGGAAACTCCTGTAATTAACATACGTCATTTGTTGTCTTACCAGTTCATCATCAGATAATAATGCAATACCAGCGGGACACCAAACCAAAACCCAAAATGCATCTTTTCTGTAAATAATGTCATTCATATGACCATGACATCAGCTTGGGCGCTGTATATATATAGCGAGCTCCCTGAAGTACATTTGCCGACGACGTCAGCTCAGTAATAGTTACTGATTCCTCTGATGCCTACATTCCAGTGATGTTTGTTGCCTTCTCTCTTGAGGTGTATTTGACATAAACTCAGCGATGAGTCGATTTCTTTATTGAGAAGTACATATGCGTGGCATCACCTCGGTAATATCTGCTTATTCCTTACTTGCTCATATGTGACAAGAATATCAACTGAGTGCTTTCATTTCCCGGCTCATGTTTTTAAGGTGTATATACCTATCACGCTCGTTCAATGATGGCGTTTGCTGCCTGCTTGAGCTGAATATTTTTATGAAGTCTGATTCAATTGTATCTACTGGTCTTTGAAAAGTATCATCAGTGATTGCAATGTCATTTCTTCGTTCAACACGAGATTTTCTACCTCATTTCTTAGTTCTTAATTCTTTTTCACAAATGTTTCTTTGGAAAGTGCATCCTAATACAGCCATCTGAGTTACTAAAATGTATGAATGTGAAGAAAAATTAAGAATGTCTAAATTCGTTCAGTATAAAGATTTAGATATTCCACTGTGATGATGACGCGAGATAAAACTCTTATATAAGCAGAAGTTCTTCACCCATCGAGGAAACCTTACAAGGCTGTTTTCTAAAAGCATGGTGTACACAATACCAAATCCAGTGACACTATCTGCCTTAGTTTCTATTATGAATATCTTAGGGCAACAGGAATGCCAAAAGAAATTTGTATCAAAGTTTTGAAAAATACTGATCTACTTGCTAGGATTGAGATCTTATTCCAATGTTAGCTAGTTTCCCTACATAATTTATCCTACCAAAGGTTCTCCTGTATTGCATTTTCTTATAGCCTGGCCAGCTGACATAAGCAATATCAGGGGTGCCTACACAAGTGAAATGTAGCACCCGTTGGAATAAATGACAGTACAGTCTAGTTGTCCCAACCACTTGCACTATAACAAAGGAAATACTACCTGTTAAACTTAGTTTATAGGTAGTGATTAATATCCCAGTTAATATTCCAGATATGATAAGGAAATGATAAATTCCTATCTACTTCTGTAAAATTATAACAAAAGTTTAATATTTTCTATGATATCCTCCAATTAATCCCCAAAAACTGTAGGAATTATTGGATCCTACAATTTTGCTAGTTCTATCCCTGACACTGAGTATACGCAAGGCGTAATCTGAAGGCTGCTTGTGTAAATTAGTACTTTATGGGTGACATATCTGAGTGGAATGCGAATTTTTTTTCACACCTGTGCAGTTTTCCGAAATCAATCCAAAATTTAACCTTATATTTATCAGTTTGGCATTGTATGGTTGGAGTGCGTTAATTACTTGAAGCGCTGTATGGATAAATAGCACTAATAACTTAACAACACTATATATGGAGCACCACATAACTTGACATCTTTGTAGGGCTAGCTAACACTACTAAACCTGTGAGTTGGTAACGGGAAAGCACTGTATGACTGGACAGCACTATATGTGTGGGAAGCACTCTGAACCGTTAACACTGTATGACTAGGCAACACTGTATGGCTGGGAAACTTTGAACTACTAACGTTGTGACTGGGAAGCACTCTACGGACGACTTGCATTGTATAACTGGGAAGCACTCCTTGAACTACGAACACTATGACTGGGAAACACTAAATTGCTAGAACTGCATGACTGGGAAGCACTGTGTGACTGGGAAGCACTCTGAACTAACACTGTATGACTGGGAAACATTGATTTGCTAGCACTGTATGATTAGGAAGCACTGTATGATTAGGAAGCACTGGGATTGGGAAGCACTCTGTGAATTACTAACACTGCATGACTGGGAAACACTGAATTGCTGACACTATGACTGGGAAGTACTCTGTGAACAACTAACACTATGAATGGGAAACACTGAATTGCTAGAACTGTATGACTGGGAAGCACTTAATTACCAAAACTGTATGACTGGGAAGCACTGTGATTGGCTAGTACTGTATGACTGGGTAGCACTCTGAACTACTAACAACTTCATGACTGGGAAACCCTCAATTGCTAATACTGTATGACTGGGAAGAACTGTGTGACTGGTAAGCACTCTGTGAACTGCTAACACTGTAGGAATGGGAAACACTGAATTGCTAGCACTGTATGACTGGGTAGCACTATGATTGGGTAGCATTGCATGATTGGATAACACTGTGATTGGGAAGCACTGCATGATTGAGTAGCACTGTATGATGGGTAGCACTATCACTGGGTAGCACTGTATGACTGGGTAGCACTGTATAAATGGGAAACAGTGATTGATTGGGTAGCACTGTATGAATGGGTAGCACAGTATGATTGGGTGGCACTGTATGATTAAGTAAAACTGACTGGAAAGCACTATGAATGGAAATCACTATGATTGTGTAGCACTGTATGATTGAGAAGCACTCTGTGAACTACTAACACTATATGAATGGGAAACACTGAATTGCTAGCACTGTATGACTGGGAAGGACTGTGACTGGGTAGCACTATCACTTTGTAGCACTGTATGAATGGGTAGCACTGTATAAAATGGGTAGCACTGTATAAAATGGGTAGCACTGTATAAAATGGGTAGCACAGTATGAATGGGTAGCACTGTATGATTGGGTAGCATTGCATGATTGAGATGCACTCTCTAACTGGAAAGCACTGTATGATTGGAAATCCCTATGACTGGGTAGCACTGTATGATTGGGAAGCACTCTGTGAACTACTAACACCATATGAATGGGAAACACTGAATTGCTAGCACTGTATGACTGGGTAGCACTGTATGACTGGGTAGCACTGTATAAATGGGAAACAGTGATTGATTGGGTAGCACTGTATGACTGGGTAGCACTGTATGACTGGGTAGCACTGTATGGTTGGGTAGCACTGCATGATTGGGTAGCACTGTATGATTGGGAAGCACTCTGTGAACTACTAACATCATATGAATGGGAAACACTGAATTGCTAGCACTGTATGACTGGGTAGCACTGAATGACTGGATAGCACTGAATGACTGGGTAGCACTGTATGGTTGGGTAGCATTGCATGATTGGGTAGCACTGAATGAATGAGAGGCACTATCTGGGAAGCACTGTGATTCAGTAACACTGTATAACTGGGAAGCACTCTGAACTACTAACGCTATATGACTCGAAAACATTGAATTTCTAGCACTGTATAACTGGGAAGCACTCTGTGAACTACTACCTCTGCATGACTAGGAAACACTGAATTGCTAGTACTGTATGACTTGGAAGAACTATGTGACTGGTAAGCACTCTGTCAGCTACTAACAATATGAATGGGAAACACTTGAATTCCTAGTATTGTATGACTGGGAAGCACTGTATGACTGGAAAGCATTCTATGAACTACTCTCACTGTATGGCTGCGAAACACTGAATTGCTAACACTGTGAGTGGGAACCAAAGTAAGCATCTGTGAACAACTAACACTATGAATGGGAAACACTGAATTGCTAGAACTGTATGACTGGGAAACACTGAATTGCTATCACTGTCTGACTGGATAGCACTGAGCTACTAATACTGCATAAATGGTAAACACCGAATTGCTAACGCTGGGAAGCACTATAACTGGGTAGTACTGTATGATTGAGTGGTACTGTATGACTGGAAAGCACTGTATGACTGGAAAGCACTGCATGACTGGAAAGCACTGTATGAATGGGTAGCACTGTATGCATGGTGTAAGAGACGACTAATCGGAATTTCTTTCTTTCTGACTATTTTTCTCCACATCTTAGCTGACGAACGGAACGTTAAACACCAAACACACAAAAAATGTATGCTAGCACTGTGACAAACTATGATTTGGCAACATTGACTGAGAGGCAATATTTGGCTTGGTAACACTGTATGCCGAGGAAGCACTGTATGACTGAGAAGTATACTGTATGAGTGAATTACTCTCTAGTATATGGCTGTATGACTTACCCGTCGCTGTTAGCTTGTGACCAGTTGTCACTGCATTGCTCATGGCTGTGTAATCGTCACCTCCCCACGGTTGGTGTGTTACTGGTTCTGAATAAGTGCCTCAGGCTATAGCAATGTAACTGAAGGACACCAAGGAAGTAACAGTGTAACTGAAGGACACTAAGGACATATGCGTTTCTATGATTACCTTGGCTTGGAAAGTGGCAAGTCGTTTATTGGCTATTTAGGACTACTTAGTTTCATCAGTGTTGCTTATTCTGTGAGATTTTAATCTTCTCGTGTATTTATTGCTTGTTCCTTGTCTTGTCTGGATGTAAATTTATTTGCTAGATCTTAATGGCTATTGAAAATTCTGTAATATCCGGGATCACTAAAGTAAAAACTTCATATCTGGATGGAAGTGTTACAATGTCGAAAATAACATCTTACTGAATCTTCCTTTTACTGTGCTAATTTCGTGAGAAAAACTATTGAAAGATTATCAAAATCAAATTCTAAAAATGACCAGTTCAAAAAGAACATGACCAGCCTTCGCTTGAGCAGTTACTCTGGCATGCTGTGAAAGATTATCAAAATCAAATCCTGAAAATGACCAGTTCAAAAAGAACATGACCAGCCTTCGCTTGAGCAATTACTCTCGCATGCTGCCGTTAGCCTTCGCGAGGTTGGTGCTGCCGAACTAAGTTGCTTATTGTCCTTGCTTCCGAGAAAATGACAGCAAATTCCATCCACGTTTTAACCAGGTGATCCAGTGTAAGCAAAACGTGCAGCCAACTCACTAAGTGATGGCTCCCTTCTATTTTTCCACTCATTTCTTCCTTCTTTCTAGCTGTTTCTTCATATCTCTTTTTTCCCACTAGTTTCCCTTACTAATATAGCAATCAATCGCTGAACGGGACGTTACATATCAGAAACCAAACATACGAGTGCTTTAAATTGCGGGACCTTTCAGCTCTTACTTTGTTGGGTGTTTATGAAATATATTCCCATAGAAACAATTCATATGAATTAAAAATGGTTATTCTTATATATGTCACCACATACCCATGGCATACGGTTTACTATTTAAACAACTCGTTAATTTTCATTCCATACAGAGATTTATATTGGTAGATATAATTGCTTTGGAGACCTTTCAAATTGTGCACAAAATAATGCAAAAACCATTTTGGCTTTGGAAAGAATACGATATCTTCTAGCTTCAAAACGCCAAACAAATGCTGTAAACAGCACCCCTCCCCTGGTCCAACTTTGTGACAGTATTGTACAAGTAGAAATATACTGCACTTAGAAGGATTTGGGGTACGTTTTTATTCGACTGGGCGCAAGTCCATGGAGAATTCTGCTGAAGACAGTATTGAGTTGCAAAGGCTTTCTTTAATGGATTTAAAAGCCATTCGTTATCTACAGAAATTGCAAAATATTTCAAGATGTCTTGTTTCAACAAATATTTCAAGAAACTCGCAAGCAAATTTCCACAGAAAAAACTTTGACAATAAAAAGCATATTTATATTGCGAACGGTAACGAAAATCAATTAAATAAAAAACATACAATTTAGCGAATAATGAAATACACACTGAATTCGCACTTAATTCACCCTCAACAAAAAGGGAACTAATTGAAATTTGTGTAATGTTAGACCTTTCATTGCTGTGGAGTGTTCCCGAAGAAATGTGTTATTTACGAATTCAGTACAATAACTGTAATAATTCTTAATTTGAGGATAATAATTCTTAATTTGAGGATTATCAGCTACAGCTCAAAGATGCTTTGAATTGCGATTGATCTTATAAAACAAGCTTAATTCCAAAAAACGAAGAAATGTGTTATTTACGAATTCAGTACAATAACTGTAATAATTCTTAATTTGAGGATTATCAGCTACAGCTCAAAGATGCTTTGAATTGCGATTGATCTTAAAAACAAGCTTAATTTAAAAAACAAGCTTAATTTGAAATGCTCAGTTTGCGTGAAATAATCAGTGACTATATTTGAATGGCCGCGGCTGTAGTGTAGTGACCGCTTTAAATCGTCTGCAAATTATAAGAAAAAAATAATCCAGAACTGCAGTCATTAAATAATGAAAGGCTCATTGCATGAAATTTCTGATTGTTTCATTACATTAAACTGCATATGTATAAGCAAAATATGTGCTACTTGTTCGGTATCCAACATAGCTTTTCTTTTATTATGTAAATATTTAGGAAAGATTGTCAATTAAACTTGTTATCCGTGATTAACTGCACTTCAAATGATGTTTTTTATGTCAAAATCATGCATTAACAAGAGAAAAGGAGCATACCAACAAATAGGAATGCTGCAATAATCTAAGGCCACGTGTCCCTCTTGGTAGATGAGACACCAAGGCCCTAGTGTATCGTTAGTTGGGTTCCTGTGAATGATATTGCAAATTTTGCAAATTGCCGACATTTTATGAAACCCTGATTACAAGCCATCGTGTAGAGCTCCAACCCTACAGGAATTTTAAAAGATGGCGGCCATTACAGCTATGAAATTAGATTAAGGTAAAAATAAAATATCCCACTATAATTGTCATATACTAAACATCATTGGAAACAGATTATAAAAGTAAGAGTGACAGTGTTGTTTAAGATCAGGTAATATGGCTTTTGCATATGGTTTATATCTGTCCGTGTCATGTTTTCTTATAAATGTTAACAAAACATTGCAAACAAACAAATTGATATTACTTAAAATTTCAGTTTGAACATTTTGAAATTTGCAAATTTACTTTTAAAAGGCAAACATTGCCGTTGCTGGTATTGAAATGATTTGTGACCTGGAAATATGGATTGTTATATTTTCTCGATGTATTTCGTGTTTCAAAATTTTTGAAGCTTTAAAATTATTTTTATGTTTTAAACTTCTTTAATCCTTTTATTAATATCACCTGCATGCATTTCCAAGATCTTGCCACGAAACATCTGGAAAAAGCGACAATTCAAAAAGATGCGACAGGGCATAATATGCTTCCCAGTTCAAACAAGACTTCCCATGCTGGCTTACTGCACGCTGGCCATTATATTGTGTATTCTCTTCTATACAATCGTCTTCAGCTGAAAAGTAAAAAAAAAAATGAGTAAATGTTTTTATATGTTACTGTTTTAAAGGAAACGATAAAACAGAAAATTGAAAATAATAATTAAAATAAATTAGGTGTAAAATCACGTAAAACATCATTTGATATGAGACCAATGATTTTGCTATTGACTTTTAAAAATGCACATTCATATATAACCACAGAAAATGTCGTGCATTTTTAAGCAAATACATCTACCAATATCACAAACATTTTAGACAGTACCTGCTTAACATGAGACCTGTAAGGTCGGAATTGCAGTCTTTTTTGAGACAGTACATGGTTCCAAAAAGACAGCTTTATATCCAGAACTGCACTAGCATGTGCGTAGTTTTCGTAAAACACCCTTGTAACCGGAAGAGCATTGAAGTGAACGGCTTACACAAGGCACCTCGGTATCCGGAAGTGCATTTGTATGCACATTCATATTAAGACAACTGTGCAGTTGGAAGTGCTCTGGAAAGTATACGATTCACATAAGACCATCCTAGTTGGTATTGTATTGTTCTTTAGATCCCTTTCAACGGCTATGGTCATGTCGGGATTCCCCTGCCACATTATACTGAAATGGGGCATTCCAGCCCGCCTAACCCTTACATGTGGAGTGCCTCACAGGGTAGCAAGGAATCCCAATTTTAAAGTCTTAGGTATGACCCGACCGGGATTTGAACCCACGATCTTCCAGTCTCGAGGCGGACACTCTAACCACTAGACCACCGAGGCTGGTTTCCTAGTTGGTGAACGGGACGTTAAACACCAAACAAACAAACAAACAAAAAACAAACGTAAGACAGTTGTATAGCCGGATGTGCACTGGCAAGTACCTGATTCGCACAAGCAACTATAAATCCGGAAGATGTCTGAAAAGTACTTGATTCACATGCGACAACTCTATAGTCGGAAGTACTCTGTAGTAAAGTATCTAACTGATATAAGACAGCTCTGTAGTAGGAACTGCTGTGGAAATTATGATTCACATAAGACAACTGTATAGCCAGACGTGCACGGGAAAGTACCGGATTCACACAAGACGCCTCTATAACCGGAAAGGCATTGACAAGTACCTAACTCACATAAAAAACTCGCATAGACAGAAAGGCATTGGTGAGTATCTGATTCATATATAGCACCTGCAGCCGTAAGTGCGGTTTAAAGTACCGATTCACATAAGACAAAGGTATTGCCGGAAGTGTTGGAAAGCACCTGATTCACATAACACCTAAATGTCTGGCAGTGAATTTGCAAGTACATGCTTCACATAAGACACCTATATAAACGCAAGTACATCGACAAGTACCTGCTTCACATAAGACACCAGTATACCCGGAAATGCACTGGCAAGTAAAGCTGTCTACATCATCAACGCATATCCCACCGTTCTTGCACGCATTGTACTCGCAGTCATTTGAAATTGATGCTAAAATAGAAAGAAACGTATATTAATATACCAGTTTCACATTATAAGATAGTCCCATTCAATATGACGAAAGTTGGTAAACAAGCAAAGAAGCATCCGATTCCGTACATCTTATAAAGAGATGTCATAATACCTGAGCATATAGGAATATTACATTGCTGAACCATTAATTCACCACCGCTGACTACAAAACACCATGGACCATTTCCATCATCAGTAGGATTCCTGACAACACGAGCAACTGACATGCGCCCAGAGGAATCATAATATTCCCTCTAAAACGTTTCTCAGTGTTATATTATTTTATTGAAAATATCAGCCAGAACAGGTTTAAACTAACGTCAGGAATGATGTTTGTATTCTTTTACAATACAAAAGTAAAATTTTGGAACGCCCTGTTAAGTTTACCTGTCTGAACAAAACTATATTTTAAAATTATTTGCTTTTTATAATTTTTAAAGCATCTGGCTAATTTACAATGAATCATGTGCTTAGAATCAGCTGCCACTTCGAATCAATTAATATCGATAGCAGACCTGCATTTATTTCTTAAAGTTTGCCAAGAGGAATCAGGAAAAAGTGATAAATCCATAATGAGCCGTAACGAAGTGTGAGACCGGAGGTTCTCCCATGTGTAACATTCAAGACCTTCCATTGTTGTTGATATCTGTCCGTTATAGTTTGACAGAGCATATTCCTGAACGCAGTCCACAACGTCAAGTTCTAATCGACAAAACAAAACTGAACAGATACGAAAACTGTACGCTGATCATTTTAAGCTATATCAGATGTTATAAATAACTAGACCGAATTTCGCTACACGTAGCGAAATGACACCCACTTGCAATAGTATAATCTATCTGGTCAAAGACACATTTTCAGTCTTTCCACATAATTGTCAGCTTCCGACTTATTATCATGAACAAGGATATCGAAGTAAATATAATGTAATCTCAAATAATCAAATTCAGTTTTCTAACCGTTTTCGAGATAATGGTAAACTTCCGGTTTTTGACCTTGACCATGACGGAGGAGGTCGAGGTACCTCTTGTATAACGTATTTTAGGCCCAAAGGGTCGAAAATAAGCTCAAAATCGCTCTATCTCTAACCGTTTTCGAGATAACGGTCAACTTCCGGTTTTTGACCTTGACAATGACGAAGCAGGTCAAAATCACCGAGGTACCTCTCATATAACGTCTTTTAGGTCCAAAGGGTCGAAAATAAGCTCAAAATTGCTATATCTCTAACCCTTTTCGTGATTATGGTCAATTTCCGGTTTTCAATCTTGACCATGACGGAGGAGGTCAAGGTCACCGAGGTACCTCTCATATAACGTCTTTTAGGCCCAAAGGGTCGAAAATAAGCTCAAAATCGCCATATCTCTAACCGTTTTCGAGATAATTGTCAACTTCCGGTTTTTGACCTTGACCATGACGGAGGAGGTCAAAATCACCGAGGTACCTCTTCCTTAACGTATTTTAGGCCCAAAGGATCGAAAATAAGCTCAAAATCGCTCTATCTCTAACCGTTTTCGAGATAATGGTCAGCTTCCGGTTTTTCACCTTGACCATGACATATGAGGTCAAGGTCACCGAGGTACCTCTTAAATAACGTCTTTTAAGTCCAAAGGGTCGAAACTAAGCACAAAATCAGTGTATCTCTAACCCTTTTCGAGATAATGGTCAACTTCCGGTTTTAGACCTTGACCAGGACAGAGGAGGTCAAAATCACCGAGGTACCTCTTCCTTTATGTCTTTTAGGCCCAAAGGGTCGAAAATAAGCTCAAAATCACTTTATCTCTAACCGTTTTCGAGATAATGGTCAACTTCCGGTTTTTGACCTTCACCATGACGGAGGAGGTCAAGGTCACCGAGGTACCTCTTATATAACGTCTCTTTGGCCCAAAGGGTCGAAAATAAGCTCAAAATCACTATATCTCTAACCCTTTTAGAGATTATGGTCAACTCCCGGTTTTTGACCTTGACCATGACGGAGGAGGTCAAGGTCACCGAGGTACCTCTTATATAACGTCTTTTAGGCCCAAAGGGTCGAAAATAAGCTCAAAATCACTTTATCTCTAACCGTTTTCGAGATAATGGTCAACTTCCGGTTTTTGGCCTTGACCATGACGGAGGATGTGAAAATCACCGAGGTACCTCTTCCTTAACGTCTTTTAGGCCCAAAGGGTCGAAAATAAGCTCAAAATCACTCTATCTCTAACCGTTTTCGAGATAATGGTCAACTTCCGGTTTTCGACCTTGACCATGACGGAAGAGGTCAAAATCACCGAGGTACCTCTTCCTTAACGTCTTTCAGGCCCAAAGGGTCGAAAATAAGCTGAAAATCGCTAAATCGCTCTATCTCTAACCGTTTTCGAGATAATGGTCAACTTCCGGTTTTTGACCTTCACCATGACGGAGGAGGTCAAGGTCACCGAGGTACCTCTTATATAACGTCTTTTAGGCCCAAAGGGTCGAAAATAAGCTCAAAATCACTTTATCTCTAACCGTTTTCGAGATAATGGTCAACTTGCGGTTTTTGGCCTTGACCATGACGGAGGATGTGAAAATCACCGAGGTACCTCTTCCTTAACGTCTTTTAGGCCCAAAGGGTCGAAAATAAGCTCAAAATCACTCTATCTCTAACCGTTTTCGAGATAATGGTCAACTTCCGGTTTTCGACCTTGACCATGACGGAAGAGGTCAAAATCACCGAGGTACCTCTTCCTTAACGTCTTTCAGGCCCAAAGGGTCGAAAATAAGCTGAAAATCGCTAAATCGCTCTATCTCTAACCGTTTTCGAGATAATGGTCAACTTCCGGTTTTTGACCTTCACCATGACGGAGGAGGTCAAAATCACCGAGGTACCTCTTCCTTAACGTCTTTTAGGCCCAAAGGGTCAAAAATAAGCTCAAAATCACTTTTCTCTAACCGTTTTCGAGATAATGGTCAATTTCCGATTTTTGGCCTTGACCATGACGGAGGAGGTCAAAATCACCGAGGTACCTCTTCCTTAACGTCTTTTAGGCCCAAAGGGTCGAAAATAAGCTCAAAATCACTTTATCTCTAGCCGTTTTCGAGATAATGGTCAACTTCCGGTTTTCGACCTTGACCATGACGGAGGAGGTCAAAATCACCGAGGTACCTCTTCCTTAACGTCTTTTAGGCCCAAAGGGTCGAAAATAAGCTCAAAATCACTTTATCTCTAACCGTTTTCGAGATGATGGTCAACTTCCGGTTTTCGACCTTGACCATGACGGAG
This sequence comes from Protula sp. h YS-2021, assembly GCA_949752745.1. Taxonomy (NCBI): domain Eukaryota; kingdom Metazoa; phylum Annelida; class Polychaeta; order Sabellida; family Serpulidae; genus Protula; species Protula sp. h YS-2021. Next base: position 46,626,731 of record OX457030.1, on the reverse strand, counting down.
GAGGTCAAGGTCATCGAGGTACCTCTTATATCACGTCATTTTGGCCGAAGGGGTCGAAAATAAGCTCAAAATCGCTCTATCTCTAACCGTTTTCGAGATAATGGACAATTTTTCTCTAACGGAATTCAATATACAAAAGTCACATGAGCTCGACCTTGACACTGAATGTCGAGATTCCTTCCATGATGTTACTGCCTAGTGACACCGCACACGGGTTGAGACAAGGATTTGAGCGCTATTTCCAGCAATTTTTCGTGATGGAAGAGGTTTTAGAAAAAATATTTTGACCTCAATTTGACCTTGATCTTCAAGGTCAAGGTCAAAAGTTTTTGTGGATTTCACGACATCTCATCACACTCTATCTCTGTGGCAAATTTCATCGTCCTACGTCAAATAGCGTAGGAGGAGTTTTTTGGAAACCTCCGTGACGGGAAAAAAAAGAAAAAAAAAAAAAAAGAAAAAAAAGGAAGGAATAAACGCCGGAATTCTTAGCAAACCATACCCATTTGCAAACTATGTTTGCAAGTGGGAATTATAAATTAATTTAGTTAAGCTGAAACAAAACATTTTAAAAAAACTGAACAAATCATGCACTCATTGAAGATACATTGTAGACGTATGATGGATATTTTTAAGCTATATTAGATGTTATAAATAATTATAATATTGTAAATATATTTTTAGCAATACAACTTTCCATTAAATTATATGCGTAAATACCAGACAAAAACTATGGAATGCCATTTTCACATTTATCAGGGAATTATTGATATCAAGAATTAATTTTTGACCTCAAAAATTGATTTCTTTATCAAGAATTAATTTATGATCTCAAAAAATCCATATTAATTTTTGCTATCTGTAATTGTATTTTTGATATCTCTAAATGTATTCTTGACCTCAAAAAATAATTTTTGATATCATGAAATATTTATTGATGTCAAAATGATTTAATGATATCAAAAAATTGAATTTTTGAGATCAAAAATTTAATTCTTGATAGCAAAACAGAAATATTTGAGAGCAAAATATCAACTTTCAGCTCAGTAATTCGTTTTCCTTTTATTGATATCAAGAATTTATTTCAGATATCATTATTTCAGAATGAAACTTTTTAAATTTGTATTTTGAAATCTAGAAATGATTTTTTGATATCAAAATATCTGTCCATTTTTAAATTAAAAATTCAGAAGTACATATCTATAAATTAATAATGATTTTCCTTGTATACAGCATCTTTCTTTAAAATTTTTTACTGTACAAAAAAGAAGCAATTCTTGATCAAAAATTGTGTTATTATTGATCTCAATTCAAGTTTCCATCTCCAAAATTTAATTGACGATTCGTTAAATTTTATGTGAATATGTATCTCCCTTAAGAATTTTTAAGTTTGTATGGAATGCCGTTTTTTGCATTTAATGCTTATTTTTGATATCAAAATATATTTATATATATTAATAAATCAATGTAGATCTCATTAATTTATATTTTGCTATCAATAATTGAATTTTAGATGGCAAAAATTTATTTTTGAGATCATAAAATCAATTTTACACACTCAAAAAATCTTACGGGAGACACACATTCACATAAAATATAACGAATCGTCAATTAAATTTTCGAGATGAAAATTTGAATTGTTGAGATCAACAACACAACACAATTTTTGATCTCAAGAATTGCTTCTTTTTTGTACAGTAAAATATTAAAATAAGGATTCCATATACAAGGACAGCCATTACTTATTTACAGATGCGTGTTTCTGAATTTTTATATTAAAAAATAGACTGATATTTTGATATCAAGAATAAGTTTTTGAGATCACAAAATCGCTTGCAGATTTCAAAATACAAATTAAACAAGTATCAGTCTGATAAAATGATATCTGAAATAAATTCTTGATAATGATATCTGAAATAAATTGATATCAATATATTGAAAATCAATTATTGAGCTCAAAATTGATATTTTGCTATCAAATATTTCATTTTTGCTATCAAGAATTGAATTTTTGAGATCAAAAATTCAATTTTAGATATTATTAAATCATTTTTGATATCTGTAAATATTTATTGATATCAACAATTATTCTTGATCAAGAATGCATTTAGAGATATCAAAAATACAATTACAGATAGCAAAAATGAATTCTTGATATGAAAATAGGGATTTTTGAGATAAAAAATTACTTCTTGATATAAAAAAATCAATTTCTGAGATCAAAAATTAATTCTTGATAGCAATAATTCACTAATAAATGTGAAAACAGCATTCCATAAGTTTGTAAGTTTGATTTTTTGATCTCAAAAACAAATTTTTGCCATCTAAAATTCAATTACTGATAGCAAAATATAAATTATGGATATCTACATTGATTTCTTGATATCTTTAATTATATTTTGATATCAAAAATAAGCATTAAATGTTAAAACGGCATTCCATACAAAACAAACAAAGTTAATTTAGTTCACCTGAACACTAAGTTAACAAAACTAAACTTCTTCATGGGATACAATGTTGAATTTATTTCAAAATGAACTGTTCAAGGATCTCTTCAAAATATTGCGTAGTCTTCAGTTTTATCTGATGAAGGAAATAACCCGGTAAATATATTCACAACAAAGCAAACTGATGAGCTATTCGTGTTAAAGCATTGTAAACCTGAACAATAGGGTACTGCACAAAAGTCCTCAACAAGTTCTTGGTCAAGAAATGTATAGCAATATGGCCCTCGAAGATTGGCATTCAGATTCCTGCAAAGTAAAATATACTTCATATATATAACATTCAGAACTTAGCTGCTGAACTATGTACTGGGGTACTAAACTATACAAAGTACAGGTGGCAAGCAATATTACAAATTAAACACCCGTAAGAGATCCAGGATAGCTACAAAACATAAAAAATGTATTAATAGCATGAAAGAACATCAAGGAGTTTTTACATACTGCTGATACACAACTGATTTTCATTTCGAAAACATGATTCAACACTGATTGTCTGAATTCATTCATTAAACGTGATACAAAACTTATTTTCTCTGAATTCATAAAACGTGACAACACTTATTGTCTGAATTCATACATGTATTGTCTGAATTCATACACCTATTGTCTGAATTCATACACTTATTAACTGAATTCATACACTTAATGTCTGAATTCATACACTTATTGTCTGAATTCATACAACCAATTTTCCTCATGACCTGTTACAGGCTAGGCTATCATTTAGCAGATACTTACCTTAAGTTAATTTTGACCGAGTAAGTTTTCGACATTGGTAACTGGCCAGTAAGTTAGTTTTCAAAGTCATGCTCGAATTGTATTTACATTAAAATCTGGTGCCTACAGTTAGGTATAATGTAAACACACCTACATTTGGAACCAATCATTGCTATAGCTGAATAAAACCAGAAGCCACGAACAGTCTCCTCATCAGCGAATGTCTCTAGAACCGATATCCAGTTGACACATGGCTTTCCACGGCGACTGATTGCCAGATCACCCTCAAACGATGTACTGTTTCCTCTCATACATTCTCTGTTGTCTGATTTACAGTACAAACCACAGTAAGCATAGTATATTAAAGATTATTTCGGCACATTAGACATATCAAATGTGATATGATATCAAACTATATGCCTTTTCCTATCATATTTTTTTGTGTCATCTAAATTACAATACAAATCATACTATATATGGTATATTGAAGGTACAAATCATGATACATATGGTATACTGAAGGTATTTCTGCACACCACGTAACCGATGTGCTATTTGCTTTTATGTACTCTCTGCCGTCTAAGTTGCAATGCAAATCTTATTAAATTAAATCATATTAAATATAGTATATCTAATATTACATTAATCTATTATCACATTAATTGAATATCATTTTAATGTAATATATCATATTAAATCGAAGAATATTTGGTAAGAGACATTCCAAAGGGGCTTTTTGCATTCACCGGTAAGCCGTTTAGCATATTTGCAAAATGTACAATATAGATACATAGCAACCATAAAATTACTGCATTTTAATAGTGTTTATGCAGCTTTGTCATTTTATGTTCAAAAATCATAAAATTACTGCATTTTAATAGTGTTTATGCAGCTTTGTCATTTTATGTTCAAAAATCATAAAATTACTGCATTTTAATAGTGTTTATGCAGCTTTGTCATTTTATGTTCAAAAAACCATAAAATTACTGCATTTTAATAGTGTTTATGCAGCTTTGTCATTTTATTTTCAAGCAAGTTTTAACAGCTTGATCTGAATGCTAATAATGTTAATGAAATCATATAAATAACTAGACCGAAATTCGCACACCGAATTAGACCCTACGTGGAATGATAACTTAAAACGGAAGGTAGATGATATTGATATTTCTTAAACATTTTCAGATGCCTGAATTTAGAACATAATCCTAAATACTACCAACGATACCGGTAAGGTCAAGGTCACAAAATTTTATCAGGTGCACCACTTCGTATGACCCTTCAAACAGGGGGCAAGTTTGGCTGGTCTAGCTTCAGCGGTCCTGGAGGAGAGGTTTGGAAACCGATTGCTCTCTTACCGTTATCGAGAGAAAAAGGCCAACTTCCGGATTGGGGCTCGAAAGTGACCTTGAGGTCAAGGACACCGGAAGTTACACCTTACGTAACCTCGCATAATGGGTGGAGGTCGAAAATGCGGGGTCAAAATTGCTCCTTCTCTTGCCGTTTTCTAGATAAAGACCAACTTCCGGTTTGGGGCTCGAAAGCGACCTGGAGGTCAAGGACACCGCAAGTAATACCTTGCATAACGTCGTATAGTGGTGGAGGTCGAAAATGAGGTTAAAATTGCTCTCTCGCCGTTTTCGAGATAAAGGCCAACTTTCGGTTTGGGGCTCGAAGATGACCTGGAGGTCAAGGACACCGCAAGTAATAACTTACGTAACGTCGTATAGGGGTAGAGGTCGAAAATGAGGTCAAAATTGCTCTATGTCATATCGCTTTCGATATAAAAACCAACTTCCGGTTTGGGGCTCGAAATTGATCTGGAGGTCAAGGACACCGGAAGTAATACCTTACGTAACGTCGCATAGGGGGTGGAGGCCGAAAATGAGATCAAAATTGCTCTTAGTTTTCGAGATAAAGGCCAACTTTGGTTTAAGGCTCGAAAGTGACCTGAAGGTCAAGTACACTGGAAGTTATACTTTACGTAACGTCATCTAGGAGGTGGAGGTCCAAAGTGAGGTCAAAATTGCTCTTATGTCTTCCCGTTTTCGAGATAAAGGCCGACTTCCAGTTTGGATCTCGAAGGTGACCTGGAGGTCAAGGACACCGGAAGTTATACCTTACGTATCGTCGTATAGGGGATGGAGATCGAAAGTGGGGTCAAAATTGCCTTATTTGTTACGCCTGGAAACCGATTCGGCGGAAGAAGAAAAAATTTAAAAGAGAGGAAAAAAAGGTGATGAATTTGAGGCAATCCATCACCATTTGGTATTTTCAATTCCAAGTGGGAATAATTAATAAGGCGAATAATGGCAGAAACAATGCACATGCGCTGAAATAATTGACCGATGAGAGAACACTGTTTAACGTAAATAAATTTGGGCGGGGTCTAACGCATACTTATTTATTCTTTGTATAAATTCTCAATACAACAGTGAAATCTCAATGAGTGTTTCATATATATGTTGAACATTTCATTAAAGAAAATACCCGATTCACAAAGTATTCCTGCAAACCCTGCAGAGCAGTGGCACGTAAAGCTTTCTCCTCGCTGCTCACACACTCCGCCATTGAGGCAAGGATTGGGAAAACATATATTGGTAACTAAAAAAAACAAATAATTTTGCATAAAACCTAATATTTTAAGTCATAAAATTTAATTACGCCAATACATGCCAGCTGTAGCGTAATCAAATGTGATTTGCCTTGAATTAGTTTTGTAATAAAAGAAATCTCATAAGATTTTGAAAATAATGACCAGGTCATAACTGACGTGTAAATATTGAGACCTTTTAAATGTCATAAATTTTAAAATGTCGTAAATTGATACCGAATTCTTATCTAAATCCAAGTAATTATTTCATTAAAGAACTTCGAAAGAGAATTAGGTATGGTACTGCTGGGGTGCGTGATGATTTTTTTTGAATGTGAATATATGATGGAAAAATGATTCAAGAAGCGAAGTAATTAGCAGGAGATAACCTTGACATTCTGGTACGTGAAAGTAAAGTGATTATCATGCAATTACCTCGACATTCAGGCACGCTACAATACAGCTGTCTTACTATGTTGTTGTCGATATGAACACACCAAGGCCCCCTTTGATCGTCGTTGGGATTTCTAAGTCAACAAGCCAATAACATGAAATAATATTTCGGGAAGACTGATAAAATTTTTGTACCTAAATATAATCTCATTTTGCCCTAGAAATTAAAAAGTATGAAATATAATATAATTATTGTATGATGCGATAATTATATAAAATATTAATAATGGCATAAAATCCGCTGGCTGAGTTTTGCAAAGGATATCCATCCTTATTGTTGCTAACTATCGATTTTGCACCTGCACTTGTTGGACGCTTCATACCACGATTTGTCCGGGAAAAGGTTAAGATCTTCAAAAATACCGAGGCCTTCAATTGTTTGCGTTTCTTCCCATGGTACGCATTCGCTTTGTGACTGATCACCAATATATGGCAAGCCGTCACGAAAACAGTCGATATCAATTTCCAGATCTGAAAGAGGCCATTCGTTCTCCAATATTCAATTGCATTGTTACAAATAAACGTAAATAGATACGTTTCTATCAGACATACAAAACAACTTTTATGTTAATTTTAATCAATACTTTTCTATGATGTATTTAACTAACTTAAGGCCGGACAGGATTTGTAAACTAGGTACGGATATTTTCTTATTTGCAGTGTAATTATTTGCTTTAAGGCAGGGCGCAGATCAACTGATTTACGGTAGGACCGGATTTGTAAACTAGGTAAGGATATTTTCTTATTTGCAGTGTAATTATTTGCTTTAAGGCAGGACGCAGATTAACTGATTTAAGGTAGAACCGGATTTGTAAACTAGGTACGGATATTTTCTTATTTGCAGTGTGATTATTTGCTTTAAGGCAAGATGCAGATTAACTGATTTAAGGTAGGACCGGATTTGTAAACTAGGTACGGATATTTTCTTATTTGCAGTGTAATTATCTGCTTTAAGGCAGGCCGAAGATCAACTGATTTAAGGTAGGACCGGATTTAGAAAACAATGCACAAATATTTTTCTTGTCAGTAATACAGTTAACTCATTTAAAGATGGACAGGTTTTATAAACTGGGTAAAAGTAGGATTCTCATGTCCAACGCAATTTATTAATTTATGGCATAACACGCCGATAATCAAGGCTAGAACATTGTTGATAAGAACTGTCACGTGAAACAAAAATGTCGAGCAGCGGTTACATCCTTTAAATGCAGGTTATGTACCTGAACAATTCGATATATTACAATGTACTGCAGAGATTGAAGTTTCATTCTCAAAAACAAAACACCATGGGGTTTCTTCATTGCCTGGATTCCTGTTGCGTGAACATTTCTAGTCAATTTTGTGCCACACATTATAAGGTGTCAGTCAATATCATTTCTAAAGGAACCTTTACGACAACTCGTAATTTGCTTAAAAATATAGAGCTTTTGGTATTTTTCAATCTCTTATTTATGTGACTGTTAAATCCCATCACAAAAGAAACATATTGAAATTGAAATTGAAGGAAAATACAAACAGTAGTTAAGAATAAAAAAGATATTTGTTCTAAATGAAGAGTTGCTGGCTTCATGTGCTTTATGGTGTTCTGTTACTTGTACTTAAAGTGATATATAAGCGTCTGAGTCTTTTGTTAATTTTTTTGGCTTTTACCTGCATTTATTGTCTAAATCATCAAACGACATATCTACAAATGTTGACAGATTAAAGGAATAACCGAGTTCAATCAGATTATTCCATTTGATGCAAGATCTTCCGTTTTCAGCGATCGCTAAATTGCCTCGGTATTTATAACCAGGTTCCAAACAATCACCTAATTAAATGTCAAACGGTCTTGCGTTGTAATAATACATTTATCACATTATATGCCATTGTTATCTAGCTTTAATTTGAAGATTTTTTTAATTAAATACCGTACATAAATTAAAAACAATTATATATTTTATGTACTAATCTAAATAATGTATGAAAACGGAGCCTGTACGCCATAACATCAGAAAACATCACAAAACTCATTTTCTTTCACCCATGAAAAGTATATTTCACAATTCTTTTGGAAAATAATCATAGGTGAAATGATATTTCAAATAAAACAAAGAAATCTTTTACCCGATTCACACCTGACTCCCCAGAATCCGAGAGGACACTCGCAGGTGTACGAATACGAGTTATCAATGCAAGTGGCGCCGTGAAGGCATGGGTTTAATTCGCAATCATTTGCATCGACTGTCAAAAAACTGGGTAATATTAAAAGCCATTTACTTTAACAAACTATCGTTGCAAATATACAAATATCAAATTTACACTTGATATTTACAATATATTGATAATATACAATTAATAATTTACAATTGAAAATTTGCAATTGCTAATATGCTAATGTATTGAATATATTTTCAACCTTAGATTATGTATGATAAGCGAAGAATACATGCAAACTATATAATCGTTACCAGGGCATTCTGAAATATTGCATGATACTGCATTTAATTCTTCAGATAATCCCCTCACGTAACACCATGGTCCATTTCGATCATAGTTTGGATTTCTGTAATTTAGAAATGTTCAGTAAAACGTTTGTTCGTAAGCATATCCACATTTAACACTAATCAAACCAAATTTAATGAGCAAGCTGTGATTTGAGAAAACATGAAATGCCAATTGCTGACTTTCAATGTGAAATTCAGCTCTGTATAATAGATATTTTAACAGGTTCGAAAGGAGTTCATTCAAAAGATTGCAAGTTACAAATATTGTAATAAGTTTAAGACAATCTCACCTGCACTTATTTTCTAACCTTTCCCAGTCTGAGTCAGGAAAATGTTGAAGATTTAATATTTCTCTACTGTAGGCATCAAACATTGGCACATCGTTCCAATGAATACACGGTCCTACTTCTGTACTCGTCATATCCCCGGCATACACAGATCCTCTTGGCTTACAGTTTCGAAGATCTTTATAACACACAAAAAAGCTTAACAATTTCAGCTTACAATTTCGAAGACATATGCAACTACCAAAGTCTTATGACCTAAAATTTCAAAGTTCTCTTCAACAAAAAATCTGAATCCTGAAACTTTCTAACAATTTTAGATATAAAATGCTAACATTTTGATCACCGATTACAATAGGTCTAAGTGTTAAAATGTTTGTATCATTGCCTCAAGAACTGAATAAAGATACTGCATACACATATCTACGTACCGATTTCACAAAAACGTCCTTGAACCTTTTCAGGGCAATGACATGCATACCCAAATGCTTCGTTTAGGCAAGTACTACCGTTTGAGCAAAGATTTTCTGAACAGTAATCTGCACAATCAAGTAGTTAAATAAAAGAAATATTATAAAATATAAAACTGTAAGCTTTATTCATGACCATAAAAGGTCGGAGCATTGTATTTTATTATATTGTTCTTTATATCCCTTTCGGAGCATTGACAAATCTCTTCAGCCTTCTGATGACTTTTCTTAAAATGGAACAAATTGTAATTCCATTTCTTAAAATATTAATGTTGATACTACTTTAATGTAGAGAATGCATTATGGAATCTAACCTGCACACAGGGGTATGTTACAATGTTCATAAGATATCTGGTAGTTGACCAAAACAAAGCAAAAGACAAAGTCGTATACCTCTCCTGGATTTCTATAACAATGAATCGTATGAGACAATGAATTTTATTTTACATGCAGTAAAACATTTATAACATACAATAAGCCATGTATAACATGTAATAGAATGTGAAAAGTGTGCAAATGTATGAATGATACACCATTAAAACTTATGGAACTTATGGCAGATTCATATTATCATTTTTCGGGTAAGTCAATTAGTAACTTGTTGTAAACTGCAAAGGATACTGCTCAAGCATTGTCTTACTGTTTCAACATTCTTAACCACATTTTGCTACAGAAAATTTCTTTTGGTTAAATAAGCTGATTCACAATAAACGGCAGGACTGCTTCGCGGTAAATGGGAGGACTGCTTCGCGGTAAATGGGAGGACTGCTTCGCGGTAAATGGGAGGACTGCTTCGCGGTAAATGGGAGGACTGCTTCGCGGTAAATGGGAGGACTGCTTCGCGGTAAATGGGAGGACTGCTTCGCGGTAAATGGGAGGACTCCAGTCTAAGTGGATAAAAATGCAGCAAAATCCATGTAGAAAATATCACTTTGAAATGGGTGTAGAGCTCGTTTTAGGTTAATAAATCATTCTATAAGTGTCATGAATAAATTGTCCTACACTCTAATACATTTTTGACCCTTTAATTTTCTGTCATGGCAGAGAAAAACAACACGGTCTTCTTATTTGTTCCTTTGTATTTATCTCCAGTGAGATCGTGCAAATTTACACCACCCAGCATGCGGAGTCGAAACGCAAACTGGCTAATTGTTGTCCTTTCTCAAATACATGAGATGCAAAAATATGCTAAATTGTACAACTGAGTCTTGCAATGGATAATTTGTAAAATTTAACAATGACTACTGGGTCTAATATACCTGCATTTGTTTCCCAATGCGTTCCATGAATTGTCTGGAAAAATGCTCAAGTCAAATCCCCTAATATTACCCATTATGTCCCATCGTAAGCATGATTTTCCCGTTTCAGTGATAGTTTGGTTTCCATTGTATGTAGCACCATCTCTACATTGATCTTTACATAAATCAATAAGAATCACATTTTTGTACTTTTTCAGTTATGTTATGCAAACAGCACCATTGAGAATCCAACTATGCATTCCCCACAAAAGTTAATAAATTCTTACAGGTCGTAATCTTCTATGATTTGCCAGTAATTTGTGTACATAATGCTATGCAGAATCCAACAATACCTTCTCTCCGTTGCTCGTAACCAAAACATAAAAATGTTATACTTCTTACTAACTGTATGTACAGAATACAAAGCAAAATCCTAGAAAGCCATCTTTATATTGCTCCTAACCAAAGACAAATCAATAAAAATATTTTAGTTCTTTACCTACCTTCTCCAGAATTTTATGCATAGACTACAATGCTAAGTTTATCAACTAATATATTGTTTAACACGGGAAAATTCAAATGAGTTAATTGTTTTGATGTTGTGTACCTGACTCGCACCAAGACCCTGCATATCCTTCTGGACACAGACAAGTGAAACTGTTCACTTGGTCAATACACGTCCCTCCGTTGAGACAATGATTTGGCTCACAATCATCAACATCACCTGCATAATGACATAATGAGTAGAGTTTAATGATGAAACCACACGAGCGGGGAGGACCGATCGAAGAAATCCTACCGCAACCTGTGACATTGGCAGACGAGCGTAAAAGGTTACTTCAAACAGGAGTGATTTTATTATTTTATGATTTTGATACAAATACATTCTCTTATATATGATGTATTTCTGCAAACTGTGTTGATTTCCGTGGCATAATTACGTTGTTGAGTTTCAGTTCTACGCACCATGACGTTTTCGATATTGGGAGGGTGGCGAGTACGATTGTTTACATACTGGCAATCATAAAATACAAATCAAAACTATTCTATTGATAACGCTTTTATGATTAGCATTAATATTGTAATTATTTGCAACGTCATCCCCACTGCTAGGACATTAATTTTACGACTTTGTCCGCTTTCTTCTCTCACACGCTGTCTTCGTAACATAATCAGCACCCTTTGTCCATACATAAATAGATTCAAATATAAAGAAAGATTTCGTAAAATAATAAACAAAACAAAAGAAACTAATAATATTATATCGCGACTTATTGTAATAAAAAATACAAGAAACCATAAAATGCATTGAATGCACAGCCAGATAGTTCATGGAATCAAACCCCATAACTATCGTATAATTACCTTCACATATAGATATACTGCAATACTCTGCCGCAGTTTCAGTAAAGCAAAAGGCCCCACCATCCATATTGACCGGATTCCTGTTAAAACAAAAACAAAATGATAGATCCAGTGGCGTATCGATGGATTTCAGCTTCAAAGTCATACCAGTTATCATTTAGAGTCCTGGTTAATGAGTCATTGAATGGGTAGTTAAACATCAAATAGAAACACAAGCAGGGAATTGCCGTTTGAGCCTTAACTCTACATGAAAAGCCTAAAAATTTAAGCTTGCTGTTATATAATAGGATATATGTGTACCAGTTGTTTTTTGTACTGATGTAGCAACAACAGTAGAGAAACTCTTGAACATTTTCCAATGGCTCATATACTAATTTCTATGCTCTCTTTTGATATTTCTTCCCTTTTCCCCTCTTGGCAAAAGAAAATAACGTACATCTGCCCACTACTATAGATCATCGATATATCAAATATTATGGGAACCGGTTTGTCGAGATGGGGGTCACAGCTGGCCATGTACGGACGGTCAGACTGGCCTACCAAGGGACATATAGATGGAGGGCCAGACGCATCGGTAGACGGACAAAAGAGTAATACCCAAAACTTTTGTCTCCTCTCTGGGCAAAAATCCCCTGTTGGTGGCTAAATAAGACAACATAGAAAACCGAAAAAATAACTAACCGACACTTGTTAGCAAGACGTTGCCACGAATCATCAGGAAAATTTTCTAGTTGAAACATGACTGACAATGCTGGATCATTTTGATTAGCTTCGTTTATGGAAAGCCAGTGAATACAGGGAACGCCGGAAGAAGTAACCGACAAATCGCCCATGTATGTAGACGCACTTCCAGGCATGCAGTCACTGGTACCTGTGGCATGTCACGTAAGCATTCAATAGAGGAATTATCTGCGTAATAAATAAACAAAATCATACGTTGTTCGTATCGAATTCTGTATTTTGACTGCAGACTAATCGGCAAAAAATGAATGTTCTAAGTTGTAATTGCATATGTACTCCCAAGTTTTACCTATTTTTACAACGTTTCTTTTTCATTTTTAACAGGTATGCTTTCTCTTGAAATTAAAAATCTGGTGCATCTTATACTGAACTCCCAAAGTGTATTAGGCCTAGGCAACACCTGTTTAACTTTTAATTTATAAATATTCAATGCCAAAGCGGCAATATGGACGACGGCATCACACAAACAGTTCGCTACATGTATTGGTGTAACTGACACACTAAAAGCATACAACTGCCCTATGCATAACACTTTACGTGAAAGTAAATGGCTGTAAATGTGTGGCTGTAAATGTGTGCTCAGTATAAAGTTAAGTATAATATATGTAATACTAAAAAATTTTAAATTTTGAGAAAATCTTTCTATAAAAAATCTGTGCACCATTATCTTAGCTAATCAAAGCAGTGTCATTATACGATGTTTCTATGTCGTGATTTGTAATGTTCAGGCCAAAAGAAACTCCTTAGACAATATAAAAATACATACAAGTAAGGCTTTTATGTTAACTCACGTCTTTCACAAATTGATCCTGAGAAATGATCAGCACAAATGCAAGTAAAACTTCCCTCACCATCTATGCATCTGCCTCCATTTAAACATGGGTTTGATGCGCAGTCATTTTCTGAATGAAAATCAAGGCACATAAATAATTCGCTAGCGATTCTGTCTGTGGGTTAAGAAGGGCTTGAATTAGAACGCAATTAAATCCCTGAATTGCAAAAATAAATATAAATGGCTGAATGCAATTATATGAGAAAATTAAAGATTTTCATCACCTGGACAATCTGGAACAGTGCAGTATTGTTTTTCATAGAAATGGGAAACTTGTCGGTCAGCTTCTTCTGTATAAACAACATATTTCACAAAGCACCAAGGCCCTCGAGAGTCGAGATCAGGGTTCCTGTGTATAATATCAACATAATATATGGAGGTCATGACCCAAGCAGGTTTTTGGCTATCTTGTTAAAATATGTTTTAATAATTTCATTCGGTTTATTTTAGACATATTTTATGTGGTGTTTAAAAATGCATCACGCTTTAATGCTTCAATCTCAAATAACATAAGTTAGCAAAAAGCAATTACTGTGGCATTATAATGATAATATAGGGCCATATGACGAAATTGAAACATTTTAAGACACTTTTTTCTTTCTATTCATGTGTATTGCATGACTTAATTAATGAATACATCAGTAATGTTTGGAACCATTTTATGTGTGTCTATTTACAGAGCTTATTTATTAAGAGGACTTCATGTTTTGCTTGTCGAAAATCATGTTTTAAATGAACATGCCTTTTTACTAGACAAATTGTCTATAACGCAAAAATGGCACATTGCACTTGTAAGTATAATAGATACAGCATATTTTCTTTACCTGCATTTGTTACCTAAAGCGTTCCAAGAGGTATTATTCATTTGTGGTAAAACAGTTGTTACAATTTCTGGACTGACTTGAGTAAAAATATTTTCCCATCTTTCACATTGTCTGCTCTCTTCAGTGATCTCAATATTGCCCCTGTATATCCCATTGTCATCGTAACTCAAGCAGTCACTATCTTCTGCATTTAAATAGTTATATTTGCTATTGTACCTCACTTTTTCTATTTTTATAAATTATTTACTATGATAAAATATAATTAAGTTAACATGTATATTTTATTTAGTCCAAAATCAATTTTTACTATTTTTACGCAAAATATTCTTTTGAATATTTTTAAAGGTCCTTTATTGAAAAATCAAATAAAAAAATCAGATCAAATCCAAAAATCAAATTTTCATTACGTTGTGCTTTTAAATATTTTCAAAGGGTCTTTTGTTGAAAATATATCCTTTTAATATATCCTTTAAACTTAATACAGAACAACTACTCTAAATCTCTTTATATTTTTCTCCGAAAAAGAGCTAAAGGCTGTGTTCTTATCTTTGAAGGTGCAGAGCAACCAGATTTCAGTTACGTTGTGTTCAAGCGCAGCATTTTCAACAATTGAAATCCTCAGAAGGCTCAGAATAGATGCATAGCTATGTGCGATATTTAATTTTTAAGTTGAATATCAAGTATCGTTGAAGTATTTATAACTATTGAACTCACCAACACAAAGCGGAACAGTGCATCTTTCTGTTATTATCTCACCAGAACTGAATACCATGCAATGTATACCAATATCTAACTGCCAAGGGTTTCTAAAATTTTCGCAATACACATTAACATTGTCTTTTTGTAATTATGTATATTGTAACATCGCTGTGTTAATGTGTTAACTTTTAAGCATCAAGTTAATGATGAAACATATACTTTATACTTGCCTGTCATCGCTCTTATTTGTAACCTTTAAGTGAATCTCGCCGATATGTTTTATAATGTCTGACTGAGTCATGCTGATATTATTTGTGATCTCTTCTTTCCTACTTAAAAACACTATTCAACTTAAATCCGTTGCGATTATTAACTTGCATCCAGTCATTGCCTGACTTTGAAAGGACTTACTTATTTAACTGAAATTACTATTTTGATCCTACCATGAAGACAATTAAACGGAGAAGTAATTAATATTAAAACGTATTTTATAAGTATGAGATACGGAAGTTGCCTTGAGAGTTTTATCGGGAAATCATGAATTGCAGTCGCATAATTTCAAGAAAGAAACAACAGAAATGATTCATTCCGTATATCATACACCATTGTTTTATTTCTCAAAGCAGCCTATTTACAAGCATAGTGAGATACAGATCACAACCAGTATAATATGTGACACCGTTGTTCCACTCCGTATAATACTGAAGACAGCTTAAATGTCCCTGAGGGTAACCAAACCCTTACCTGCAATGACTTCCAACGTCGCTCCAAGACTCATCAGGAAACATAGAAAGATAAATGGGATTATAATGTGCAAAATTAAGAGCTTCCCATCTGAGGCAGTGCTTGCCGCTCACACTTATTGATAGATCCCCTGCATACATTGATCCCTCCGAGACACATGCATCTGGTATTTAAACAAGAGAATATCTTCAAGAGTAATGCAGCCTTGGTGGCCTAGTGGTTAGAGTGTCCGCCTCGAGATTGGAAGATCGTGGGTTCAAACCCCGGACGGTTCATACATAAGACTTTAAAATTGGGACTCCTCCTTGCTACCCTGTGAGGTACTCCATATTAGGGTTAGAAAGAGGGCTGGAATGCCCCATTTCAGTCTAATGTGGCAGGGGGATCCCGACATGACCATAGCAGTTGAAAGGGATCTAAAGAACAATACAATACAATACAATACAATACAAATTCCGTATTCGATGGCTCTAATCTAATGCGTAGAAACAATACTCTTTGTCTGTCTGTCTGTCTGTCTGTCTGTCTCTGTTTGCACTGTCTGTCAGTTCTCCCTCGCTCTCTGTTCTCTTCTTTTCTATTTCCTTCTCTCTTTCTCTCTGTGTCACTCACTCTACGTATACTGAACAATACAAAATTTCTAAACTTTTAGTCTGACAGTTTTACGTAATGTAACAGTAAATAGTCTAATGCTTCCAGATGTAGAAGAAACTACACACACATGTTAATAAGGTAGTTCAGAAACATTCCCTTATTATTTTTGCTGGTATTGACCTATTTCCAGTCAACAAAAAATATTATTAACCAGTAATCAAATGTTGACCGAGCTGATTAATAATATCTTTATATTAATTCGAAACAAATCGGATTATTTTACGTGGATTATCGGATATTTTGATGAAAATAACTTCATAACTTTAACTATCTATCGACATTAAAAATTTACAGACCGGGGCATCGGCCAGTCAGAATACAGCATTTCCCCAGGTTATGCTACAAAATAAATTGCTTTGTGTTATGATATATATGAGTTGCCAAATATGTCAATAGTATGACTTTTGTGGATCGTGTGAAATCAGATGTCAGGGATTTAAAAACAAGCCATACTTGATTCGCAATACAATCCAAAGAATCCGGCAGCACATTGGCATGAGAATGAATCCCCAAGAGCTACGCAAGTAGCGCCATTCACACACAGGTTCGGATTACACGGCTCTCTTTCGTTTGCTGACCAAATACGGTATTGGTATTATAAGGGAGATAAAAAATGAATCATTTTAAAACGAATAGCGTTATTACATTAATAAAAAACCTTGTGTATCAAGTTATCATTTTACTTAGCCTTGCTAAAGTTGATCTTCATGTTATTCATTAATCAATACTACTTCGGTAAAACACGAGTCGCAAACTCTCCTAAGTTGTATGCAAAAAATGGCTAAAACTGAGAAGTAAACTTGCCGCGCAGTCTACTTGATATTTAACCATAATAGCTAAAGTAGTATATTGCTTTAACCAAAGAAATAGCAGTAATCTTTTCCAAACTTGACATGAAATTGCTGCCATATTAACAGCAGCGTACCTTCACATCGTGGAATGTTGCAGCTGAGTTTGCTTATTTCATTGACCACTAGCACAAAGCACCATGGTCCAGCCGCTGCATTGTTTGGATTTCTATTAAATAAATACCATCTTCTGCATTATAATTAAAAACCAAACAAACAAACAAAGATAATTAGGCCACTTGTTGGCTTGTTGGAATCTGTTGAATTTGTTTAGGATTAGAGAGTCAAATAAAGGATTCTAATGTGAAACTGTGAAACGCATAAACGCATAAATTTCACTTTTAAAAAAGGCTCAAGGAACGTGCATGCCTTGTTATATATATATATATATAAAAGTCACGACGGTATTGCTAGATATAAAATGCGTTTCATTAAACCTCTTTTAGATTTGTTAACAAGTCCTATTTTGGTGAAAGTTAATTGAAAAAAAAACTCACCGACACTTGTTTGCAACAGCGTGCCAGGTTTGCTCACCAAAAAGAGCTATCTGACGATACGGTTCCAGACCTGGGTGGTCCAATGAATACAAAACCTCTTTCCAGTACATGCACGGATATCCTGCAGCCGACACTGAATTATCCCCGGCGTAGCTTTCGCCGAGCTGACAATCGGTGAATGCTGTCATAAAAACATTATTCAAACAAGGAATAAATTCTTTCAGATAATTGTATTCGAATTTCACATTATAAATACAATTATAAATACAACTTCTGAGTAGTAAGCGCATATTTTCAATAGTGGATTTGTACCACAATGATTAAATAAATCCCGTACATGTTAAACAAAATAGTGAAAATTGTATGATAAGTTCAACGCAGTAACATATTTCATAATCATATTTTTTTCTAATTAAAAAAATTAAAAGAAAAACTTCTGAAAGATATTCCGACCATTTTGTGCCGGCAGGCAAACTTTGAGATATTTATTTGTTTCAGTTTATTTTTAGTCGAAGTTTATAAACTACGTTTCTTTGAGAAAAGTTGTTTCTGTTTAAATTTGCATTTAGAAATTGATACGCATTTAGATAAGACACACACCTCTTCCGTGGATCAAAATCTCACATAAAACAAGCTCACTTCTGTGTTCGGATAGCTCAATCGTCAAAAACCTAAGAAAATATATTCTCATGTAAATTTTTGGATACTTGAGTAATGAAATATTAAGTCAAGGTCATAACACCAATCTAATTAGATACTTGTCAGCATATATACCTAACGGTAAATAGTAAACAAACAAATGGACACACATACAAATATGTTACATATGTTGTAATTTATTTGATAAAATCTTTTTATTTAATTATAAGACGGAGTTAGATGTTTTTCTTCTTAACAATGTTTATATTTAATGGTCGTCATCGTTCTCAAATTGCTTAAATAAAAAATAAACTCAGATTTTTAGTACTCGCATAACAGTCAAATCGTTATGGCATACAAAATAAAGCAAATTTTAAACCTGTACAATGAATTTAGATATTGTACACAATATAAAGTGGATGTTCTGAACCTGAGAGGCTAAAAGGATAACCTTAATATGAATGTTACTTAAAACGTTACTTATAATGAAGCTTTGACAGACTGCTCTTAATATGAAGTGTTAGAAATTCGTTACCTTCCAATCTGCTGTTCGTCGCAGCTGACAATGTAGCCGTTTGCTGTAGAGGGAACAGCAAGTTGTCTGTACGTACATAGCTTCCTGTCCCTGGACTGTCTCGGGTCGTATGTATCTCCCGTAACCCAGATATAGAAGTTCCCCAAAGGTCTTTCGTCTCAAGAAACGTAAACTCAATAATTGATTCAGTTCGATAATGAATTTCCAATATATAACAGAGTTTTTTTCATATATGACTGCATCTTAAGCATAAATCTATATGAAAGTAAAAATGTTTCAATATTGTTCTTATCATAGCAGAGTTTCTAACTAAGGCGTTTTAATAGTAACAAAAAGCGTCATAATTTAAACTTTAAATCGTTACTAACAGTGAGAATAAACAGTGAACAAATCAACTAATGAATATCAATGCTTTGAAAAGGCTTATCTCACGTGTGTTTGGTTTGGTTTATTGGTGTTTTAAGTCCCTATCAACGATCTCAGCGCTATATCAGGACTACCCTGCCATATTATACTGATCACGTGTGTACTGAAGTTTTTAGTATATTGGTATATCTTAATAGCACCTCCGGTTTCAGTGAAGACAACTAGTGCATTGATAATGCACGTCCTGCCCAAATCAACACTCCACCACGGCTCCCATTCAGATAATGTTGATGAACAGGATCCGTCGCTTAACGATTGGCTGTTGTTCCCATCCATCGCTTTGTATGCCCAGTAGGTGTTACTTGTGGATGATTGATAGGTATGATGGGTATCTTGATAAGTACTTTGATAGATATTTTGACTTTGCGACATTTCTGAAATACCAGCGAAATTGTTATGATAAAAAATATTCCCCCTCACAAATAGTTTTATTACATAAACTATCAAATATAATTGTGTTGCCACTTATCTTACGACTGAAAACGAGCAAAACGATTTCACAGCAGGAACGTAGACTTCAGTTTATTTTTTCACTAATACTGAAGCATTTGCCAATACCCTTCGTTAAACTGTTTAATAAAAGTCTCTCAGAAAAGATTTAAACTCCTTCTGATACACACTACCTAACTAAGTACAAAAATACGCTTATTTCACAACGTCCTCTTAAGTTACTAATGCTACACTTCTGATACACTAAGCAGCGAAACAGCACATCCTGCGAGCATGTCGGCAAACAAAACAAATAGACTTACCACATCCAATGACAATCCATTGCATGGATATTTTGCCATGCCAGTCAACGGGGTGAAATTTGAGATGACGTAAAGCTACGGGGTGGACAAACAGAGATATTTTTTCGCTTGTACTATCAATATTTCCAGGAAATACATCAAAGTCATCTCCGTTCAGAATAAATTCCCATGTCTGAGCGTTTAGACTGTATGCTAAAGCACAAATATAAAACATCTGTTACTTAGTTATAATCTGTATACTAAATCACTAACATAACATATATTATTTAGTTATGTACTATGTACTGAAGTATTAGTATAAAACATGTGTTATTTTGCTGTTAGCTGTGTGTTAATCATAAGTATAAAACTATAAAACTGCTATTTTGGCATGAGCTGTGGGCTGAAGCAAAAATGTAAGACATTTGTTCTCCTGTGATATCTCTATATTAGATCAAAGTATATAACATCTGTTAAAATATCAAAATGAAACATGCATTGTTATGTTATAAAATGATGCCCCATGCCATTATTGTGTAAAATAATGCATAACATCTGTAATCATAGTTTTGCATGGCCTTTTCTGCAAGATTGTCGCAGCAAATATAAATTATATAAAAGAATTATATATTTTACATGGGACTTGTAAAGAGTAAATAATGGCGTAACATACACAAAGCAAATGCTGACACCCATGTGTTTTCCATGCTATTTCCTCTTGTTATTACTCCTTCAGCCAGCCCAATATACCCCAGATCAATTGCAATCCACTGGTTTTGATTCTGATCGATCGCTGTCCAACTTTGTCTGTATAATTATCACCTTTAGCATTTCTTTTGTATGCCTTCATATTTTTATAATGAAACGCAATGTCGGAAATCTTGTTTGGTTTGGTGCCTATAGTACATAAGCAGTACATAGTATCGGTGCCTATAGTACATAGTACAGGCTACTTCCACTCAAATGCATCAAAGCCTGTTTGGTATTCATCATATCGATTATGAGAATTTCCCTAACAAATTCCCATTATTTAAGATTTCTTTTCTTTGTGTGGCATTACCATGAAGCAACATAAAACAAACATACCCTGAAGAATATCCATTAATATCGAGCTTAGACATTTCTGGAAAAGCCCCAAGCTCAAAACTAGAGCAGTTATAAACTAATTCGACACCCCTTCCGCTAGAAGTCAAGTCAGACGTGCATCTAAACTTTTCTGCAACACAAAAGCTTTGGTTCGAGACATTATGTATTATTTATTTTATTTTTTATGATTTTTAAATATCTAAAGCATAACTCGAAACCAGTTTTAATGCATAGAATGTATATAAAATATTTAAATATAAAATGTTCAGCTGGTTTAACATTATGTTTGATTTAATTATCTAGCTACTTATTCAATGCTGTCTATGACATTCAGAGGCGAAATGCGTCGCAAAATGTAGTTACCAGAGATACAAATGTAGTAGTATTTTCCAGCGTTATTATAGACTTGTAACTTGCAAGCGGAGTTTTATATTCGCGTACACAAACACAATTACTGTCCACAACAACGCAATAGAAAAGCAAATACTTCTTTTTGTGTAACTATTTCTAAACAAATATATTACTTAAGTGGAAATCTTGAGTGCTGCAGTATTTCAAAAGCTTTTATGTTGAAATTATTTAGCCAAGAAAACAGAAGTATTTCAGATAAATTTCATTGTACTGGCGTTGTTATAAAATCTATCAATCAGTCATTTTCAGATAATTTACAAGAAATTACTTAAATTTCGAAAATTTGAGTTTTAAGCTCTTCCAAAGTTTGATGAATTTATTATATTTATCACTTCCACACAAAATGAAAGGAATGTATAACCTGAAAGGATATTGTAGTCAGAACATTGTGATACAATTATGGTAAGCAATATTTTTGTGTACTCACTTCGACATACTGGTACGTAACACTCTTCAAGAGTCGCGTTCCCTTCAATAAATACTGGACAGTACGGGAAAGTGTTTTCAGTGAGATACATGTAATGATCTTCATTGTATAACACCCTGAAAAGATGCATGTAAAATTCATCTTTGAAGAGAACCCTAAAAAATACAAGAAGTTGAAAAGCTAGCAGTCAGTGACTAATTGTAGTATGGATAAGCATTTAATAACGGAAGTAGTTTAATAGGGCGTTTAGTCCGCTAGATTACTCGTCACAAACGGTAGTTGTGTTCTGGTACACGCTTGTTTTAATCAAGATTATTTAGTCTTAATGTCTTTAGATTTTTTAGACTGTCTTTACAATCATACATTTTGTCGGTCTGTTTTGTTTAAGGATTATATTGTCAAAACATCATAACCTGCATTTGTTTGATAGATCATTCCATGATGAATCTCCAGGAAAAATATCGCCCCTGAAATAATAATTTCTGGGCTCTTCATCAAAGAATAAGGCAGTAAATACACGCCACTGTAGGCAAGTCCTTCCTGAAAGGCTTCTGGCCACATTTCCATGATATCGGCTATTGTCGTCTCTGCAGTCCCCTTAACAAATACGTAGAGATATATTTTAAGATATAGATATATGTCAAACGCATCGCTTGTTTGAACTGCCAGAATCATAAGCAGTCAGAGAAATTAATTAGATACATTAATTAAAGCCTAACTACGGATAGTTTTGAATTATTAAATATATGCTGGAATCCTGTTTTTTCCACAATAATCAGATTTCCTGTGTCATCTCCTCCACTTGCACTAGGGCCCTAGGGCCACGAATCTTGGGACTTATGTAGAACTTGATATAAACGTGTGCATGACCTTTTTTATTTTCGCCTTCGATTTCGTTTGCTTGTTTGAAACGCCATGTGAAAAGAGTGTATTTTTGCAAGTAAATGCGGCACAGAACATACAGTTGCTAAGCTTTGAGCGAGCTCTCACTGCGTAAATAGACAACACGGCGTATGCCTGATCAGTCAATAAAACCTGAAGTCAGCAAAAACTTACACACTACTCGGCTTATAAGACGTATTTGATCCATGTTGTTCGCAATATATTATTCAAGAAATAACCCATTGAAGGAAGTATTTTTGCGTTTTAATTTTTGTCAAAATGTTTAACATTTTGCTAGCGAAATGAGCTTCTAGTTTGCAACTGATTTCAAATGTTACATTTATAAGTATTTGCAATATTTCTTGATGAAGGTAAAATCTGGTTACTAACCAGATTCGCAGAATGCTCCAATAACGTTTTCTGGACATTCACAGCGATATGTTCCTAATTCGGCATCCTCAATACAAGTCGCGCCGTTCAAACAGGGATTTGACTGGCAGGCGTCAGCAATTTCTTTTAAATTAAAAACAAAACTTTTTATAATATTACTAGAAAATTTTAGATATTACTGAGACAGTTTGGCGGGATTGTTTTCTGATATTTATAATATGTATAGATATAGGTAAAAGACTCCCTTATTCAGATACTACTAATTGTATAAATATTTAGCAAACTTCATTTTAATATTTGCTTACAAGCTCATAAGCATTAAAAAATTGATTAGATTCTTTATTTGAGGCCATATTGGAGACATCATCTTGTAGTAAAGCTAACGGCCAGGTACAACATCAGAACATTCCGCAGTTATTAAGAACATATAAACCCTTTTGCGTTAAGCATACGTAAGTGTTTCATCGTAAGTGCTACCTCTAGACACTTGTAAAAACTTATCACAGAGAGTCGAATAAGAGAACATTACTGGAATGGCATAGGAGCTCTTTACTGAGTGAAACAGGAATAGATTATTACCAGAGCTAAACAATAGTATCACATTAGAGTGAATGAGTATATTACAAGAGGGGAACAGGAATATATTAACAGAATGAAAGGAGTATATTATTAGTGTAAATGGAGTACATGATAAGAGAGGGACAATCATATTATTAGAGTGAAACAGGAGTGTATTATTAGAGTGGAAGTACTGTAGTATTACAGTGGAATAGGAGTATGTTATTAGAGTGGAATTAGTAGGTTATTAGGCTTCAAGAGGAGTATATTATTAGGCTGAAGTCAGCATATTACTGTAGTGCAAAAGGAGTATAGGAGTACATTCTTGCAGTCGCATAGGAGTGCATAAAAGTACAAAACGGCAGTATATATGAAAACGTACCGGTACAATGAAGAATGTCACAGTACTCAACAATAAAATCACCAAAGGTCCAGTCTGAAATTGATGTAACGCACCATGGACCTCCAGTATCACGCGTAGGATTCCTAAGAAAAGAGTAAAGAGATATGGATAATGATTTACTTAGCGGCTTTACTAGAAATTCTGCTTGAAACTTGTTGCAATAGAATTGAAATACCAGAATATTTAAACAGCTCATTATGGGTTGTCGAAAATAAGTCTGTTTCTTTCCTTTATATGTCTCCATATATGTCTCGGGGAATAAGTAGTACGGCATTAAAAATATTCAAATAAATATTTGAGAGATTAAAGTATGGTGTATGTACAGTCGTGGCCATATTAGCATGGCAGGAAATACAAATGGTGCAAAAACAAGCCACAGTACAGCTTACCTGCAATGATTTCCCAACGTACTCCATGACTGATCCGGGAAAATATTTAAGTCATTGAAGTAAGATAAGATACCTAATGGCCAAAGTGTCAAATATTTCCACATAAGACAAGTGCTGCCCCCAGCAGAAGAACTAACACTACCTTTGTAAGTTGTTCCGCCTCTTATGCATTCTTCTTGTGTATCTGTGTGAAACGCTGGCATTTATTTTCAGCATGCCCAACAATGAACATTTCTGGTGTATTAGCATTTCAAATGCAGAAAATCTTTCTTGCTCATAAATTATGATTCACTAAGTAGTTCAAAAGATACATTGCCTAAATGCTAGTAAGTGTTCTTTCAGTTTTAATGACAATATTTAATACTAGCAAGCTGACAATAAAATCTGTTTATCTTTAACCCACGGTGACTGACTACATAGCGAACAATTCTTACACCAAAATATGTGTAAGTTGAAAGTTGTTCAAAATTATGCGCTTAGCATTTTGGTACTTAATGCCTGTTTTAGAGACTGTTTAAAGGAATTACAAGTTAGATTGCTTATTTAACAGAATACTGACAATGAAGAATATCTTAACGACTATTGACGACATGTTTTAATAGACCAATCACATCGTTTAACTACTCGCCAATGTGATTTGAAGCCTGCTGTTTTCATTTGAGGCTCACATTTTCCCATTTGATACCAGACACATATCATTTCTGACCCGAGTTTGACAGCCGAAGCATGAAACATTTTCGGACTTTTCAACATAAAATCCTTCGTGAAAAACATAAAAAGGATTTTTAATTATTATTAAAACTACTTTAAGCTCCAAGTATCCTAACTTGTTATTTATTGAAGTATTTTTGGAAGCCATATTGAATTTTATATTCGATTCGTTTGATATCGAGCATATAGTCATTTCATAATAAAAAAACTCACCTGCTTGGCATTGAGGAACAACGCAAGGAAAGATATGTATGGCTTTCAGTTGCACTACTGGACACAACAACTCTCCAAGGCCTATATCTCTATAACGGGGAAATTAGTCTTCACAATTATACAAGTGTTAAAGCTGTTACGTCGTTTCTCATATGTTCCTTCCTATATATGTGGGTTATTAGATAAAACTTTGTTTTTTATAATAAAACCATTAATCTATGAATACACATTTTTACTGTTTCTTCACTCTTCCTTCTTGCTACTTTAGCAAGTGCTCGCTTTCTCACTTTGCAAGTGCGTCCCGATATGGCCGTTATAGTTGCTGAACACGACGTAAAACACCAGACAAACAAATACAGTGAAATCCCGCTATTAGGGACAAAAAGTGACTGAATAATTTTGTTCTTAATGGCGGGGTGTCCCTAATTTCGAGGTCCTGCTCTATCTGAAAACTACAACTAAAATCTTTGGCTATATTTCTTACACTTTTTCCATCACTAGCTTTGATTATTTTAACTTTATCAGATAGCGAAAGTTCGTTCCGTTTTCTTTTCACACCACCGATATTCAGACTTAACAAGTTGCATAGCATCTTAACCTAGTATAAAGACAATGAATTACTTGGTCTTTTATACGCATTTCAAAAGACGGAGCACATGTCAATAGGGATTAGTCATATAAAGCTTCTCTCTTAAGCACACATCTTTTGTAATAAGCCCTATCTTTACATGCACTGTGTTCAGTATAATGTACGCAATACCCACAGATAACAATAGCGAAAAAAAACAAACACTGCAAAGTAACTAGCTGATAGGGGCTGTTTACATAACGTACAAAATATATGGACAGCAATTTGACTGTCCGCAATAGAGGGGTTGTTTTAATAGTGTAACCGTACTTACGGGATAAAAAGGGTGTCCCTAATTCTGAATAGAGGGGTGTCCACAATAGAGGGGCCTGGATATAACAGAACTCTATGGCGTTTTAAAATAGACTGAAAAATGCTGTTCATAATTCAGGGGTGTCCATAATAGAGGGGTGTCCATATCCGGGGTTTTACTGTAGATAAAAACTTCAAGGATTCACTTCGTGATTTATATGTACCTGCAAAATGGACCAAATACAGAAAACAAGCTGGAGTACGTTTGTATTTCCAAAGACAAGAATTCCTCCGCAAGGCCCCAATCTAAGCATCTGCTACCAGGAGCACTGTAGTCATGGCCACCAAAGTAGCCAGAACTGTACTCTTGACAATTGGTCATATCTATAATCATACAATTTTGACACATAAAGATAGTAATTTGACATTTTTATGACATATAAATAATATTTTGTCTGAATTATAATGCATTCAGTTGCTCTATAATTAACACTCATCTAGATAATAATATCCTTATAAAACAAGATTTTGTAACAGTCTATATTTCACAGTAAAAGTCAAATTAATATGATTTTTACACTTGCAACAGAGGTGTTTCTTCACCAATAAATTACCTGTGTTATTTAAAATTATATTTATATGTACATTTTACTGTTGGATACTGGTCAGTACTGCTTTAGTTCTACTGAACATCAAAATAAGGCTTGCCTATTTCGCAATAGCGTCCAGCAAAGCCATCAGTACAATGGCAGTTAAATAACTTCGGCGCCAGTAAGACACATGTCGCACCATTTTGACACAAATTTGGACTACATGCATCAGTTATATTGTCTGTAAATAACAGAAAATACCCAAGCAATACAATGAACCGGTAACATTAAATCACATAGAGAGCATGAATGCTACATATTCTATATATATATATTCTATGAATGATATCCATTCTTTAAAAATGCTGCAGATTGTATATATTCTATGAAAGCTATAAATTCTATAAATGTTACGTGTTCTATGCATTCAATGAATACTCTGCATTCTTTATATTCAAGGAAGCATCACAACATTGTATTTTACAGGTACATAACCTAAGGCAATTTAATTGATTTCTTTGTTTGAACATACAGGTACATAATAACACAATATTCAAAAGTATTTCCATTTGACAAGTGTTGCATAGTTTTCATAGTTATTCCTTGCTAAATATTTAGCAAGGAATCTCTTTAATATATGCACCTGGGATTACTATTGTTCAAATTGATATTAGGAACAGTTTTACTTTCTAGCAAAATTACTTGGAATATCTTTAGAATATGCACCTGGGTTTAGTACTGTTCAAATTGATATTAGCAACAGTTTTACTTTCTTGCAAAATTACTTCCAAGTTGAAAGCAAAAGCCAAGATCTGGCTGCTCTGAAGCACGGTTTCAGTATTAATTATTATGACGTGTTCATTGCATATCTCTTCCATGGTCTACAGGACTATTTAAAATATTGTTTCTCACGTGGGCATTGTGGTATGTCGCAGTATTCTGTATCGGCTATGCCATTTATAATAACCAGACACCAAGGCCCTTCTATATCAATGTCTGGATTTCTGTTCATGCACAAAACAATGGCTTGTTGTGGTTGTTGAATGCAGTAAACTGTTATGGGTTTTAATACATACGCATTAAGGCTACTATCGAAAATAGAGAGCAGATTTCAAAAACAACTATTATAGTATTTGTAATTTTTTGCTGAAATAAATCTATTTCGAATTTTCGAAGTCCGCAAAAGTGCATAAAGTCTACAAAAATTGATTAATTAATAAAATTTAGCACAATACTTTATATACCTGCATTTATTTTCCAACTCTTCCCAGGAATTCGTCTTGAAATTTGGGAAAAGAAGCTGTAGATACCTCCCAAATCTCGTAGAAATGTCAACAAAGTCAATCCAGTTAGTGCACTGATTGCCATTCTTGGTAACACTAATGCTACCACTATAAAGAAGATGATAATGACCAATCCCTTTCCTGTGCCAGCAATCATTATCTACAGATGCAATAAACAGTAAGAATGTCAATGCTAAGGTCTTCTGTAAATGAAGTAAGCAGTAAGAATATTAATGAGGTGTTACTAGAGAGATTAAATAAGCAGTAAGAATGTTAAGTATATGTTCCTCTACGAATAAAATAATCAGTAAGAATGTCAAGGTTGGTTTTCTCTTCAAATGACATAAGCATTGCCAATGATGAGTTTTTCTACAGATTAAATAAACAGTAAGAATATCAAAGATGCATTCCTCTACGAATAAAATGAACAGTAAGAATATCAAATTCGTGTTCCTCCAAAGACGAAATAAGCAGTAAGTATGTCAATGATGTGTTCCTCTACGAATGGAATAGGAAGTAAGAATTCAACGATGTGGTCCCCTGTATATGAAATAAGCAGTAAAGATGTGAAGGTTGTTTTTGTCGTCCATTTAGTTACATGTTTATTTGATACATATTTTAAGATGTTAAATGACATCCTGTTATATAGCCAAATGAATAATAAAATATTTCTTCACTGTCAGATTACTTATATATACTTTGAAAGCACTTTTTTGCAGAAATCTTTTTAACGAAAATTGTTTTAAAGTAAAAAAAAATCACTATGCCTTAAGTCAAAGGAATAACCTGAAAAAATTAAATTATCTTAACGTAATGTAAACAGTTTTTATATTATCTCCCGCCGTCTTGCCGAAGATGGGGGATATAGAAACACACTGTGTCCGTCCACCAGTCGCCAGTTTTGTTTCTAGACAATATGTCCGAAACTAGTGGGCGGATCTAGTTCATATTTGGTATGCCTAACAACCAAGATATCTAAATGGCCTTTTGGGGTTTTGGTCGGATCGAAGCCCATCTGGATTTGTATTTGGACTTAGAATCCCAAAATCCGGATCTCAACGTGTACTTTGGCTTCCGGACGAATCCGGATCTCAACGTGTACTTTGGTTTCCGGACGATATCTCCGAAACTAGTGAGCGGATACGGTTCATATTTGATATACGTAACAACCAAGATATCTAGATGTGCCTTTTGGGGCTTTTGATCGGATCGAAGCCCATGTGGATCTGTATTTGGACTTGGTTCAGGTAATTTTCGAATTTATCTTCTTGTGAACATCCTACGTAGTTCATTTATTTATGAACTGATGTTTTATCTGCTTAGTTTAAGTGCGGTATCCAACTGCCTACCACATCTAGTTCGATACGATATGTCTCGCTCTGCATGACGCCAAAGTGAGTGACATTGCATTATACTTCCGATTTCCTTGGCCCCCAGATCGATGCCTTCTTCAAGCTGATGGGCATATGTTCTTGTAAAACGACCTCTACGTCTTTTGTAAGTGCAATGCTTTAAGCTGGACCAGCCTCGGTGGCCTAGTGGTTAGAGTGTCCGCCTCGAGACTGGGAGATCGTGGGTTCAAACCCCGGTCGGGTCATACCTAAGACTTTAAAATTGGGACTCCTCCTTGCTACCCTGAGAGGCACTCCACATGTAAGGGTTAGAAAGAGGGTTGGAATGCCCCATTTCAGTATAATGTGGCAGGGGGATCCCGATATGACCATAGCAGTTGAAAGGGATCAAAAGAACAATACAATACAATACAATACAATACAATACAGCATCCGCCTTATTAATTACACTCACGGCGGGGGATATGGCAATTACTGATTGCTTTTGTTGTCTTAACGCTCACGCGTTATGTAAAAAGTGGCTAAAATTACTCAAACCTCACGCGTAATGGAAAAAGTGGTTAAATTGTTTTAACTCAAAGACATATCGTATGACGTTTCCCAAAAACCACCAGATCAAGATTATTCAGATTATTACACTGGAACTGTTTAAATATTCAAAATTGTCATATTCCCGAAAATGTAAAGTTGTTTATTAATTCATTAATTATGACATGATCATTAGTACACCTTTATAAGCTATATGTCGTAATTATATGCAAGCGTCTTGAGACTACCAATGGCATGTTCAGTATAAATCCACATGTTGAAAATAATAGTTTTGTTTCGTACCTGACCTGTTCACGGCAAATGATGGCAAAGTATGTGTGGTTGAATCAACGTTGTGAAGTACCCTGTGACTGTGCCAAGTGTCGACCGAAGAAGTATGAAACTGTGGATTGTCACTGGTGTGTGCTGTACCGTAAAAGTCGCTGCTAGTCTCTGTGCTCATTTCTGCATATACCGCATTTAAGTACCAACACATATACAATTCATTTGTAGAATAACTAGCAAGTATGGCACAAATTATGATGAAAGTACTTATATAATTATGATGAAAGTACTTATATATATATATATATATATATATATATATATATATATATATATATATATATATATATATATATATATATGCCTGAAATGACTATATATATATATATATATATATATATATATATATATATATATATATATATATATATATATATATGTGTGTGTGTGTGTGTGTGTGTGTGTAATTCCAGCAATACGGGGACCATTTTTGCTAAAAATCACAGTATTAGGGAGACCAAAAATTTAAGGAGACCTAAAGTAGCTCTCCTTAATTCTTAGCGTGTTTAAACGTTATGAAACTACATACTAAATAAAAAATAAGTGATTCTATAACATAATGAATATAATATATTCTGTTTTAAAATTAAATTTAAGTGTTACCACTCGATAACAAGCTAAAAAACATACATTATTTTTTCCAAATGGTCTCCCTAAGTGCTATATATCAGGCACGGTCCCCCTATGACTGGTTGCAGATCTATATATATATATATATATATATATATATATATATATATATATATATATATATATGTATATATATATATATATATATATATATATATATATATATATATATATATATATATATATATATATATATATATAAAGGATAATTTACCCCCATTTCTCTGATCCAAACCACCAGCTCTTGTTGCTGCATCGCGTCTTGGGTTCTTGTCTTCTTCATCTGAGCAATAATTGTGTGATTTTAAATATGCAAAATACTATTAGTTGGCAATATTTAAGAGGTTTTCAAAGATGCCAGAAAAAGACTCAATGGGCGAAATATTACTGTTTGATTTGACAAACTGTTACTGTTGTTCACAAAAAATGCATAAACATCCATGTCAATAGTTAATTAAATAAAAAGAAGCAGAATCTTCTGTGTGGGAATGATTGATACATATAACAGACATCTGCCTTAAAGAAAGTAAAGCGTTCTGGGGTTATTAGCAAGTTGTGCAATTTATTTTGAATCTTGTTCTTTGCTACATTTTCATTTTACCTGCCATGGAATGCCTGAAATGACTACTTAAACTGAAGTGTTTTGGTAATTTAAACAGCAAAAAACTAAAATAAATAATTTTATTCAAGTTGTTGCAGTGTAAGGTTTGATAAACATATCCCTTATTGTCATTGAGATTCAAAATCTATCAAAACAACGGAAAAGAACACATTATTGCCTCATACAACATACAGCCAAATTAAGAAAACACTTTATTATATAAATTTACTCTTTAAATCGATGACTTCTGCAAAAATTCAACTTACGTTTATCAATTGTTTTGATGACTGTTACAGTGAGGAGAACAGCGAATAGAATTAAGCACACGAAGCCAATTGCCACCTTTGCCTTACGGGATACTTTTGCTTGTTTTATTGGAACCGCTGTATCTTCCCATGCCATGTCGCCTCCAAAGATGACTGTCCCTTACATCTCTCAACCCAAACACCTAGACTGTACAAACTTCGAAGCGCTCAGCTTTCCAATCTATTCCCCAAGGACGCTGTTGATAGCGGTTTGCTGGTGCATTTTCTACGCCATTTAAATGCATTAAGTGGGTAGTGAATGGAACTTGTATGGAATTAATTAACGCCATGATCTAATCTGTGGAACCTTTGTTTGTTGTTATGAGAACGATATAATCATAGCATTTTCCTCTCAGGTGTCTCGTTAAATGTCCCAGTATATAAGGATTAAATGTGAAACGATTTTAAAGAAAACTCAGATAAATCCTTATTACTTTCTTGGATTGCATTTATGGAAAGAATATTTATTTTTCCTTATGATTTATGCAGACAGATAACTTGCAGTCGAAACGTATCCAATATTGCAAATTTCCGAAATAGCGTATTTGCCACTGAAACTTCTTACGGGTACATTTGTTATGATGTGTGATCTGTATTTGTGTTTCAGTGTAGTGGGCAAGCAGAAGCATGTATTCGTTCTCCTTGAAGACAAGTTATGTCACGCATTTGTCGTAATCTTCGAGATGTACCGCTCTTGGTCTTTGATTATGAAAGTAGGCTGAATCCTAGCAATTCATGGGCACATGTATTGTTACATATTAATCTTAAGGGTAATGTAGCATTATATAATACATAGGTCATATGAGACATATAATCAAGGTCATATAATGCAAGTTCATATAATTCAAGGTCTTCCCCGTTTTTACACAGTTATTTATCACCATGAATTTAAATTCCATAACATCACAGAGCGAAAATCCATTATTAATGCTATTGTGCCATTTCTTTTGAGTATTACAGTACTATGTAATGGTTTAGAAGGCCACAGCTTAGCTATTGTTGATTTGTGGTCGACCTTGCTTGATAATTTTTCTGCATTTTTTTTTTTTTGCAATGGAGTTAATTAGTACAACAAACATACAACCAAAAACAATACACTTCTAGCTACACTACATTTTAACGACAAAATCTGTTTTAATAGCAGTTATTAAGCGGTTAGTTACGCTGTCACTTTTCTGTTGTATCACAATTTGTAGAGATACAGGGAGACTTGGGATAGGACCATCTGTTAATGAGACCACCTCACAAATAGGACCACTCGTCTTCTATTGTAAAAAAAACACACAAATAGGACCACTCTTCAATTCACCTTCTATTGCAAAAAATACCGCACAAATAGGACCACTCACCTTCACTTGTAAAACCGCACAAATAAGACCAGTCCTCAATTCGCCTTATATTGCAAAAAATCAGACAAATAGGAGCACTCCTAACTTCGCCGTCTATTGCGAAAAACCTCACAAACAGGACCACTCCTCAATTTTCCTTCCAATGTAAAGGGTCCGAAAAATATCACCACTTCTCAGTTCGCCTTCCATTGTAAAGGACTTCCTCTCAGTTCGACTTCTGTTGCAACGAATCACAAAAATAGGGCCACTTCTCAATTCGTCTTTCATTGTAAAGGACTCGACAAAGAGGACCACTCGGAATTAAGCCGACAGTAGTTCAGTTCCATTGGTGGTTCTATTTCCGGACTTCCGCTGTATAAACAACGTAGATTATGAGCAATCAAACAATCAAACCTGAGCATGGTACTGTCAGTAATGTTAACACACCGCTTCATCATCCAAGTAGATATGTACATCAGACAGGTGCCGTCATAAATGCCACAACAACCAAGATAGCGGAAGTCAGTTCTGACTCCTGGTTTAAGACCGATTGCTTTTTAGGTCAGTGATGAATCGGAGCAATGATAGGTCTATAGATTGTTTGCATCAAAATTGTAAGCATCGTATAAAAAGACCTCCTAACGTGTATACGGCTCTAAATGACAGCTATCTTCCGTATCGAAAGGTATAGCGCTAATTATTCAAGTGCCGGTATTCAGAGTTAGAGAAAGAATTACTTCAGTGTTGATATTCAGATTTAGAGGACTCAAGTGTTAATATTCAAAATTGGAGAAGGAACTCTAATATCAACATTTGAGTAATTCTTCCCCTAAGTTTGAATATCTGAATAATAATCTACTTACTTTTCGTAAGGAAAACAGAAACCAAAACTATAACATGACACATGAACGGATGGATAATGTTGGTATGCCACATTAAGCTGTATGAAGTAAAACAACTTACGCAATGGAGCTGCATAATCGCTCGTGGACTAAGTACAGTCACGTGCCCCGTTTGTACGCCGATTTTTTTTATATTCTCACAGAAAATGTTATATTTTGGAATCAGTTTTTCTCACTGTAATCGCCCCGGTAACACTTTGCCCCACCCCCTCCCTACCCCTCCAAAAAAGAGGTCTCTGAATTAAGACTACTTTTAGAACCAGTAAAATTGCCTTAATCTAGAAGTGATCGAATTTTAAAGGTCAAAGTTTAAAGGTCAACTTAAAAAAGAAGCAAATGGCTTTTGGCCGTGGTGGGCTCTGTTCAGAGGCGGTCTTTATTTAAAGGTGGTCCTATCGCGAGGGCCTACTGTAGCTGAGAAGATCCCTTAAATGTGTTACTCGTCTGTGACAAATGTTTATAAACTCGACAAGAACATGCCTATTTTTAGCAAGCCTGGGTTAGCTTGGCTGTTATGACCGAATGCAAATTGATCAAAATCTTTGTCATGCCTACGCACAAACAGGCAGAATGATTGCAGGAGCACAAATTTATAACACTGGATTTTACCATTTGCAATGATGTTGTATTTCTACTGGATTTCACTGAGAGTTGTGTGATTTGGACAACATTGACGACGTCACAATGACGTTGTTGCAACGTTTGTCTGAAAATAATATGTTCACGAAATATCATTGAAACTGCAACATAGTGTGATGATATGTTAGAAAGGTAATTTAATATTAAATGAATTATTACTTGTCTTGGCGTAATTGTTAAGTTTGGCACCTATCCTGTAGGGTTTGGGGGGGGGGGGAGAGGGAGGTGGAGGGTAACAACTACCAGGAAAAAACGGAAGAATTAGCAAGACCCCAAAACTTGCACACCTCAGTTACCCTTTCCAGCAAACATTAAGACGTCAGAATGACGTCGGGTCGTTGTCGTGACCCGACGTTTCTGACGTCGGACTGACGTGCCGGTTTTGGTTGTATATGAAATGAAACCGACGTCGGGTCGGGTCAGAATGACGTCGGGTTCCGACCTAAATCCGACGTCGGAATTAAGTCGGTTTTAGGTTGTATATGAAATTGGAACCGACGTCGGATTCGGACCTGAAACTGACTAGAGTTTTATAATTAATAGATAATGAATTATTTAACTGCTGTTGTGAAATACATACGAAAGCATTTTCCCTGTAAATTTTTACAATCTAGGAAGAAAAATACCGACGCGCCATCAAAATTCTAAAATTTTCATGTAAAAATTACGTTTTTCTTCCTCTTTTTCAAAGTGACTTCCATTTCCGGTGAACGATAATAATATTCATCGCTTTTTGGGCGTATTTGCAGCGTCGGAATGACGACAGAAAACCGACGTCGGCTTGACGTCGGAATAAAGTCGGGTTTTAGGGTAATAGGTCAGAATATGGTTGTGAAGTCGTCGCGACCAAAATACAACCTTTTTCGACCAAAAAAGACGTCGGTTGTTTGCTGGGTTCCCTCCCCCCATCCCCAACGCAGTAATTCCATCGCTTACCCAGCTTGATCACCCTCGCTCCCCTACCCCCCCCCCCCCCCTGATAAGTTACGAATGTATGATAGCAAAAATAAATAAATAAATGAAATAAAAAACCTTTGGAATTCAATGGCAAGCACCAAATAGCACACTCCATGTATAGCTACAGTGAAGAACTTAATAAAATGTCGCATAAAATCTGAATAAGATACGAAGGATGGTGTATTGTAAGTGTTAATGTGGCATAAACTGTTTGTTTCTCTCTCTGTCCTTGCCAAACATCTACGATTCCGTAGGGTGTGTGTGGGGGGGGGGGGGGGGGGAGGATGGGGGTGTAGGTTATGGTGTACTATGTGGAATTAGTTTTACATTTATTCAATATTTGAATGTATCTTGTTCATTTTAAAAACATTGCTAAATGAATTAGAGATATCTATAATTTTAATTTAGAGATATCAAAAATGATGGGAAATGGCATTCCACAAAGTTAAAGAGGTATGCCCTCTACAGTCGGCATTTCACTCTTTAAAACGTAATAATGCACGAACTTTCTTGCAATAAAATATCGCAGAGTGGTTAATCTATCGTTTTATTTCGTAAAACGAGCTTTTACGAGTAAAAGCGCAATTCGCGTTCTCCACTTTTAATGGGTTCCCTTCCAGTAATATTTACCACGCAATATAAAAAAGAACTTTTTGAGGTACTGTTCAAGATACTCTAACCCTTCCATCCATCCTATGGCCAATCAGAATGCCCGAGACGTCGTCTGCTAGTCTCGTATAAACGACATTCCCTTTTT
Organism: Protula sp. h YS-2021; assembly: GCA_949752745.1. Classification (NCBI taxonomy): domain Eukaryota; kingdom Metazoa; phylum Annelida; class Polychaeta; order Sabellida; family Serpulidae; genus Protula; species Protula sp. h YS-2021. The sequence continues at coordinate 46,589,884 of OX457030.1, read as the reverse complement.
AGCCCCAAAAGGCGGTAAAACACGCCCAGGCTAGTTGGGGATGGATGGGACGGGTTAAAATCAAAGTTAAAAGTGGAGAACGCGAATTGCGCTTTTACTCGTAAAAGCTCGTTTTACGAAATAAAACGATAGTTTTACTTCGCAAAAGCTTTGAATTCGCTTATCTCCACTTTTAATGGGACTTGAGTCCGGAGCAGGGGAGCCTGCCATTCCTGAACTGCCCAAAAAGGTCGCGAATTACACTATGGCTTGTAAAAGCTCATTGCATATAGGCGAGGAGTGCTGTGCACTCGACGCAAAGAAGAAATAAAACTTGTCAGCTAAGTTTCAATTCTTTTAATGATTTCCTAAATAAAGTCCGGAGGCGTACCATTCCGGTCTTTCAACATAAGGTAAATCGTAACAAAGTAAAAAATATCACAGCAACTGTCAGTTGAGATGAGAAGGCTTCCAACCATGCCATCATCTTTTTTGAGAACTATCACCATCCCCCTCCAACCGCCCACCGGATGGATCCCTTCCTCAAGTTCTCACTATTCACTTGCTATGTATTGATGAACAATTAGGTTTATTTAGAAGTACTACAAAACGATCGTAAATCCATAGGAATTACGCAAATAAACTCTTTGACACTTCTAGTAAAGTGACTGAAGTGTCTTACAAGACATGCAATTCAAACTTGAAAAAGAAAGCGAGTCCGCTGTCTAACTTTTCTTCTTCTCATTTGATAAATTACCACGTTTATTTGAAATAAACTCATAGCGATTGACTAGATAGTACTAAAACTACTGTAAATCGTCATAAAATGAAAAACAGAAAAAATTTTGCTTATTTATGACTGTTTTCCTATATGGGGCCGTTATGGTCCCATAAGCCCATAATGATACTATGGTACCTCATACCATGAACCATAAACCGGCTTTCGGCCTTCCGGCTACAACGGGTGTACGGTCACTGGGTACGTCTGGGACCGACATGGTCCCCCCCCTTTCTTTCTGAAAAACATGAAGAAAGGAGATCAAAACTTAAGCATCCGAGTAGCCGTAAGACCGAAGACTGGGCTGTACTCATTACACATGCGATCCTGAACACTTCGGAGTAAATAAATGCTTAATTAAACATAACCGTCCAGCGTTCGTCCGTAACTTAATATAAGCACGAACCGAAATGGTCCAAAGGACCTGAGCGAAAGGCGAAATGTTCAGAGTAAGAAGGAAAGACCTTCTTGTAGGTTGTTACTTTCGTGGCTTGTTGTTGTTGTTACTATTCCCATTACGGCCCTTGGAGAAGTTACTCTTGTGCTTGCCCTTGTTCTTAAACTTGGGAGAAGCATTCCTACAACAGAAACACTCAGCCTGTAATGGTCGTTTCTGAAGCCACGAACGGTCCTAATGAATATAAGCCAGACAATTCATCTTGAGAAAAATCTTTCAGATAGTATTTAACAAACGAGTTGGGGGAAACCCAACAACCTGTTTTTAATATATCCGAAAGGGACACGTTGCGTACCGCCCTGAGGGAATTGGCTACTTGCCTTACCTGATGGGCTTTGATGTTTGATTCCCCTAACGGGTTAGGGTCGATTTGTGCATCGTCATAGGCTGCCAAAATGATCCTTTTAATATAATTTGAGATCGACTGTTTCGAAAGATCTTTGTTAAATTTCGGCATAAACGAAATGATGAGAGCCTTCTGATTATCTGATCGGTAGGCCTCTGACATTTCCAAATACTGTTGCAGCGCTTTGACGGGACACAAAGAGACCAGACCGTCTGAGTCGGGGTCATCTGGTAGGGATGGGAGAGTAATGTGATCGAACGTTCCCATCCCTTGGGTCATGATGTGGGTTTTTCCCATGAATCCTGCTCTAGGGACTAGGGTGACCTTCTCCCATGTACCCTTATCTTTATTTACCTTTCTGTCTAGGGCATGGATTTCGCCTCTTCTTTTGCCCGAAGCTAAGGCCAATAAAAACGTGAATCTTAATGTTGCGTTTTTTGCTGAAATCACGTCCTTACTAAATATATCTGGGCGCTGAAGATACTGTAAGACTATTGATAAATCCCACTGCGCTATGTTGGATGGGCAGGGTGGGGAGCTTACTTTAAAATGTCTTACTAGCTGTGATAGGGAAGTATCTTCGCCCGGGTCGTAGCCTGTAGACGCTTTGAGTCTTGACCCTATAGCGGCCCTATAGCCCTCGATGGAACTTACCTTTAATTTCACCTCCGTGAAAAGGTGATCGAGGAAATCCGCTACCACTGCTGGGCTAGCCTGAAACGGATCTAGCTTAGAAGTGCTACACCAAGCGGCAAATTTATTCCACTGCGACCTGTAAACTTTGGCCGTTGAACCCTTGTGACTGTTTACTATTTTCTCTCTCACCTGCTTAGAAAAACCCTTGTTTTTCAGAAAGGACTGGTCAGACACCAAAGGTGGAGGTTCAGTAAGCGAGGGGAGGGGTGGAAGTGATGCCAATGGGGTTGTGATAGCAACTCGTTGTGGCATGGGATCGGTATCGACCTTACTACCTTGCAATGGAGTAGGAGGGCGAACCATGGGGCTTCCGGTGTCCATGGGGCAATGAGTAATAGGAACGGTGGTTTCAACTCGATTACTCTCTGCAGGACTTGCCCTAAGATTGCTTGTGGGGGAAAGGCATACAGTACCTCGTCCCGTGGCCACTGACAATTGAGAGCGTCTACTGCCCAAGCTGCTGGGTCCGGGCAAGGAGACACGTACCGGGGAAGTTGGGTGGTCATCGCGTTTGCAAACAGATCCAGAGTCGGGGCACCCCATGGGGATTGGTGTGTCACCCACTGAAAGGACCGAGGGGATAGGCACCACTCGGTGTTGATAACTTGACCCTGTCTGGAGGCTAAGTCCGCTAGGACGTTTAATTTCCCGGCCAGGTGACGGGCGGAAACGGTCACCTGTTCCTCCCTGGCCTTTGAAAGAATTTGGAATGCAAGTTTGGACAGGGATCGTGATTTGGTGCCCCCCTGCTTGTTGAGGTAAGCTATGGCTGTGGAGTTGTCTAACCGAAAAAGGACTGCCTTGTTTCTGAGTTGGTTGGTCAGCTTGATTAGGGCAATCCAGACCACCCGAAGCTCCAGCCAGTTTATGTGGTAGGACTGAAGCGAGGGTGGCCATTTGCCCTTCCATACCTGACCATTCCAATAAATTCCCCACCCCGCATGGGACGCATCGGTCTGAATCTCTATCTCCGGGGTGGGGGGCTGAAATGGCATTCCTTCGGACATAATTAGAACATCGCACCACCACTGTAGGGCTTGTAGGGTTACCTGTGAAACTTGCATCCTCGCTGCGGGTGAACGACCCTGATGCAACGCCCATCTTACCTGGCTTTGAAATGGCCTGTAATGGAGACGGCCCAGGGGGACTGTCTTCTCTGTTGCCACTAACAGGCCGAGGAGCGATTCCATGGCCTGTAATCTCACCTTCTTTCCTGGGGAAATACCTTTTATGGCATCTGCAATTCTCTGGCGGCGTTCTGGCGTAGGGAACGCCTTTGCTATTGCCAGATCCCAAAACTCCCCTAGAAAGGTAATGGACTGTTTGGGGGTTAGTTCGGACTTGGCTAGGTTTACTACTAGACCTACCTCTAGTGCCTTGCGAACTAAAGACATTGTATGATTCTCGGTTACCTGCCTGTCTTGATTCGCCAGAAACCAGTCGTCCAGATACTGAAAGACTAACATCCCTTCTAGCCGTGCCCATGTTTTCAGTACTTTCATGACCTTGGAGAAAACGTACGGGGCCGTAGCCAGACCGAAGGGAAGTGCCAGAAACCAAAATCGTCTTTTCCCTACTTGAAAGGCTAGAAATTTTCTTGCCGAGCGATGGAGAGGAATATGGAGGTAAGCATCGGAGAGATCTATGGAGGTACCCCACATCCCTTCCCGTAATGACCCTTTTATCACCTGGGCCGTGTCCATCTGAAAGGTGATCACTCGAAGAAAACCGTTTATGGGGGAAAGGTCGATTACCAGCCTCCACCCTCCGGATTTCTTGGGAACCAGAAAAACTCTGCTGAAAAAACCCATTTGATTTTCTGGCATTTCCTCTATCGCCTGTTTTTGAGACAAGCTCAGTAGCATTTCTTGGAGAGCTCGGTCTTTTTCTGACCCCTTGGCGTAAGAGGTGACTAGTTGTCTTGGCGCATGGGCGGTTAGGGGAATAGGGCACCTGAGCCCGTTCCGGTCTCGTTTGAAAGGTAGGGAGTAACCTCTCTTTAACCAACGTACTACCCTTCGAGACGCCCCCATTTCTGCCCATTGCTGCCAAAACTTTCCTAGTCTTCCTCCTACGGGCAAGGAGGCGTTTAAGGAAAGTAAATTTTCCAAGTCTCTTAAGTTTGCTAAAGTATCGCCAGGAGATAAGGGAATCTCGTGACGGTACTTTGGTTGGCTGCTACCTGAACGACTGTGGAGCCGGACCCTCTGTCTTGCTGCCGGGGCTGGGTTTCGGTTTCTTGACAGGGGGCTGTTGTAGCTGCGCACTCGGCTTAGACGGTGCTGGAGAGGACTGTTGTGGTCTCTTCCTCTTCAGTGGACGTTTGAAGGAGGAGCGAGACATCCTGGACATCAGGGCATAATCTTGCGAAAGCGAACGACTTTCCTGGTTCACCCTCTCTATCTCGGCGGGAGGAAATAGTTCTCGTTCCTCCAGGATAGGGGCATGACGCAGGTCCCGCAAACCTTTGACACTAGACCAGCAGTGCTGGAGAAAGGCATCTCGACGTAAGTAGACCATTGAAGTCATCAAAAAAGTGGAAAGTTTGACCACGTCTCGGGTAGCTAAGGCCAGGCATTCCATCAATTTAGCAGACACGGGATCACTAAGGCGAAGTTCTTCCCAACGCGACTTTAGTGCTTTAAGTGCATGATCTTGAAAAGACATAATGTTCAGGATGTGGCGAGAAGACGCCTCGATGGTCTTTGCGTCTTTCTCCACTAATGGAATGTCTGAGTCACTACGCACTGTGGGCATCCAGACTGTACGCTTCACGGGCTGCTCCAGTGCCTCTAGGGGAATTTTTTCATCCGCTGACCGATATGGTCCTGGTCGTACTGAGCAATGTTTAGATAAATGGAAACGCGACAACGTGCGACCCTCACCGGCGTCCATCTTCTTGAACTCTTTCGCGCGGACCGTGACAGCATGAGCAATGCCCTCACTGGTGGCTAGTGCGATAAACGAGTCCTGTTGTGGTGGAGCTGCCTGAGATGTCATCCGAATGGGCGGATCCTCCTTATCTAAATTTGGGGAGCCACAGGAGACCTCTGCTAAGCGGGCTATCTCTTGAATGGCATCCCTGAACGGCACGTCTTCTGGTGCAATCGTAGAAGCAGAACTCGAGGGGGCCGCGTCCTCGACCGATGGGGCAAGATCTGGTGGAGAGGGAGTACGGATGGGCCGTCTGCCCGCTGCCGCTGGATCTCTCCAAAGTCGATGCCCTTGGCCGGGAGAACGCACCTGCTCCACTGCCCGTAACGGTAAATGACAACGGGAATGTACTGACGTACCCTCGGATTCTTCTTCCCCGTCTTCCACCTCCGACTCCTGTTCATCAGATGCTGCTTCTGGGAGTTGGGATTGTGAAAAATGTGACATGTGGGGTTCCCCTACTGGGGTGTAAATTTCTTTCTCCCTGTTGCTTGGGACTGCTGCTAGGGGAGAATTTTCCATCGGCCCGATTTCCTCATCATCTTCCAGCAATGCGGAGACTTGGCCCGAAAGGGGCACGCCCACGGAATCCTCCTCGCTGATGGTGACCGTTTCGGGAATATCCACGTTAGAGTCCAGCGGGAGGTGAGGTACAGGCGAGCCCGATATCGCTGCCACTGACTGAATTTCCGGAGGAGGACGAGAAACCGTAGCTGATGGTTTAGGCTTTTGCCTTTGACTAAGCAGACTCTCCTGCTTCTGAACTTGACTCTGTAAATCCAAAAGTTGTTTTTGCAGTTGCGATTGCATAGACAAAAACGCTGAAAATTCACTCGGGAGACGCTGCAGCTGAGGAGGGGGGGATAAGTCCTCTCGCGGGGGAATGCCTAACTGGCCTGTAACCGCCGAAAGTACTGTTCCCGTATCCTTATGCGTTAAAGTCACTTGTTCCTCAGACGGGGACTTAAACGCCCCTCCTGGACTGCCACTGGGTTTCACTCTAGGAGGTGAGGCCCATGCCTCGCGGAGACGATCCCGTTCTTGCCCTTCCGGGATGTCCAATTCTGCTACAGTCTCAGAAAATGCACGTCCTTTACTCTTGGACTTTTTATGTCTCTTAACTGGCGTAGCGGATTCCGATTCTGCACCAGTGTCTACGTGTACGGGGGTGGAGACCTGGCCCAGAATAACGGAGCTAGCCTTCTTCATGGTATCACGAATAAATTCACGAGTAACAAACGAAGCTGACGAAAGGAATTTGCGCTTATCCCTCCTGCGCTCGTTCTTGGTCCTATTCCGTAATAGGACTTTCCAATCCTCTGGAGAAAGATGTAGACACTCGCCACACTGGCTGTCTGGCTCACACAGAGGTATTCCACTATTCCGTCTACAGCGGTCGCAGATGGAGTGGGGGTTACACGCGGTTGGAGGATGGATACACTGAGGCAGTAACGGTGGAGAATGTAGACTGGCCTCTGTCATATCTGAAATGCAAGCAGAGAAAAACAACGGTGAGAATATGTAGTATAAAACAACGCACAAAACTACATTTCTCCGTGCTTTGCTTCAACTGCAAGCTTTAACCTTCCAAGCTGTGTTTACAATTGCTTAAACACCGCAATAACTCGCTGGGTCTAAGGAAAGACGAAAAGAGATGCTTCCCGGAACGATAACGTTCCCGGGCCGTAACGGGCTGGACCGTAATGGCACCACCCGTGTCGGATATGGATCTCTCTTGCCTCAGATGCACCTGGGACCATCGGACCGTAACGGGTTTTGTGAATCCCGTTGGACCAGAATGGTCTTCTCGCACCCGTGACCGTAAGACCACAAAGGGAAAACGGTCCTGGCAAAGAAAATGACCCTCAGACGTCACAGAAAACGTCTCTTTTCGTCGGAGAACGCTGTCAGACTTGCAGAACCTGCTCTACAAAGACTGAGAAGCGACCCATGGAGTAAAGCTTAAGCAAAAACTGGCCATTTCCGCGATGACACAGCTGGCTGGTAAAGCTTGGAGTCTGATCAGGTCCAGCAGCCTGAAAAGATCCTACTCCTAGACGAACTGAGGTGGAACTGGTAAGTTCCTCGATCTGAATGAAAGTGGAGAAAGAGGCGCACTTCTCGGGACTAGGAAAGTGTCTCCGTGATCGTGCAAACTCAACCTAATCAGACCGAAGAGTAAGATGGCGAATAAACACACTTCGGCTCCATAAATTTATCCCAACGCACAATAATAGATAAAACAATCCATTAGGCAGTGAATTAAGTAAAAAATGAAGCAATTCGCACCTTAAACCAGTTCCCTTGCTGCAAAAAACCGGCAGCACACAGAATGGCGTGTTGTATCGACGCCACGCAAAAAGGGAATGTCGTTTATACGAGACTAGGAGACGACGTCTCGGGCATTCTGATTGGCCATAGGATGGATGGAAGGGTTAGAGTATCTTGAACAGTACCTCAAAAAGTTCTTTTTTATATTGCGTGGTAAATATTACTGGAAGGGAACCCATTAAAAGTGGAGATAAGCGAATTCAAAGCTTTTGCGAAGTAAAAATGCGTAATGTATCTTTTAATGGCTTTCAATGGACAGAGAAAGTGAGTGAGAGAGAGAGAGAGAGAGAGAGAGAGAGAGAGAGAGAGAGAGAGAGACAGAGAGACAGAGAGACAGAGAGACAGAGAGAGAGACAGAGGCCAAGAAAGGAAGAGACAGACAGACAAACAGACATAATCTCGTCTTTCGTTATTTATCTGTTTTGAATTTTCTGCACTTACCGACAACTAAGAACCCCAACACCCCCCCCCCCCCGCCCGCCATCCCCAACCATCCCCATTTCAGTCTACGCCCCCATAAATCTCACGATTTATTTATTCCTTGCGGTGAAATAATCATACGGACTATAAAAATTTTTCTTAAACGATTATGGCAGCTTCGCAATTTTAATGTAACACTCATACAGGTAGTAGAGCAGATTCATTATAAAATCACACGGCTTAAAATCATTCACAAAAGGATTTGACCTTATATAAAGAACACTTAAGAGACAGAACAAAATACTTGTGTATTGCATTACTTTTACCTTAAAAATATTGCAAGGCTCTATCCTATGAAGGGTAAAGGTTGGACGGCATGAAAGGAAATCAAGAATTAATTGCAATGCTAACAATTATCTGCATAGAAAAAACACTAGTAAAGGATTTTGAAAGGTTCATTTCAGTGAGGACTTAGTCTTCTTGTAAATGGACGCCGTATTCTGAAGGAATTCTATTTCACGCACTTTAAGCTTATAAAGAAGGATGTGGCGTTTTCTATATGAGATTTCTGAAAGGCTCTTCTAGACACTGGTGGGATTTATTGGGCGGAATCTTTCAGAAAAATGACTGCTTATTGCGAATTTGCTAGCTGTAATGATGTAGTCGCGATTAAATGCGCCATGCAAGCAGGCGATACACCGACAAAATAAAAGCTTTCACTGTTCTGAATAAGAAGAAAAAAAAGCAACACAGGTCAAATGAACACATTGGTTAAAAATTACTCGTTCTTGGCTTGCGATTAGATATATAGCATCGAAGTAACCATAGCATGGTAAGCAACGGATAAACTCCGTGAAAAAGAAGTGTTAATACTCTCAGGTTTTATAAATCACATGGGGATGCAGCCGCTTATCACCAACCTCTAGATTTATGAACAGCGAAAAAAAAATAAAGTCTTAAAATTTATTGAGGAACTACAAACCGTGAAATTGTTAGGAGAGAATTTAGAAAGACTTTAGGCTGTTTGCGGGTGAGGTTATATTACCTGCAAATACCTTGTACTTTCCTTTCAAGACGTGAGATGTATTGAGGATGACAGAAAAAAAATTATTGTTTTAATTAGAAGTTACATTTACGAACTGGCTTGTGTAAGGTTGTGTTTATTCAAATCGAGCAGTAATTTCTTCAAACGTTGGAATAATATTTATGGACAGAGCGACAGTTGAATGGGTCAGTAAATCTTATCGATGAAAGATCGCTTCGGAATTAGATACCTACGCAAGTTGGCAATGGCACGAAAAAGAACTGAACTGTGGTAAAAACAATATGACACACTGTAGTGGATATAGTAACATTATAGATTAAAATTATATGGCATACAAAATGGATTGCCACATATTATATTTTAATACTATCAGTTTCGTTCTGTTTACAAACATTTATTTAACTACGCTTGGTGCGCAAGATGATTTTCTGACTTTTCACGTTCAAGGGGATCCACCCGAGGGTTCGGAAACGTTTAATGGTACGTATGATGCTTTGGATGTCTTGAAATAATGATTGTGCCAACGTGAATTATCCACAGTGTTTGGACTGCCAACAGTTGGAGCACTTTGTGGTTGACTGTCAAAATCATAACCAAAAAACAAAAACCGGCTGGACCTTGCCTGAATTGAGATAAAATTTAAAGTAAAAAACTGTAAGTTTGATCAATGAAATGGCGCTGTTTGTTTTTATAAAAGCCGCTCCAATAACCCTTGAATCAGACCATATCTGTGGCGGCCAAAAGTGGTCTTTCTTTAACCGAGTGGTCTTAATTTTTGAGTTCCTCAAGATTGGAAATGAATGACAGTGCGGCCGATAAAAAGTAGTCTTGTTCCTTAGTTTGTCTTATATCAGGTGTTGTCCAGTAGCTTAGGCTCTAGCACATTTCTTATGTTCGTTTTTCTAATTCTTGTTATGTTTACCGGGTTAGAGAACTTTTCTTTTTAAGGTCTCATTAATCGTTTATCCGCGTGTTTGTGCATTTTTGTTGCTGTTTTTTCAAGATGCCCTTTCAGATGCCTCAGGTCAAATAAGCCATTTTACGTCAAATTGATATCAGGCAATTTCGGCGAAGCAGTAAACTAAAAGTAATTTGTATTTTTTGCATCCGTTCTGACATCCCTATAAAAAATTGTTCATACTGAAATGATTCATCCTGAAATCAAATTATGTTATTGCCTAGAATCTTTGTCTGAAGGCTTGCGATTTTACCCAGCACTGACATGTGATAGCCCATGCTAACTTTTACCTTTTTTTTCAACAGCTGTTCAGGAATTTAGACCGTAATCTAACATGCTAGATTACTCAAAAGCAATATTATCTTAGGCGCCACTCATTTGAAGGATTAAATTTGCAATCAAATCAGAAGTAAACCAGATCTAAGAACATTAAAGACTACGCGATAAACTTCATAAAGGAATTATCAACAGTGCACTGAAATATATCAGAGTTATTTATTTTTATAGGAAATTCTTGATTATTTTTTTCTGTTTAGTAAAAGTTGAAGACGGGGCTTTGAGGCACTTAAAACAAATGCCCAAGAAATTTTTCGGTTGAACTCTAGGCTAAATAACATTCACTGAAAATATTTGTTGCTTGCTAGAAATGTGAGCAATCGTACCTTTTTGTAAAGAAAACGTGGACAGCTCGAAATCCGCTTAAAAATTAGATGCTTTTTTTTTTGTTCTTTTTTGTTGTTGTTGGGGAGGGAGGTGCAGAGGAGTTATTTTGCACAGCCACATTGAAGTATGTGGACATAAAACATTGCACGCCGTTACAGTCAAGAACGTTCGGGATTTTCCGGAAAAACGATAGATTAGAGCTGACAGATGTTGACTTGAGTCCAGGCGAAGAATTGCTGACCATAAAATGTTGATTTTCAAGTTAATTAGTCAACAAATAACTGCCAAAATGTATGGGCTTTTGTCTCCCGATCAACACTGAAAAATTGAACCGGCCAATCAGACTGGCATATTTACCCAAATCATGTAACAAGTAGGACCCCCCCCCCCTCCAGTTCAGATCTGTGCTAGCTCGGTAACTAATTTATCGCAAAATGTTGGGGCTCTTATTTTAGGCACTCGTATGTTCTTACCGGAAACACATTGAAGCCACATGTCATATATAAATGGTTATATTTAATGTTTTCTGACACAGACCTTTCATTAAACCATTGTATCATGCTCTGCATTAAAACGAAACAAGAATAAAATCACACGCCGGCCGGGTCTAATTTCCTAAAAATTAGGGTGGGAAACAAGACCAGTTTTCTTTCTAGCATTGGAAACATTTATCATAGTGCAGGAGAAAAAATACAATTATATATGACTAAACCGGTTGTATTTTTATTTTCACATTCATATCTGGCATGTGCTGAGGATGTACTAAAACTATCGAATACAGCTTTAACATTTAATCATTATCTCTTGCGATTTATCTAGATAATTAGAGATCTTCTTTTTTTAGATATCTCCAGTTGAAAAGCATATATTTCTACCAATTGTGATTGAATAGGAGATATCTCTTATTCAACTGAATATATCTTTCTTTTGTAAAAACATCTATTTTAATACACTGAATTAGAGATCTCTCCTATTTACTACATATATAAAACAATGGAATGATACATATCTCTAGACAAGTTGAAGATATCTCTTATTATTTAGATACTTCTTAAGTTATTGAATAGTTGCGAAAATAGCATTCCATAAATATGAACAATGTTAGAGAGAGCTGTAACAAAATTAGAGAAACCTTGATTATTCGGGAATGCTATAGAAGCTTTCGCAGCTCCCAGTTTTTCTAAAAACAGATCATTAAGATTAGATTTTCTTTTTTTTTTCTTTTTCTTTTTTTTTCTTTTTAAGGAGCCATTTCTTTATCAAATCGGCCTCACAGTGCAGCAAAATTAATTCTCCAGGTAGTTCATGCACTGCATCAGAAATATGGGATAAACTGCAGAAAAAAAATTGTGGAAGAAGTATGTTAGAGCAGTGCTACTAGTTTATTCGTGTTTTTGTGTCGTATTTGGCTTAAGATGTCCTAAAATAACTGGGAGTAACTATAAACATGTCAAAACGTCTTTATAATAATCGAGAAATAGAAATGCTTGGAACCCCACCCGTACAAAAAGTTTTCCGGCTATGTAACGAAAGGAGTCGTTATTATAACCCTGAGGTTGATTTTGTCTGACATATTGGTTATTGTTGACACCGCGTGCGTAACAGTCAGAATAGATTACCAAAGATATGTCGGAATACAATATCAGATTCTGGAGTTACAGGGTTGCTATCCCCCTCTTCCCCCTCACACACACACCCTCCGCCACCCCCATTATCCCCACAGTCATTGTTTATTTGGATAACGCCAAAAAAAAAAAAAAAACAGCAATCGTTAGGTATGACAAGGGGTAGGGACGTCACTTAAGCCTGTCCTGTCCTACCAGAATCCCACCCTTCCTCTAAAAAATCCTGGAAACGCCCGTGTGCAGTCTGGAATGTGATACTGCGAAAATGTTAACGCCATCTGATCCCTGTCATGAACGTAGTGTTATATTAAACACGGAAATATACACTTGATTATGATTAAGAGGTATGATATTTTATATAAGAATTATAGCAATATTCATATTGACGCAATCGACTGGAGTCTTCAAGATAATTGTTTGTATCTCAACTATATACTCTAGCATCCTTAAGCAATAACAGTTGTCTTATTATTTGACACTTGTGCCCTTCTGATTTTGTCATAAAAAAAAAAAAAGACAGCGTGAAAGCTAAAAAAAAAAAAAAAAAAAAACGAAATCTGCTTTTCAAGGATATCAACAAAATCTTAGAGTTTTCTGGAGGTCTTTTCAGTACTATTTTTAGGACGAAGGCAATTAACTTGTGTCTGACCCTTGGTTTTTGTACATAAGATAGACGTCGTACGATTATAGCATTGTTGAATGTAATCATTCAAAGTGGCTACATCAACGGCACATTTTACCTTGCTACATATCAAATATCTTGCTAATTTTCTACTCTGAAGATACTTAAAAACCCAGTGACATTGCTTTTCAAGTGCATTTTTCAATAGAACCATCGAGCCTTATTTCGCATTATATGAACTTATAACATACTGCATTTTTTTTGCAAAAAAAAAAAAAAAATCGGTGGTGCCCGATTCAAATTTCACGCGTTGGAATTCTAACTGTGTGTTTAGGACGGTGTATGAGGTGTGCTGTGTGTTTCATATCCAGGGGCCGTAGGTTTAGAATCCAGAGGAAGGTGTAGGTGTAGAATCCTGAGGCCATGGATTTAGAATCGACACATCACAGCTTAATGATGCCACGTCATGGTTTTTGGATCTTGAGGCTATGGGGCTGGGATTTGGAGGCCTTGGACCAAAATCACGCGTTGCCGATTTCCTCCAAAAATGGCGACAGAGTCGAAACATTTATAAACTAGACATTTGTGAACGGAACATTTGTAAACGAGTACGGCATTTCTGAGCCAGATTTGGAAGGGTATAGGGAAGCCATATATAGAAAAAGGGACGTTTTATGCCCAAAAGGTGCCAAACGATAAGCAAACCACTCGCCAAATGAACACGCGAACAATTCACTGGGCTGTGCTATATACTGTGGGCCTCACACCAGCCGAGGTGACATTTTGTGATGATTTAGAGTCTGTGATGGACTATCTGCCCCCATAAGGAGCATAAAATTTGGTGATATATTGTGCCTTGGCATGCCAGCAGTTTAGATTTACACACAAGCTTTTCATTGAAGTCTCTTTAAAAAAAAAAAAAGACGTTAACTTATTTTAATGTTGAAAAGAGCTATTGCACCCATCCTTCCAATTCATATTCCATGACATATTTTATGCGTCGAATTCATCCCATTAATAATAAAAAAAATCGCTGTTATTTTGCCTCTTTTCCCTTTTTTATTTGTCTGTGTGGTTACTTATTATGCGTTTTGATATGACATGTAATTGCAATTTCCCTTACCCGAAATTTAAATGGCGAAATTTAGTTTAACTTTTATGGATGTTATTTCTTTATATGTTTTGTTGATGATGTTAGGTTATACATTCCAGTCTACTGAGCGAGAGAAAAAAACAGCTTCATAAACGATTCTAATAATCTCTTCCCTGGAATACTTCCCAAAGCTATCTATTTACAACTGATCAATCATGCTATCTATTTCGACAAGTGCAGGTAGATAACAAACAGGAGTCGGAATAGGAGCTATGACAAGATAATTGAAGCACTTCTTGAGTAATCACAGACATAAGGTCGACCGATGGACGCCGAATGGTTATCGGTACGGTTTTAATGTTAAGTAGCTATACTCTGGAGAGCAAGACAAATGAGGTCACTGAGTTAATCCTAGAGGAAGAGCCATGTTTCACGGTCCGTCGGTTTACAATGTGTATATTGCAAGGTAACTGTTGCAGCTTGTGTGTGAATTGCTCAACATTTCGTGTTAGATAGTATAGGGTGCCTCCTGTTCAGAAAGGAAAATGTTTGGCGAAAAAAAAACATGGATTATTTTTTTATTTTATATCCCATAAACGAACCTTTATTTGCACAATTTATCTTTGTTGGAGTGTTTTGTTTATTGGAGTTTATTGTAGTTTGTTGGTACGATCTATTTCTATATTGCCAGTAAAATTCCTGAAATAAGAAGAATTCTTCATCGGTTTTGTTTTTGTTTAGGTTAAGAGTTACAAAGTCACTCAATTAACTCATTGCAAGGGAGGCGTTAGGAAAGAATTACTGACTGCATATAGTTTTTGTTTCGCAAATGCTAGGCTCAACGTCCCTTGACACCCTTCTTAGGAGAGTTTTTTTTTTTTTTTGCATTTTTTTTAAACAAGACTAATGATTTTGTCTCAGTCTAAAAATGCTTTCAGCTTTGTTGCATGGCTGCCCCTGTGCAGTATCAATAATTCATGATTGCTTATAATGTGTTCCAGCCATGTTCCTCCATCTCTCTGGCCTCTTTCTCTCTTTCATGGCCGTTTCTTTTTTCTTTCTATCTTGCTGTCTTTTTTTTCTTTGCGTTCTTACCTTTTTCCTACCTCTTCGCTTTTTTTCTCAAAGAAACTCATTTTCTATAATAGTTGAATGTTTTCCTTGAAACCAGTCAGTGAAACTAAAAAAAAACATTGACATTAATAACTGGTTTAGCACTGTAAAAGGATATCTGCATTCCCGCAGGGGAGTTATCTTAGTATAATTTCCCTCATTTAATGTTTATCATTATTTCAATCCTGGGAGTGAAAATAACCCTAGATAGCTTTACTACTAAGTCTATTGCACAAACCCAACCCCACCCAGTCTTTTGTATTTTAAGTCAGAAATATATTCATCAAGGCATTTTCAACTGATTTCGTATGTGTCTGCATAAGACACCTGCAGCAAGTTATGCATACGTACCGACAGAAAGCATATTACGATATGATACAATGCGCCATGGCGTGATGGCGTACGTCACTGCATAAGGCGTTGTGACACGACATTGGACATCAAGGCAGGGAGCATTACAACACGGTATCATTCTTCACAATAGACAGATATGATTCATTGCGGTAGACAGCATTACAACACGTCACGCGTCACATTAGACCTCATGACGACATCATAAGACGTGTGACGTCAGAAAGGTTTTACGATGCAACATGATACATCGCGGTAGACAGCATTACAACATTAGAATGCATTACGATATGATGTGATGCGTCACTTCAGAAGGGATTACGATGCGATATGATACGTTAGAAAACATTACAGCATGACGTTATACGTCACATTTGAACACGTTAAGATATGATAGGCTCCGTCACGTTAGAAAGCATTACGACACGATGACATGCACCATTATAGCTTGAATCATGATGGCACGATATCTCAATATCATGGTTTATATAAATATAGATATCGGCTTGAACGGCACTTAGCGATACGTTACGCCGAAACCTCCATACGCAGTACGCGTTGTTATAAACCAGCTGACCTCTGAGAAGATGTATCTGTTATTTGCAAACACACAGCGGGTGGAATTTTTAAAAGTATTTTCCCTCTTTGTAATGAGTAGTATTTTTGAGGAATGCCCAGGGCCGTATTCACAAAAGTTAACTGTACAGTTAACAAATTTTGTCAACCACTCATGTAGCAAGAAGAACTTCTGAAAGTTAAACAGTAGATTTTATTTGAATGTTAAAAGAAATTCTTAAACTAAATAACACAGATCGGCTGATTTCCCTTGTACGGTATACAGTTAACTGCACAGTTAACTTTTGTGAATATCAGGGTTGTCGGTCCGCGGAACAAAGTGGTCTTATACACAACAGACCGAGCCGCCGCAGAGGTTGGCTGTTGGACAACAACGGCACGATACGACGTTTCACGGGGACTATTTTTTTGTGCAGCAACACCGTCATTCTTCTTCATCGTCGCGTACCTTGTTCTTGCTACTTTCACACCACATAGACTGTGCTGCGGTCACTCTCGGCCACGCTCATTATTAGCGAAAACACAACTGTTCTGTACCTCCCACCAATATCACATTCTCGTCATAACAACAACTGCTCCTTTGTTTCATCTATTCATCTATTTGTAACCAACAATCCATCAATTAAATGGACTACTAGGATTTATATAATATATCTTTCGAAGCAGCTGCTGGGACAAACTCCAGGTATATTTCTGCTACAGCTGTATATTACACACAAACAGCTGTTTGAAATAGACCCCGTCGGTCTCAACAGGTTAACTTCATACGTTTATCTTGGACGTAGAACAAGATAATGAATGATATAGTTGGGACTGGGAGGGGAGGAGGGAGGGGGGAGGAGTCATTGTCAGAGGATCGGTGTCAGTGCGTGGGTTTGCCGAGGAGATTGAACCGCCTATCAGTACCACCCACCCCTCACCCCTCCCCACCCCCCTCCCCGTTCTCTACACCCCTGGATTCGCCGTTGTGCGCTTAGCCTCGTGGGGGAAAATTGCGCATTTGCTGCAATTGTTTATCAAATAATGAATAACTTCATTAATAAATTGGCTGTTTTCCGTAAACAATGTGTGCATGTATACATTATGTTTGCAAGCGCCTTTTGTTTATTAGTAGTACTCCCTACTCACGGAACGAGCGAATGAGTTGGTGTACATATCAGGAGAACTTGTGCTCCACAGCGGTACTAAGTTGTCCACCCTACCCCCATCCCCACCCCCCGGATACATTGTAAAAATTCCTATAAAAAGTGCCACGGGTCGATCAGGTTTTGTCTGAGGAAAAAAGAGTGTTCTTTGACTGCGCAATGCTAGCGTGAGTCAAGTTCCTGTGATCAAGTCTGCTCCTTTTGTTTTGCACAAGGTTCATGCAGTGAGGATTTTTGTTTGCAAGGACGGCAGGGGGGTGGGAGGAGGGATACACCAGGTCCCAATTCAGGGACTTTTTTATGGATCCAGCACTTGCCAGAGCACATTGTAAACACCATCAGTGACGCATCCGTGTATTTGCCAAACCGGACGCCGATGATTATACATTGGTGAATAAATCAATTAGACATTTTCCGAATAGACTACGTGTCACATTGCCGCCCCCTCCAAAACTCAACCCCACACGTCCCCAAAAATAATGGCATTTGCGGATGCACTGACTAGAACTGCGGAAGTTCAGATTTTTGTGGCAGCAACATACTTTATCACCCCGAGGTTATTGGTCTTCGCTTCATTAATATAAAAAAAAACGGAATCTGGAGTGAAGCGGGCATTGTAGCCAATGTCACTGTTAAATGTACTCCTTGTTTCTTTTTTCATTTGCAGTTGATCATAGGCAAAATGAGAATGGAAGGCCGCATCATATAACAGAAGAGAATGTGCGCCAACCTCGTCGAAAGATACTGGTAACAACCGTTCTGCAACCACCCTATATGATGATAAAAAAGCAAAGCATTTTTTTGACGGGCAACGATAGGTAAGTGGGCTAGAATAATGAAAGTGGGCCAGAACCATGGTCGTGGGCGAAGATCGTGTTTGTGGGCCAGAATAGCGTAGATGGCCCATAATCGTGTGTGGGAACCAGAATTCTGTGGGTGGGCTAAATTCAGGCAAGAGGGTCACATTCATGCAGGTGGGCCAGAACCATAAGATTCATTAGTTAACACTTGCACAAACTTGCTATTCATGACTGGAATTGGAGTCTTTGGTGCACTTGGAAATATTCTCTGTATGAAATATTCTGGCCCGCTTAAATTTGGGATGTTTTTGGAAAATTTGGGCTTTACTTATCTCTTTGTATTACCTCAGAGCGAATTGTAGTTGCTGTTGTTTGCTATTCGAAGTGAATAAAACACAAAACATTCTTTTGAAATAGACCCACATGCTTGTGGAATTTAAGTTTTTTGTCGCAGACACCGTTTGTGGAATGGAATTAATTCAAGCACTTAAGCCCTTGAGCTTTTGTCTTCTACAACATCGAAAAAATACCACAAAAGACAAATCAATTGATAGTCTTTCTTTATCCGTTAAAGAATCTAAATAAATACTGACTTTTTACATGAATTAACATCGTTTGTGAATTAACCTGTCTGAGAAAGATAGCAGCAACGTGATGTCTCGATAGCAATGTGATGTCTCTTTTTTTTATTTGTAGATATGAGGGCATGTTGGCTGATGTACTGTGGATGATTGCTGATAGGGCGGGCTTTGACTATGAGATACGGTTGTCACGTGATGGTCTCCATGGCAACGAGGGCGAGAATGGAACGTGGTCAGGGATGATAGGCGAGATTTATCGTGATGTAAGCTCTTTTTTTCTCCTTCTCTTTTCGATATCCATAAAATTTTGAAATCTGCAATACAACCCCAGAGAATGGACCACCAGCGAGACCGAAATAACAGTGGTCCTATTTCTGAGGCGGTCTGATTAGTTGAGAGGTGTTATCCCGCGGTTCCTTTGTATTGATATACACTAGGGTACCAGGAATAGGATCGCAATTAAGTATTCAAATTTCTGGTACTGCCTTTTTTTTGGGAGGGGGCGGGGGGTGGAGGACTGGATTGGATCAAAAAGGTGACACAATGCGACAAGAAACTCAAGAAACATGTTGTGCTTTGGAACGAAACCACTAACGCCCTTTGTCAATCGGAAGAGTTATTAAAAATGGTTTTATTTTCGAGACATTGAGGGACGGGAGGGTAGGGCGGGATTGAGAGGGAGAGTTTTCCAATAAATACAGACAAGCAAAAAGTCTGATAGGTATTCGTGATGTATGGGAAAGCATTGCAGATCATTGTCGAAACTAGGCGTTTTTATTTAATTACCATTTCGCTCCATTAGCCAATATCCAATATTCGCGTGTGGTTTCTTATTAATTAACAACTGACACTTTGCCAACTCCCGTTTCATTTTTTCTACATTTTATATTTGAGAACTCCGTGGCAATAACCTAAAACAAGGCGCGGTCACACCCATTCTCCAGTTGGGGAGACCCCCAGGGGTGCCCAAAATAAAAAAACGCGGAGAAAGGGGGTAATTTTGAAGCCACAGTCCGCGCAGAGTGCCAATATCGAAAGAGGGGTATTTTCCACTCAGTACTCCGTGTTTTCTACAAAAAGGGGGTATTTCGGATTTTCACTTCGCGTTTGGTTAAAAAGGGGGTGTTTTGTCAAAATTAGCACTCCGCGTTTGGGAGTTTATTAAAAATTCATGGACATGCATGGTAACCAGTTAGTACATGAGTGCCCCCCCCGTCCATTCGAACAAAATAAGTTATGCTTACCAACAGCAAAAGAAATGCTTAGGCATTGGAATGACAACTGAAATACCTGAATAAACTTTAGGTAGTATTGATATTTATGAAGAAATAAAATGTTACTTGAAAAACGTTCCAAAGATTGGAAAATGCATCACAACATTACTGTTGCAATGCACCCGGTAACTTTTTGACGGTGTACATTGGGACAGGACATTACGTTAACAGTTTCCCATATCAAGCGGGGCCTCTTGCGTTTGGATTTTGATTATATCTTCACTCTTCTTCACATGCAGACTCAATGGCCGGAATAAGGAACTTCTCCGGGACTAGTGTCATTTCCGGTGTAAGGAACATCTCCGGGACTAGTGTCATTTCCGGTGTAAGGAACATCTCCGGGACTAGTATCATTTCCGGTGTAAGGAAATTCTCCGGGACTGGTGTCATTTCCAGTGTAAGGACCATCTCCGGGACTAGTGTCATTTCCGATGGTCTTCATAATGACAATGACATGCAACGTTACTAAAAACATGGCCCCTGCCCAGCGTCGTCTTCATCTGGTGATCTAGTCTAGGGGCTCGGAATTGAAATTCATAAGAAAAATGAGGAATTCTAACTAAATTTTTCACCATATTTGATATTTTATTCAATTTAACTTTGTTTGTGGGAGCTTGATAGAGCTGCCAAATCTGTACATCTTTAAAAAATATTTTTCTTTCACAATGCACCCATGCAACGTCTCAACATTTTCATAGTTTATGCTGTTCACTGCGTTGTGTTGACAGGAAGCTCAGCTTGCTGTCGGTGCCTTACAGATAACAAGCAAGAGACGCCAAGTGGTACAGTTTACTGACCCCATCATGACCTTTCAGTCATCGGCCATTTTGAAGCGACCTCGACACCACCGGAAGCATGAAAGAGTGCCAAGGTCACGACCTCGTATACGCACACTCGAAGATCTGCATAATACTGATATTCAATATGGCGTCGTGTCCGGAAGTTTAACTGCGTCAATCATAAAGGAATCTACAGATCCTTTACTCAATGCTATGTGGATAAAAATGACAACGTCTTGGCCTTCTCCATTTGTATACAACGTACAAGAAGGAGTCCAGAGGGCTGCACATGAAAACTACGCATTTATAACAGATTCGCCTCTGGCTGAATATGTTACTACACGCAAACCGTGCCACTTATACAAAACTGGCAATTTCTTAGACAGACAACATTATGCCTTTGCTGTAAGACATAGTACAAATGAGCATTGGCTTAGAGATTCTATCAATGAACAAATTCGGCATCTGCGTTCGAATGGGGAATTAGAAGCACTCCGAAATCGTTGGTGGGCAAGCGAATGCGACAACAAACGGGAAACCAAGGACACCAGGTCAGATGATGTCCTAAGCAAACCAACTGTGCGTCCCTTCAGATTTGCTACCGCAAAAGTTTACCAGAGTACTAACAAGGCAGCGCAGGATTTTAATATGAACCTTATTCATCTTTTAGTTATATCAGTTGTTATGAATTTATTTTCTTACAGCTGAATCTGGTATCCTTGTGTAAATATAATTGTTATCACTGTGAACAAGGAAAATGATTGGAGTGGTGTCCCAAGCACTCCCCAGCAAACATTAAGACGTCAGAATGACATCGGGTCGACGTCGTAACCCGACGTTTCCGACGTCGGACTGACGTGCCGGTTTTGATTGTATATGAAATGGAACCGACGTCGGGTTTTCAACGTCAGAATGACGTCGGGTTCCGACTTAAATCCGACGTCGGAATTAAGTCGGTTTTAGGTTGTATATGAAATTGGAACCGACGTCGGATTCCGACCTGAAACTGACTAGAGTTATGTAATTAATAGATAATTAATCATTCAACTGCTGTTGTGAAATACATACGAAAGCATTTTCCATGTACATTTTCACAATCTAGGAAGAAGAATATCCGACGCGCCATCAAAATTCTAAAATTTTCATGTAAAAATTACGTTTTTTCTTCCTCTTTTTCAAAATGACTTCCATTTCCGGTGAGCGATAATAATGTTCATCGCTTTTTGGTCATTTTTGCAACGTCGGAATGACGTCAGAAAACCGACGTCGACTCGACGTCGGAATAAAGTCGGGTTTTTGGGTAATAGGTCAGAATATGGTTGTGAAGTCGTCGCGACCAAAATCCAACCTTTTTTCAACCAAAACAGGCGTCGGTTGTTTGCTGGGTTCCGTCTTGACCGGAACTGACGATGCTTTTGGTTTCTCACTGCTAACTGCACCGATGGGTTGTAAAATGTTGTCAGTTGATCTGCCCATTTTCTATCTGAGATGTATGCAGCATATATATATATCATGAAATATCACGTGTAAGGGAAAATTGGAAATTTAAATTTGGATTCTTCATTTAACTGTCCTTAATGGAATCGTAAAAAGTAATAAGTTCAAAACAATAATTTTCCAAATGACTATCAATCAAGTACTAAGTGTGTTTCCTTCATGAAATCATGTAGTATCATTAAAATTCGTTAACCTTTTATAACAAACAATGTTTTTCTTAAGATCATTCAAACTCTCAAGATTATAACCCATTACACACCCGTACAGGTGCATTACATATGTGTGTATATAGCACATCTAGGACAGATGTTCATCATTTTTAACCTTAGAGATAAAAGGGTTCAATTGAAACCTGAAAAGAAAATAATAACAAAAACATGTGACTCAACTTCTTCTACAATGTGCTACAGATGGTCGTATTAGTTGGTAACATTTTTCAAAGTTCATCCGTTATGACACTGTAATATGCATTTTTACCTGTTTAACTTTTCAATGAAATCTTGAAGACTCTTAAACTATCGCAATTTTTATTACTTCTTTTTTATATAGTTTTACATTCAATGGAACAAACAGAACTGTGTTTCTCGCTTTGAATTCACATAGTAGCACTTGTACAATGAATGAAAAACGATGTTTTCATTTACTACCTTCACATGACCAAATATATCCCAGAGGTACTAACCAACTTCAAAGATTAACTTATTATTATTTCCTGCATTCTTTGAGTAAAACAATTCATTGTTTTGTTAAATACCTGGACTATGTATGGTACAACCATACTATTTTCTTTGCACTTAAGAATTTGTTTTCACACTGATGTGTTTCCTATTCAGACAATTAACCCACTCTATGTTTTTGTTATGCATTGCCATAACCGAATGTATACGCACAGCTCTCTGCAAAAAAAGGGACGCAATAAGCTTTTGTATAAAATATGAAATTTAACTTGAAGAATTATTTTTCTATATGTCTTATGTACAGTACGAATAAATTATAACATGCACATGACAACACTGCGTTGTTTTCGTCTTGACACATAATGTCTTTTTACAATGACATTGTATCGGACATGAAATATGATTCCGGTATTGATTAACTTAAACTCGATATAAAAGCGGTTGATGATAATGAATTATATAAATACTGAGCTACCGTTTCATTTATTCATTTTTTTTTTCAAGACGAACAACTTATTAATTGTGAGTAAAAGTTGTGCTTCTAAATTGGTAATTCTAAAAAAAAAAATAATCATTTTAAAACTGGACTTATATTCAGATTTGGATACAGAATATACAAGATATACATTTGGTGAAACGTGGAAAAACACTCCTTATAGTGCTTAGACATTGACTCTAAATCGTGGTACGATTTTATGTAAGGCTTTGACGCTTAATGCTAAGTTTTCTTAACTTATGAACTCAATAACCCGCCTTTTATTCAAACGGAATTCTACAGCAGCGATGTCTATTTTGCCAATGCCATTAATTTTGCTGTGCAGTTTACAAGTATTCCTAGATGTTTTTTACAAATAATATTGCCTAACTCAATGAATCAGGCTTTGAATGCAAACTATTGAAGACATGTTAAATAAAAAACTTTTTATTGCATGTTTTACCAGTAAGTTTATTGGTATTTTACATTGACAGATACATTCCTTACATGTCTAATATGGAAAAATGTTCATGTTATATTGGTTAAATTGCCTTATCATAAACGTACCAATAAACGATGTGAACTTTAAAAGTTAGTTTTTTTGGTTAAATTTCTGCATTTTACTGACACTATTCAATAAATCTTTTTATCTGTGAGCTAAATATGATGATTTCGATCTCACAGATCAATTTTACGGTTTTACAACAAGCAAACATCTCTAATCACATAAATATTTAACATATAACTTCCACGACTGGCCACATTTACAGGCAACTTTAATTAATTTGCAGGCATTCTGATGAATCACTGGGTCTGTACACTTATCAAAAGGCAACTTAATTTTCGTGAACAAATCACAGGACGTTTTGTGAACTGTTTACCTACTTCATGAATAAACCCAGTTTAAAATCAGCTATTATATTCAGGTCAGTTATTCAGTTGTTCTGAATATATTACAAGTCTCACTGTTACTTATTAACTAAAAATAGCTGATATTTTTCCAGCTATTCTAGAAATGTAAAGGAATTAACATGTGGTTATTGAGTTATTGGGTTATTTTACTCAACTATGACATGGTGCATATAATATAATATGACTTGTTACAATTTCGTTTTTTGTAAAAGCAATCGCCTCGTCGTTGTTTTTATAACGTTCTCCAAAATGTAAGGAGTCTTTGGTAGAATATTTTTTATTAGGAAAGTTCTATTTATTTTACCAACAAGGGTTTCACCTAGTCTAGTTTATATTATACATGGGTAGGAGACAAAGTTGCCGTTTACCTTGACTCTTATTTATATTTCGTGCCGAGGTTATGGATCTAATGGCAAGACATGACAGTAAAACAGTAGAATTAACCTTATAAGAAAAATAAAGCAGTTTGTAATTATCTACATACATATAGTAAAGTCAGTACCATCTCTATGTACAATTGATACAAGTCGAAGGAATAAAGTATCGACACTGAAATTAAACACAAAGACACCTTTGCTTTTCTTCCAACAGCCTTGTAAAAGTTGTATTGGCATTTGCGAAATGCATATAGTAAGACAATTATTCACTATGCTTAGTTTCGTCACAGGAAATAGAAACCTAAAACCAATTTATGAATCAAATGAACATGCAGCTATGAGACAATGACTGTACTTGTGACTGAATATTAGTAATCAACGGTATTTTCACGTGTTTATCAATTTGCAACAGTGATTCAAGACCTTTCAAAGAAACTTTTTTGCCAATTAGAAAACAAAGCACATATTTTGCTACTTACTCTGTGAAACAGTACCCGCCCTCCCCCCCAATCACCCCATCCCCGCTTTTCACCAAAATTAGTGCGTAACTGGAGCTGATAATTTATATGAACATTCGATGTATTTAAAATAACCAGGAAAGTTTTGCATCCACTCGTCGTTCCTATAGAACCATCACAACTATTTCTCCATACTCAGCCTGTTTGGCTTATATAATAAAGCAAGTGTCATTATGTAATTCACAGTATGGCTGTTGGCAGATGCTAGATACTGCAGCTTACATTTCTGCAGCACTGTTTTGATCATGAAAATGAGAAGAAAAGCGACAGGGTGGCCAAATTGGGAACAAAAAAAGTGATGGACCCGTAAAGAGAAAAAAAGGCCGAACCATTCTATAACTTCAATACAATCTTTGCAAGGGTGCCACTTGCCAAATATAAATGATAACGAAGGTGAAATATAAACATTCAATGTAGATACACATGCAAAGGTACTTAAATTTGAATGGCTTTAACGTATAATAACAGGACAAAATTGACATGAAATCGTAATTGTTTTGTTCAACTCAACCTGTGGGTTGTTATTTTATCTAAGATTTTAATTTCGACAGGATCGGCTTGTAGACTACGAAGCAATCACTATGGGTTTTCCAATGTGCTTAACATTAGTAATCGCGATCCATAATAGAAATTTTACTGGATATTACAGCAAAGTAAATTTTGAATGGGTTCCTCCTCTTACTATGTTTACAATGCATTGTCAACCAACTGACCAATCAGTGTGGGTGCAGTGCTAGTCATGTGATCGAACCATACTCAAGTTATTGCGATGCGATCAGCAGAAGTTTTTCTCCCTCTTTATTTTTTGGAATCATGACGAATCAAACTCAAGGTGAAATACATGATTTTTATGTTGTTTATCTTTGATGGTATCTTTATGTTTATGGTAAGTTTATTCTTGACTGGTTTATAGATTACGGTTTCCTGATTCCTACAAGTGGTAGTTCTGGGTTTTGTCAAACCAATTTTTGTTCGGTAAATGGTTCCAGCCCATCATGAACTTAAGTGTGGGCTACATATAATTTATAATTTACATGTAATTTACAATGAGGTGATTTTTGTGCGATTTCCTCAAAAATCCTATCTCGGCTCTGCAAACAGGAGAGTTTGAACTTTCTACCGTCCTCCTTCCCTTCTTCGAGCAATGGGGCATTTTAGGGTTGTTGGGCACGCATTTAAATCCATGGTTGGAGTTCGCGTCCTCTACATGGTAGATATTGCGGCAACTTTCCTTGCAAAGTTGCAACCACTATCTCTATCTGTGTCGGTCTTGCAAGCGATGGCGTATTGCGACGACTTAACACAGTGTGGAGTAGTCGAGTAACTAACTTCTGCCTGTCGGCAAGTGAGTCGTCCACGTAATTGTCTCAACCTCGGCGTACCTATAGCGAGTCCGCCATCTGGACAGTGCATCACCAACACAGTGTATTCTTAGGCCTTGTGTCGAGGTACGGCACTTACCTTAGGTTTGTCACGTGCGTAGAGGCTCGGTAGGGGGGTTTGTTTGGTTTGGTTTGTTGGTTCAGCGATCTCAGCGCTATATCAGGACTACCCTGCCACATTATAACGAAATGGGCCATTCAAATTTGAATCCCTAGAGGGGCGGGGGATCATAACTGAGTGCACAGCTAATAGGCAAGAGCAGGATTCGAACCCGCATCGGCTATACACCCTAGATCAATTCTTACGTGAAATACACAAAATTCGGCTTGTGTTACTGCCACATGTACCATCACGTGGTCGAGTGTGTGTCGATGTCGTGACATAGCGACCTGCCATACTGGACTGTGTGTTGCTTATACGCTGCTGTCAAGGGCAACATCACGACGCTGTGCAATGTCGAAATCACGTGTTTCCCATGTCACGCTAGTGGACATGTGTTGCGGGTTGCTGCTATCCGCTGTTGTGTATGCGACGGGTCGTCACTATAACGATCCTTTTCACTGAAGAATCGATGCTATCACTGGTCGTGTATGCAGCTGCTTGTTACTGTCACGACCATGACAGTTCCGAGTCAGTCACGCCATGGGTCTCTGTGGTTACATGTCGGGCATGCAACAGGTGAAGTGTCGATCATGTGACGGATCGCTGCTGAAATGTGACATGCAAGTGGCGAGTCGTGATTGGGGCTACTCCTCGCTGTGTCGGGTCGTCACTGCGACAGGGCGTCACGTGGTGGGTCGTATCTGTCACGATCCGTGGTTGTGAGACGACTCGATCACGGTTAATGTGGCTGTACCGGATTTTCCCACTGATTTCATTGCCTTTTGCAATGTTAATTTTAAGTCGTTTTGTGTTGTATATTAAGAGCCTTTTACGGCGATAACAATTGTTATTGCTTACTTATGTAGCTTCCTTTCTGTTGTAAACTCGCGGTCGATCCCTGATTCGTGTGCTCACATCAAGCGGTCAGGTGATCTACACGCCAGGTGCACGGTATGTCTACGCCGCTGGGGCATACAACCCTATACTTTGGACAACCGTTTCGACCGATGCGTGCACCGGAATGATTCACTGTTTCCTGCTGCAGCAAATGGGGGGGGGCGGCGGTTCGTGTGTGTGCCAAGAGCCATAAGCGTTCAGAGCGTAAAACGTCGTCAATGTACATAACTCTATTCAGTCTGTGATAGCGACATTCGTGCCGTCCTATCCGTTGTATAGCGATTAGACTATGGAAACAAACGCAACTGCGCAAGACATAGCTACAAGTGACTATTTCTGTTGATACTGAATCTCGTATTGCCACAGCTGTTCAGCACACTTTGGTAGAGGCAAAGCCTCGACGCATCCAAGACCTATCACCGTTAAAGAGATTTGTGCTAGGTCTCAAACTTAACCTTGATGCCTTACGGCACAGGTCTGATAAGGTACTATATGGCCTCGTTTCTAAATCGGGGTCTGCGACTGAACACCAATCCTGTAGCCACTGTCATCACGGAACCCGGTTCGCCCCAGCGCAACCATCTGTTCTCCCGTTGTGGTCCCTATACATCCATTGAGGGGGAAAGCAACCATTGGAAAAGGAGTCGGTATACGGTTCGCCCTTGTCGCCATCTGCGAAGCAGTCGTCGTTTGGAGAAGACAAACATACTTTGTGTACGGAACTTAAATTATTTGCTCCATCTCCTTCAACAGTCAGGACCTGGGCGCCTCCACTACCAACGCCGTCTGCCCTAAGGGTATCGCCGACTGTCGAGCTGTTGCCAGCGCCCTATCGCGTTTCTCAACGAGTCATAGCGCCAGAGGACTATTGACCCTTAAGACCTGTAATCACGCCCACCACGCGCCTTCTAGACAACTTGCAAGACGAGTAGGAAGAGGCATCAGTCATTGATTTGATATTCACTGACTTCTGTTTTAGGAGTATTATTAACACTTGACAAGCCTTTGGCTTGCAAGAGTTATATGAATTTGTGCGAGCAGCCGTTCGTCCCTTTTTTTCTTCTTCACAGTTTTTCCGATTTTTTGTGTCTTCTTCTTCTCTGACACTATGGGTCCTAGGACCATGAAACTTGGGGCTTATGAAGAGCTATATTTCGTTTTCTGTGTTAAAAGGCCATGTGAAAAGAGTATTTTTGCAAGTAAATGCATAGCACGTCCAAGCCCCAAAGCCCTCTCTGTGTTTCGCTGTCCAATCGCAATCACCAACGAAGGAACATTTCTGTTTATCCGACGCATCGTACCTACCGAACGTGTTTGCAGGCAAAGATGGAGGAAAACCTGTCGCTGTAGGCCTCAAAGCCGCTAAAGTGGTCACGCCTGCTTCCATCTAAACTTTTACATGAGGAGGAATCTACCTACCAATAAGACGATGGGGTGTTGCAGACGCAGCCTCTGGTTTATCCCCACATCAAGGGGCCGTGGCTACCGAATATTAACCTGGAGTCAAGTGTACCGTTGGTCGAGTTGGACTGTAGATTCATGGAAGAGGTCACAATAAGAGCCTGTGTGCACGCTCTCTTTCCAGGTCCAGGATGCGGCCTTCCAAACTCTGCATAAATTTGTAGAACCAGAGACAAATTCACTGTTTGACGTCGTTTTTGATTTTGTGGTGGCAGCATCATTTGATATGCTTAAACTAAATGCTTATCTGTTAATCTCGCTGGTCGCACTAGACGTTACCAAACGTTGCCGCATTCAAATATTAGTACAGAAGATGCTCGGAAACTTCTATTTGCGCATATAGCAATACCCCCTCCGGATTGCAATGGACAGCTTGGGTCACCATATCCTTCTGTCGCTAGCCAAGCTTCCCGATCCTTTAGCCATGTTGTAGGAGAACCAGTCGGACAAGCAGCTGGCATTACATACCATGATTCCGGAACTGCTGGACAGAAAAGCCTGTGGGCACTCTAGGGTTTTTCAGTCTGGTCTTTCTGGTGCCAAAAACGTCGGGCGGTTGGCACCTAGTCATAGACATTGTCACAATTCAATCAGCTGTTACATCTCATATCGCTGGACACTTCACAACTAATCAAATCAGCATTAAACCCGGGGCATGCGGGCCATCTAAATGGATCTTTCCGATGCATACTATTGTGAAATTGAAATATATCACATGTTTACTTATTATTTTTCGTTAAAAAATTATTTAAAGGATCGCTTTGGGGCGGTCGGGTGAGAGTTCAATTTTATTTCAAAGCAACCTGTTAACTAATTTTTCAAGTCTGCTAATTGTGTTGCGCAAACCATGAATTCTAATCCTTTTAACGATCTTTTGAAATGCCAGCTTTGGTGTATCCCTGCATTCCAGTAAATCGCTTGGCGTAATTCGCACCCGTAATTTAAATCGCCCTTGGTCAATTTCAGTTATTTTATAATTCTGTATCAAAGACCATCCTTGTTGGGGTTATGCTGTCGCTGTTTATCCTCTGTACATAAGGTGTTTCCTATTTATCTCATTAATGTTAAATACTCTATTTATTTTTGTCACTCCTCATGTTTAATTCCTCAGGCAGCCTTGCTTCATGCAAAATGTCACCGGCCAATTGCGTAAATTCTAGCTCCGCACATGCGCTCCTCCCGGCCAGTAGAACAGTGAGTAACAAACGTTACGCGACTCAAACTCCTCAGTCGAGGAACTTCCCTTCCCCGCCGAAAACCAGTTGTAATTTGGACACAAAGCACAAAACATCAAAATTTCAGAACGCCTCTTGGACTTTGGAAAATAGTTGGAATCTCACTGGAAACCGAGACTTGTAGGAGATATGTTTTAGTTTTAATTAATTGGAAATCGGATCAGTAAAATAATTACTTCAACTAAAGTGAGATCTTAAACCTGTAACGTTGTAAGGTTAATAAAATAACGGTAATCACATTAGTGTGTAGTAAATACGAAACGGTAATCCGAGCAGTTAGTTATACGTGTAAATGTAATTTAATTGTATGAAATAATAATAAATGAATAAGATATTCGAAATAAATAAAAAGGATTAATGAAGTTAATTAGCTACGTGACATTCTAGTTTTATTTATCGTAATTGTACCACTAACTCCAGCAGCGTAACAACTAGAGCTACGCCCCGGGCATACCGGACAGTCCCACAGCTGGTATAATAATACCTTCACATTCTGATAAATGCCACAGCTTGTCGTTATCTCTCCTTCAGGGTAGGGGCAAAGCTATTAGTTTCTTGCCCTACTATTTGCTTTGTCGAAGCACTGTTTGTGTTAACTCACATTATGAACGTAGTCAAACGCTGAGATCGACGCGTCTGTTGCTCATTTTTCAATATCTCGACGATTGACTATTGGTGTATGTGGACAAGGACGCTCTTCGCTCTAATTGGTCACGTTGAACAGGCAGTGCTGTGCTCTCGGTCTGTGTCAATTTCAAGAACTCAGAGTTGGTACCTATTCAATAGAAAGAGTTTTTGGGCAACTTCTTAGATTTTGTAAGAGCTAGAGCGAGTCTCACTCAAAATCGGATTAAAAAATGTTAGCTCTGATTGTCCCAGTCGTATCCACTCCGAAGTATTGAATTTCTCTGCTGT
This sequence comes from Protula sp. h YS-2021, assembly GCA_949752745.1. Lineage (NCBI taxonomy): Eukaryota > Metazoa > Annelida > Polychaeta > Sabellida > Serpulidae > Protula > Protula sp. h YS-2021. The sequence continues at coordinate 46,558,869 of OX457030.1, read as the reverse complement.
AGTCACTTTGTTAGCTGCCACGAAGAAGACTGTCCAATTGAGAGTATGCCATTTTCGAGTTTCAGCACGTACTCCAGGGAGAATTGCGTTGTGGGAGGTCGCCCCATCTTTGGCTGCGGCTCTCCTTATTAGCATCCAGGGATCTTGACTGGGGGTCATGACAGGCCAGTCTCCTGAAGGGTGTGCCTTTCTCATTCCCATTCCCATCGACGTAATTCCAAAGGCACACTTAGAAAGGGCAGTGGTCTGCTCACGATCGCACATGGCATATCAATGTGCTGGAATTAAAGGCAATATTGATTGCTTGTCGGGTCCTGTCGGGTAGTTTTTTTTTTGTCCAAGCAGGGCAGCATGCACTCATCAATGTTGTGTCGACTTTCCAAGCAAGTTCTCTTGCATGCTGTCGACGACTACGATTTCTTGCAGATTTGGCTTCCAGAATGGGCGAGATTGTCCATACGGAATGGGCTTTGGCGGGTTACAAGTTTCAATGGATTGTAGCTCTATCGCCTTTAGGACCGCCTCAAGTGGACGTCTTCGCGAACCTCCTCAATCATCGCCTCCCCATGTACATTTCTCCGTGTCCGGACTTAGCAGCATTAGCGATCGATGCGTTAGTTTGCCGTTGGATACCAGTGGTTGTTCGCGTTTCCACCGTCCTTACTAATGTTGAAAGTTCTCATGAAGATTTGGCGCGAGAGTTAAAGACATCACTTGTTTGTGGCTCCCGATCTTTCACAGCTGTCGTGTTTTGCTTTGTTGATGTGATTACCATGTGTTCCAATTTCCCTGGAGTATGGCAGTCTGTGGCATTTTTTTGTCACCCAGGTTCTTAATAATTGTTTCAGCTCAATCTGAGGCGCATCACTTTTCCTCAGAGAGGAATTCATGGGATGGAAATGATTTACAAAGATTCAACGAGTAAGATTTATTGATCGTCCCGGAGACTTCTCGAGGCATGGCGCGTTCATAGAGGCATCGATCCTGTGGTACTGACGACGGTGGCAGTGCCCGATTTCTTTCTTTGTCTTTTGAGATCAGGAAGATTTCAGTTAGATCGATTATAACACACCAATCAGCTCTCACCTTTATCCTAAAGAGCTGGTCTGGCTATGATTTGTCTGCCTGTTATGTGTTTTCTGATTTGCTTTCAACTGGAGAGTCCTCTGTCAACGGTGGTATTTTGGGATTGTTTTGAAATATCTCATTTCTCTACTCTTCCCCATTCTATTATTTCCGACAAATTATTCACATTAAAGTATGCTTTACTCATCTCGCTGGCGGAGAACGGGGAAGTACATGCGTTAGAAAACTCTATGAGTCAAGTAAGTCTTCAGGGAGGCGTTGGTCCTAAAATCATTACCGTCTTTCTGGGCAAGACGCACATTGTGCCCAAGAGCTTAGGTAGATTTAAGCGAGTTGTGATACCAGCCGCCCAGGGTGTGAGATCACGCGGTAGTGACGTGACCGCGTCGCTATGCCCGATCTCCTAACTACACTCATATATAAAACGATCAGATAGTTATCGTAGCATGCACAGCGTCGTCTATTTATATATTCCATATGTAGCATCGACCTTTCTAAAGGATCTATATCTAACCATAACAAGAAGGTCATTTGTTAGCATATGATGATATTTTGAAAGAACCTGGTAATGTAAGGCAAAAGAGGTTTTCAGTTATAGAGATTTCCAGTCAGACATGTAGCGCCCTCTTGCGCTGTGATGTTGTGTCAGTGTGTGATTTATTGTGAAGTGGCTGTTGGGCCTCCCTAAACACCTTTATTAAGCACAAAAGAGTACACAACTGATACGTAAACTGAATTGTATAGTCTTGGTCCGTCAGTTGCTGCTGAATCATGGATTCATGAAAGTTCCTCTTCTTGCAGGACTTCTCGACAATCTCTCGAAGACTTCTCGAAGATCTTTAAGAAGTAGAAGACGACTAAACACTCTCTTCTGGTTAGAAGAGGACTAAACACTCTCTTCTGGTTGTTGTTCGATCGTCACAACACCTAATTTCGTGAAACTATTTCCGTCAAGTGAATGACGTTGTGTCGATTCGGCACAGTTGCGTTGTGTACGATGGACGTGTTTTGACGGTGCCATTTTGCACGGCACTGTAACGGGTAAGCACACATTATTGAAGCCGAATTCGGCTTGTGTGTTGTCTGCTGCCTCTTTTCAGATGAAAAGGGGGTAAATAAGCTCGTATCAGTCTGTCGGTACTTATGTTTGAGCATTCAGCGTTGTTAATATCGGACAGTTCGCGGTGAAATCCATTAAACGTTGTTATTTGTTATGTAATGGACAGTTCGCGGTGAGGCATTGCTGAATTAAAAGATTCATTGAATTAAATTTTTTATTTCTGCCTTTCTAGTATTGTCTTGTAGACAGCATGGCAACCATTTCGATGGATTTAGTATTCAACTCGCACCACCAATTCTTGTCTCCCATAGCGAGTCTACAAGCCGATATTTTCGAAATTAAAACTAAAGTATTTAATTTCTTAATACTCATTTTTGCATGTAAAAAACTTTTCTGGAGGTTCAAGGAAACTGTTTAGCTACTCGATTGTATAAATCAAAACTGATTACCGATACATCTGCTCCAGTGTCTAATTTTGAACAAAACCGGATGCTGGTTTACCGTTACATCTAGCATAAACTTATTCTCCTTGTCCTTGATATGAGCAGCCCCTGAGAATTTCTCTTCACTGCCCTGTACACGAAATGGAACTGGGTAGATGTCCTGATAGTGGCCTTCATCCCTTACTTCGTGAATGCGTTTCTTTTGCTTGGTCCTGCAGACAACTGCCCAGTGCCCCTTTTTCTTGCAGAAGCTGCATGTAGAATATTTCGTGGGACAATCTTGTTTGGAATGTTTGTTTTTACCACACCAGTGCGATGACGGTTGTTGTTTTTGATGACGCCTTGGCGCTGCACGCGACTGGTGATTGGTTTTTACTGGTTTTTTATCTTGGAGTCGCTGTGGAATGGTTATTTGCGCACCATGTTGGCTTGATCGGGGTTTCATGTGTTTAACTGCGCAGACTGTCTTTGGACGGCTTTCCGCGTTAGCACCTTGTCTTTGGCGCCTTGAAGTTTCAGATCATTCTTACTCTGCAACTGTTCTGATAAATTTTTATCTCTGATTCCCGCAAGAATGCGGTTGCGTAACAGTTCTTCTTTCATGGCACCATAGTTACACTTTTCTATCTGGATTCACAAGTCTTTTATGAAGTTTCATCAATGTCTTGTCAACGATTACTAAATTTGACACCTTCAAACACCAGGTTTTTCTTCCAACTGAAGTGGGATTCAAATCTGTTTTTCACTGTCTGGTACGATTTCATCTCATCACTTGATAACTGAAAACTGGTAAAAATGTCTTCCGCTTCGATACCCGTGCAGTACACTAGGGTGTTTACTTCTTCTTCATCATCAGTTATTTTGGTGGTAGCTAGATACCGCTCAAATCGAGTATGCCATCGGCCCTACTCCTCCGGCTTCTTTAGGTCGAACGTTTAAGGGGCGGGAATTGCATTTGTTGCCATTTCTTCTGTTTGTGGCGTTGAGTGCACTAAATTTGCAAGTGAACTGAATCACTCCTCCTACGTATCACTTTCAGCGTGATCACCGCTCCCACCGTGTTGTGTTACGGAATGATGCGACTGGATTTATGTTGAAGTCTTTATTTACATATTTAGTAAACAATACCCAAGGGTGGACAGATGTAACACTATCAATAATATTAGAGTTTTTGTTAATTTTTAAAAAATAATATGCTCCTACCCATCGTCATATTTTCATATTTTTATGGCACCCAAAAAGTAAATAAAGATAAAATATCAAACAAAAACTAAATAAACAATATAATAATTCAATAAATAAAAATATAAAAAAAAACTAAAAAAGAAACTAAATAGAATCATAAAAAATTAAAACACTTATAAGTAGTATGATAATGGGGGTTCTGGGTCACTTGATGACGTCATACTGTCTGGAAGTGACGTCATCATGTCTGGACCGGAAGTGTTGTCTGGACCGGAAGTGCTGTCTAGACCGGAAGTGCTGTCTGGAGTGGAAGTGACGTCATCATGTCTGGACCGGAAGTGACGTCATCATGTCTGGACCGGAAGTGACGTCATCATGTCTGGACCGGAAGTCATGATAAGCGTTAGGATAGGCGCGACCATCTGTGACGTCATCATGACGTCATACTGAGATGATGCTGTCTGGAGCGAAAGTGGTTTGGCCGAGTCAATCAACATGAAGCCAATGAACTCGACCTGTCAATCAGTGTAACCATGGCAACAGACCCTAAAAAGCCACGACCCCCCCCCCCCCCAGGACAGACTATGTACCGACCCCCCCCCTAGGACATACTATGTACCGACCCCCCCCCCCCCCCCGAAATTGTGATTTTTGCATATTTATCCGTTTCAGACGATTCTGAACATTTTTCATTTTTTCGACCCCCCCCCCCCCCCAAAATTGTGATTTTTGCATATTTATCCGTTTCAGACGATTCTGAACATTTTTCATTTTTTCGACCGACCCCCCCCCCCCTCGAAATTGTGATTTTTGCATATTTATCCGTTTCAGACGATTCTGAACATTTTTCATTTTTTCGACCCCCCCCCCCCCTAGGCGAGCAACATTCTGTCAAGTCAGCTTCAGTTCCATCAGAGGGGTATATAAGGGATGAGCATACAGCAGTGACAGTCATTTCGGTGAGTGGAGCAAGGAAGTACAAGTTGTAGAACTACAATTGGATCACATCAGATCAAGGGATGGCATCCAGTGACAACTATTTCGGTAAGTGTTTATTGAAACTTTATAAATAAAAAGTGAACTTTGTAAGCAAACTTTAGTTATTTGCATAATTGAAACTTTGTAAACAAACTGTGTAAACAAACTTTATAAACAAACTTTATAAATAAACTTTGTAAACAAACTTTATAAACAAACTTTATAAATAAAATTTGTAAACAAACTTTGTAAATAAACTTTATAAACAAAATTTGTAAACAAACTTTGTAAACAAACTTTGTAAACAAACTTTGTAAACAAACTTTATAAACAAACTTTATAAACAAACTTTATAAACAAACTTTGTAAACAAACTTTGTAAACAAACTTTGGTTATTTGCTTAATTGAAACTTTGTAAAACAATACCTTTCGTTATACTTGGTCGATTTATATGAATATTTCACTGTTTGATTCAGTTTTATGTAAAGTTTTGTTATAAAGTAGTCATAGGCTATTTGCGCAGCTGGCTGTATGCATTTTTACCGCCATTACAGTGCTTCTTCGCGGATGAATACCATTTGGCAGACCATTTAACTTCACCGTCAGTTAACTTCACCGCTAGATGTCTCTGCTGTGTAGCAGTGCAGCTGTACAACTCGACAACTGTAAGTGAGACATTCATATACACAAGTAAAATTCTGCTGAGTCAGCAATTTTTTAACAAAGTTACACACCATATTTTGATTACATGGAAGTAGTATAAAAGCATGAGTGAAACATGTCAACTAGTCAACTAGTAATACATTCTGTCAACAAGTCAACAAGTGGATATTGTGTGACGAGAAAAGACTTGACAATGTCGGCCTTACTTTTTCACAGATGTGTAGAGACCATGGATGACGTCTTCAAAGTGAATTATGCTGACTATGTGTTTTCAAAGCTTCCTGCTTTTGAATCGGATTGAATGCTGCAAGTGAAGAACTTACATCAGCATTGGGAAGCTGTTGGAAAGACCATTCCAAGAGATCGTTTCATCCGCTCGTTTCTACGTGAATGTGAAGATCTACATTTACCGTTAACTTATGACATTGATTTAGCATTTATCAACGTGAATACAATTTGGGCAGTTGAGCTCATGTTAGATGTGGCTGCAAGAATCATTTTACATTATGATGATGATGTTCCAAATAATGTATCAGACCTTGTCCGATTCAACCATGGACGAGTTGAAGTGAATTCAAACGTTTGCAAGTTCTTTGCTGACTCAGCAGATAGTTGGGTATAAAAGGGAGTGAACTCAGCAGAGTGAAGTCATTTCTCAGCAGACAGTTGGAGGGAGTGCATCATCAGTACATTGTAGCAGCCATGGAGAACAAGACAAGCAACGCAACGCAGCGCAGCAGCAGCTTTAAAATTAGTGCTAACTTAACCATTACTGTGGAGCATGGAGAATATGGGCCATTTCTACGCATCACACGTGGAGAGAGATGGTGTGCTTATTCACCATCTTTGTGGAAGATTGTATGCCAAAGCTTGAAAAATTTACGCGACATTGGCTTCAAACTGTACTTAACGCAAACGAAGTGGCTTGAAGTCATTTCATACTTGGATATGCGCTATGTGAGTTTTGTGCGCACGTCACGGTTTGAAGGGAAAGAATACACACATCACATCAAAATGAATGATGGTGAATGGGAGACACTGCTTCAGGAGATGGACAACATCAACTCAGCCCTATCACCATGTGAGGAATGTCATGACAAGAAAACGATCATCAAGCTGCAAAAGGATGGTCGGATGAAGTTGTCAAAGCTATCCAAGAAAAGGCTGGCTGAAGTTCAGTTGGAGAACATGAACGTACAAAATCAACTTGGACTTACCTGTGACTATTGCGGTGCTTGTGGATATGTGGAGGATTATCATTGCCACTGCCACAAGTATAATTGCAAGTTGTGTGAACCAAGCAACTTCTGCGGCAAGTGTGGAGTACTTAAAGTCAGTGAAGCAAAGTAAAAGCCCACAAGACACTGAAACAAGATGGATGCATGTTTTAAAAATGCTTATATTGACTTGATGATTGCTAAACTTGCTTGCTGTGGCACTCCAGACTATCAACTTTATCATTTGGATGCTTTTTGGGATGTTGTACATCATAGTCTTGATGTGATTGAACTGCATTCAAGATTTCTTGGAGAATGTCATAAAACTGGAATAGAAGAAGATCCTGACTTTGACTTTGATGCTGCACTTTATTCTGCTCGCACTGATGTGGAAGTATATTTCACCGTGGTTGATCATTTGAGAGATTGTTGTAAAGAAGAAGAGGAAACCGAGCAGCTTTATCAGGTAAGTTATAAAAACCTTTTTTAAACATGTTTATGACAACATAGTGAATTGTTTCTCAAAGACATAACCATGTTTTTCTTACTAGCAAATTTAGTTTTATGTGAGTGGTTTCAACGTAAACAAAGAAAGAATATGATAGAAGAGGCAGCAAATATATTAAAAGATATTTTATTACAGGAAGAAACCGACATGTCAGAATAAAACAGCAGAAGCAAAGTCAACATGGAGAATCTTGTACTATTCAGCGGTCATAAGGACGTTCTTTCAAATATGTTTCCAACACGACTTGAAAAGTATGGACATGTGTTCAACTCAAGTGAAGCTTTGTATCAATATGAGAAAGCAGTGTTTCATCACCGTCCAGATATTGCTTCAGCCATTGTGTCATCCAGAAATGGATATGAAGCGAAACGTATTGCTAAAGGGATAAAACCATGTCCTTTATGGCATACAGTGAAGAGAAGCAAAATGCAAGATGTTTTACAAGTCAAACTGGATCAGTGTGTATTGTTTCGCAACAAGTTGAAAGAATGTAAAGACAAAACTTTAGTTGAAGCAACGTATGATCATTGGTGGGGAGCTGGTGTGAAACATGTGTCATCTGAATATCCTGGTCAGAATATTATGGGAAAGTTGTTAGAACTGTTGTGTGAGGGTTAGAGACTTTTTCATTTGCTTGCCAACCGTCATGGTGTGCAGACGTGTGGACATGTAAATTTGAAGTATGTTTAACTTGTGTTGCATTGATTCAAGACTGCACAATGGCGGACATGACACTGAGACAATATATTGTGCAAAAAGCTTATTGTGAAGAAATGTTATCAGCTGTAAAAAAGTTTGCATATTTAGTCTGTCCTGCTTGTCAACATGAAGAGTGTCAAGAACATACTTGTCATGCTGCATCTGTTTATACATATTGGAATGAAGCTAAATATTACATGCATTTAGATAAAGTGTTAGAGAATGCAAATCAACGTTGTGAGAAATATGGTGTAGATGCTATTACATTGGATGAACTCAGTCATTGGTTAGTGTTCATTGAAGACCAATGGTCTCCAGTGATTCATACCATTGTATCTATACTTGATTTGTAAAAAAAAAAAAACTTGTTAGTTAAGTTATAAATGCATGTTAGTTAAGTGATGTTGGTTGAGTTATAAAATAAAAGCTGTTCTGTTGAGAAGGTGGTTTTCATTCGGTGTGACCATGTCGACGTGGAAAGACTACTTGACTGATATTTACTTCAAACCTGGACAGCCTGGAGCATTTGCTGGTCCTTACAAACTGTATCACATCTTACGAAAACATAATCAAGCAGTCACACAGTCACAAGTGAAGAAATGGTTGCAGGATCAAGATGCTTTTAGTTTACTCCAACCTGTCAAATACAGGTTCAAAAGACAACGTGTCATTACACGTGGTATTGATGACATGTGGGATATTGATTTGGCTGATATGGGAAACATAGCTTCCTATAATGATGACATACGCTTTTTACTCATTGTCATTGATGTGTTTTCCAAATATGTCTGGGTACAGCCAATACCTAATAAATCACATACCAGCGTCATACAAGCTTTCCAAAAGATTTTTCATGACACACGACGAAGACCGCGAACTCTAAGGTCTGATAAAGGAACAGAATTTAAAAACAGATGGGTAAAAGCATTTTTGAAGAAAGAAGGCATTCATGCTTATACCACAAAGAATGAAACCAAAGCCAACTTTGCTGAAAGAGTCATTCGTACTCTGAAGGGAATGATGTATCGGTATTTTCTACATAATCAAACTTACCGTTACTTAGACATTCTTCCAGACTTGGTGTACAATTACAACCATAGACCTCATGGTTCTCTTCCTAATAAATATGCTCCAGCCGAGATTCGTAAAGACAACGAATCGAAAGTGTGGAAGTATATGTATGTCGACAAACTGAAATTGAAACCTAAGAAGAAGAAGAAGAAGTACAAATTTAACATTGGTGATCATGTTCGCATTTCTCACATTAAATATGTGTTTCAACGGGATTATCACATCAAATGGACGCAAGAAGTCTTCATTGTCACACATCGTTGTAAGAAGCAAGGAATACATTTATATCGTGTGAAAGACTTTTTAGACGAAGATATTGATGGTCATTTCTATGAAGAAGAACTGCAGAAAGTGACCAAAGATATTGAATCTATTTATAGAATTGAAAAAGTCTTGAAAACACGTAAAAGACGAGGAGGAGGTGTGAAAGAATTATTTGTCAAGTGGTTAGGTTGGCCAAACAAGTTTAACAGTTGGGTGAAAGAAACAGACATTCAACAATGAAGCATCCATTTACATGTTTAGTCTCTGGACCTACAGGCAGTGGCAAAACGTCTCTGGTGAAGGAAATTCTAGAACAAAAGTTGATTCAACCCTCTCCAAAAAGCATTTTATGGCTCTATGCAGCAGATCAGCCTTTGTACAAGGGAATGAAAGGCGTGGAATTTTACCAAGGCATTCAAGATAACATTGAAGAGCGTTTTAACCCGAAGAAACCAAACTTACTTATCATTGATGACTTAATGACGAAATGCCATAGTGATGAGCGTATGACACGTCTCTTTAGTGTTGGCAGCAGTCATCAAAATCTAAGCATTATTTTTATTGTGCATAATTTATTCCATCATGGGAAAGAGATGCGAAATATTAGTTTGAATACACATTATATCATTCTGTTTAAAAATCCGAGAGACAGTCAACAAATTAGTACATTGGCGCGGCAAATGTATCCTAGAAGATCTCAATTTCTCATAGAAGCCTATCAAGATGCTACTAGCAAACCTCATGGTTATTTATTCATTGATTTAAAACCAAAGACAAATGATCAACTACGTATTCGTACAGGCATTTTACCAAAAGATACACATTATGTATATATTGATAAAGCAGTGTATGAACAAGAACCAAGTCATTTAACCATTCGCAGTCAAGATGTCTAAACGTATTCGAGCGAACCAGCCGTTTCTTCATTTGCTTGCACGCAGTGGGCCTAAACGACGTAAATCCTTGCTACAGCAAGCTACAAAGGAGGAATTAACAAGCTTGTTTGAAATTTGTTTGAATATATTGCAAGGACATTTACCCTTAAGCTCAAAACGGTTTAAGGAATTTAAACGTGAACGTCATACGCTACGTACTCTAGCAGATAAGAAGATATCCCTTCGACGAAAAAAGAAGTTGATTAATCAGAAAGGAGGATTCATTGGAGTTATTGCTAGATTGGCATTACCTTTGTTAGCCAAACTGCTGCTAAAATGAAACATACGATGAAAATGGTCCTCATTCCTGAATATGAATACAAACTGTTATTAGAAAAGAAGGGTAAAGATGGTGAAATCAAAACGAAAGTGAATAAACTTTTACGTGGGAAGCGAACGCGTGAAAAGGTTATTGAAATGTCTCAACTTCTTGGTCGTCATTTACGAACAAGTCAGTCTAGGCAGCAAAAGCCCTCATCATCATCACCACCTGAAAAGCCAGAAAAGCTAGTGTTAAGTCATTTTCAACCTATCTATCATGGAAAAATAACACAACTTTTAGCCGAACTGAAGAAATATGGTACGACATGGTCAGAGAAGAATGAACTTGTGTTGAAAACGGGCGATATTATAGCAAATTCCAACATGGTTGATTTGATGAAAGAAGCATTGGTGGCGACAAGAAGAAAAGAACGAGTCAAACCACCACATGGTTGGCATCCGTTTATCCAGGAAATTGTTGATGCTAATATTCCAAAAACAATGTTTAGTAAAAAGACCACTCGTGACGACATTACAACAGAAATGAAACAACGTCAACAAAGACAGTTTCCTGAAGGATGGGAAAATTTTTAACATGGCTGAAAGAGCTATGTTGTTGTTGTGAGGAAGATAAACCAACTATTCCTGTGAAGATCAGATGTACAAGTGCTTGTTGTGAAGGAGAAGTTATAGATCATCTAGATCATCATCATGATGTAAAAGACCATTTGCATACTTGGTCGAATGGCGCGCGCTATCGTGAAGTATATAGACAACGTCAACGCACCTATACCATTTAGTTCCCACCATCATGGAGTCGACAAGCTTTTACATTACTTTGCCTAGCAATGCGAGTATGACCTATTATCCCAACAACAAGGCTTCGAATTATCAAATTCGTATGCCTCGAACCATCTATCTGAATGGAAAATATGAAGTGGCTTTAGCTGAAATTCAATATCCACATACATGGACAACGATGAGACAGGGCATGGACTATTCTATTCAGTATCGACAAGAACTATTCGATGATCCTATTCTTAGCACTCTCAATATTCCTTATGGGTACTATAGAACCATACAAGAACTATGTGAGGCAGTCAATGAAGAAGCGACTAATGCTCTGAAACTTACAGAAGCTATTCGACTAAAGTATGATAAAATTAGACGACGTGTGTTTCTATTTCTCGATTATGGCTATGAAGTGTCCTTTTCCGCTGGATTAGCTGAGATTTTAGGATTCATCCCAGATCAATGGTATACTGAAACATGTACAGCTGACCATAAAGCGGATGTGAAACAGGGGTTTTATACACTGTATGTGTATTGTAGCATTTGTGAACCACAAGTTGTTGGTGATTATTATGTTCCCTTACTACGTTCTGTTGGCATACAAGGTCATGATGGAGATATTATCATGAAAACGTACGGCGAATCACATTATGTTCCTGTAAACACATCCAAATTTGACGTGATAGAAATGAATATTAAGGACGACACAGGCCATAATGTTCCATTTCAAACTGGAAAGGTGATCTGTAAACTTCATTTTCGACCAAAAGCAATATGAAAGCTTATACACACGATCCGTCTGCATATCGCAACCATTTTCTTCGTCAAGTGGGCGGGGAATTACCAGGATTTAAAGGAGCGCGAATCCAATATGGCGATGGTATTGGTTCCATACTGGGATCATTGGCTCGCAAAGCTATTCCACTACTTAAGGCTGGGGCTAAGATCGTTGCGCCACATCTTAAGAAGGCTGCAAAGAATGTCGCGAAAGATGTGACGGGCCGAGTAGCAGAACGTGTGTTTGGTGAACAAAAGCGTATGCAACCAACGAAACGTGCCAGAAGACGAAAAACAGCCAGACGGATAACATCAAAATATCGCAAAGATATTTTTTAAAGAAAAAAAAAATGTCTCTCATTCATAATCATTCGTGTGAATGTAGTCTTTCTCCATTGGAATGGTTTCACGTACCACCAACGCAAACTGCTGTAGAGAAAAGTTATAATGTTGACTATCAACCACTTACAAGCATTAGAGAAGGCGCTCCAATAGAATTCTACATTCCTGCGAGTACAGAAGAATATCTGGATTTAAAGAACAGCAAACTTCATATTGTATGTCGCATTCTAAAGGCTGATGGAACAGCGTGTGGCGCAGATGATAATGTCTCTTGCATCAATGATGTGTTTAATGGGTTATGGTCTAATATTGAATTGTTTCTGAATGATCGTTTGGTTTCGCATAGCAACAATACTCATGGTTATACCAGCATTATCTCTCATCTCATCCATGATTCGGAAGAAAGTCTGCATTCTGAGCGCTCTATGCGTCTCATGTACAAGGATACTGCTGGGTCAATGAATAGTCATGAGGTGAAAAGACCTAATCATGAACAATATGTATCCGGGTTTCATGTCAATGCCGACGGTGGTGACTTGGCTGAGCAAGGCAATAATGGCTTACATCATCGTTATTTGCATACTCGTCTTAGCCGTGATGTTATGCTCGCAGGTGGTTTAAGGATAGATTTGTTTGAGCAGGATCGTTATCTTCCGAATGGTATCAGTTTGAAATTGCGTTTCCATAGACAAAAAGATGACTATGTATTGATGGCTGTAAATAATACCTATAAGGTAGAAGTGAAAGAGGCATTTTTAACCATTCGCAAAGTGAGGGTGAGTCCAGGTATTCAGTTAGGACATGCAGATGCATTGATGAAAAGTCCTGCCAAGATCATCATCACTAGAAAAGAATGTAAAGTCTTGGCCATTCCAGCAGGATTTCAGTCTTTTGTGAAAGATAACATCTTTTTGGGTCAATTACCAAATCGTATTGTCATTGGTCTGGTTCATAATGAAGCTTTTGGTGGATCAGTATTGAGGAATCCATACAATTTTGATCATTTTAATCTGGACTATATGCAACTGTACACGGATGGTGAACCAGTTCTATCCAAACCTCTCAAGCTTGACATTACACAGAACAAATACCTGAACGCTTTTGAAACGCTTTACAAATCGTTTGATCGGTTGAATGGTGAGAAAAGTTCCATTATAAAACGGGAAGATTGGCCTAGAGGTTATGCTTTATTTTCGTTTGACTTAACACCGGATTATGATGGTGATGATCATTTCCCCCTGATCAAGCATGGGAATTTGCGGCTAGAAATGAACTTTGCTAGGGCTTTGCAACCTACAATAAATGTCATTGTCTATGCTGAATTTGACAACATTATTGAGATCAGTGCCAATCGCAGCATCCAATTCGACTACCAGTCATGAACACGAAGCAGATTGATGCCATATTGAGTCATGATGTCATGACCAAAGACTTGTTTCAAGGCGTGTTTGCCATGGATCAGTTACCGTCTTTACAACGCGGCGCCTATGTGATCAACACAGACGATCAAGATGAACCAGGAGAACATTGGGTGGCAGTGTATTATGATAAAGACCCTGTGGAATATTTTGACTCTTATGGACTGTTCCCTCTCGATGATCGTTTAAACATGTTTTTAAGAAATGACTATATGTATAATTCTATATCATTACAAACGCCAATATCATCGTCATGTGGTTTTTATTGTGTATATTATATATTGCATAGAGCTCGAGGTCAGAGTATGTTTGATATTGTGAATATATTAAAAAGAAAGGATGGTGATTTTATTGTAAAGGATTTTGTATATAGACATTATAAACCATTGTTTTATTAATGTTGTTGTTGTTATATTAGTTAAGTTGTTGTTGTTATATTAGTTAAGTTGTTGTTGTTGTTATATTAGTTAAGTTGTTGTTGTTGTTATATTAGTTAAGTTGTTGTTGTTAAATAAAACAAATCAAGTTTCAAACAACTGTCTTGTTTATTGTGTTGTACATACGTTTATTTACAAATTCTTAACTACAAACACTATTTACAAAGTTTACAAACACTATTTACAAAGTTTACAAACACTATTTACAAACTCTTAACTACAAACGCTATTTACACTATTTACAAATTCTTAACTACAAATTCTATTTACACTATTTACAAACTTTTATTTACACTATTTACACTATTTACAAAATTCTTAACTACAAACTCTTAACTACAAAGTCTATTTACACTATTTACAAACTTTTTATTTACAAACACATTCATTTTTCAATACATTCATCAATGAATACCATTCATTAGAATCTAAATTGATATAGTTATCATAGACATTACATCCGTGTTTGTAAATGCTATGAAAGCTCACATAACGCACATCACCAAACTTTATCACTTTCACAGTTACATGTTCAGACAGTTTCAGTTCATATCCTTCTTCATTTATGTCCATCACGCGCATAGGTTGTGGCAGCTCAATGGATTTGGTGCCTCGTGTAAGCCATATTTCTGTTTCTTTGAATTCAAGCGTTAGGTTCTTTCCAATCCAATGCTTGTAACAACGCGTTCCATTCCACTGTATTGAGGGTGATGTAATCATAGTTTTCTGTAAGCTCGTCATATTGGCGAAATTGTATAAACACGTCTAAGCAGTTCTCAGTCACACGCACTTCTAATTCATTTGAGACTGTCAGGAGAAAGCCAGGTATCCTAAACTTCTCTAGATGGTCTTTCAACACGGATTGGTCATCAAGTGATAGGACGAGATACTGTCCAAAATGTCTTAGCACAATGTCATCATATTCGTTTCTCAGATATGAGAACCCATGCGTAATTGGTTTATATTCCGTTAAAAAGTCTTCCATCTCGTCCAGCAGTCAGATGAACTATGAGCTGTCTCCTTGTCTGCAAAGACGTTTTTTATGCTCGCAAGATGGCGAAGAGTGGATGTTGTATCACTTCTAGGAATCGTAAGACTGCGCGCCAGTTCTTGATATCAAAGATGATCAAATCTGTATATGGTGTATCTGGCACAACTCCCTTATAATCCTCTGGATAATCCTGTAAAAGATTTCTACAGATTTCTACACGTATGTTAGAATCATATTCAGCCACCGTCACTTCCACTTTATTTTCAAGTCTGCGTTTAAACCCAGCTTCAAGTGGTATGTTTTTAAAGTCTTTCCACACTTCAGGTTTAAACCGATGATAACTTGTCTTAGAATCTAGTATCACTTCATTCCTCTCATTGACAGTAAGGTAAACACCACCGTTCAGCATGAGTGCATTCATGTTTTTACCTTGTTATGACTTGTCGTCTTGTCTGCGAAGCCTTTTATCCACTTCTTTCACCTGCTTCTTCAGCATTTTCCATTCAGGTATTGTCAGCAAAATTCCCTTTTTCGTTGGACGGTTTTTTCCAGTCCCCTCATCTCTGAGGTATTTGCGAATGTTCACCACACCTTCATTACTTTGTTTCATAATCTTGATATACTTTCCATTGCCTAGAGAAAGCATTCCATCCCACGACTGTGGTGTTGGTGCTATCTCCACTTTTAATTTCTTAATGGTAGTATCAGGATGTTTCACTTTCATGTCTTTCACCGTATCTGCTAGAGTATCCATATCCGTTGTTGCAGATCTTTTCATGTTGACGCTTCAGTGTTCACACCTCAACTGACTCTAAAGTTGAAGTGTCTCCCCCTTATATACTGTAATGCCCATGCGCCAAAGTGGAATAGCCATCACTCATCACATATCGCTTATCATCAAAGGGAGAGAGAGCCACTTTCCTCAACTTCTCCGAGAAAATCTGGTGGTCATGACTTCGAATGATGTGCCCTGTAGTCATCGTTTGCGTTTGGTTGAACAAACTGTCTCTATACTGCTGATGTTTCATCCGTCTTTGACACGCGCGAGTGATGCCTTTAGCCGTACGTTTTTCTTTCCCACCATATATCATACTATACATTTTCGGCCGAAGTCCAACAAACTCTTCAATGGGAATGCCCGCCGTCTCATCTTTCATTTTCCCAAGCACTTTCTTGTTCACGTTGGAATGCAGGAAATGATTTGGGGGATAGTCACTTGTGTCGAACAAGTCGGCATCTTCCTGCATGTCTTTGTAGATATCGTCCGTTTCTATGTCATAACATAGACTGTCGGTGTCGCTGAACAAGAGTTTGGCGTCGGGATACTTGGTCATGATGTAGTTGTAATGAAAGTGGAACATGAGCACTTTGCTGAGGTCGAGAATGGTGAACCCAACTTGAATGGGTTTATCCAGAAGCAGATCCACTTTGCGTAAATGTACCGCGGTCAAATCTTCGTTGAAAATTCTAAATTTGTGGAAGGAAGGTTTGGCCACAAGTTTCTTGAACCGCTTTTCCTGGTGAACAAGTTCCACATTGATGCGTTTTCTTACATTTTCCATGGTTTTGCCAAACACCGAGTTGTTCATCAATTTGAAGAAGTCTTTCTCAAACGGGTTCTTGGCCAACTTTCTCTTTTCCGTGTTCAAGGAGATGTATTTTGCCAACCATTTGCTCTGTGCAAACATGATGGCACGGTGCACCTTCGTGACTTTCAATCCCAGTGAGACATATTGCTGTAAATTTCTATAATGAAGCACATATTTCTTCTTGTCACACAAGTTGGGAATGAGCTTTTCACTAGGCTTGCTTTTCATGTCTAGATCTTTCCGTAGCTTCTGACTATGTTTTGACAATTCTCCCACTTTCACACATTTCCGTTCTGGAGGCACTGGATAGTGATTATGATGATCATGAATTGAATATGGGTATTCCAAATCCACTTCTAAAATGTATCCAATCTCGTCATCTTCATCCACATCCATAAAGTCAATGGATTCTGGCTCGCTCACCCACATAAATCCACTTTCCGGCATGCTTTGCGACATAGCCCAGCCATACAAGTTGTTTGCATCCAGGTACGTCAAGTAGTTGGTTGGTTTCAAGGGATCGTAATCTGCTACGTAGGGGTTATTTGCTTTCGCATACTTGTGTGTGATGACAGATATTCCTCCACGTAGACCTTGTTCAACCATTTGGTACATGTCAATGTCGTTAATCAATTCCAATTTCACCTTTGTCGCTTTCAACATGGCATCCCACGACAGTCCTGGCGCTGTATAGTAGTGAGCAGGATCTAATTCATACGTGTTGAGACATACGTGACGAAAGTTTTCAAACACGTCAGCCAGCAGCAACACATCTGATTTCAGGTACAAGTCATGGTATTCGCCAAATGTAGTACAGTGGAATGTCTCCCACACCTTCTGCGCATGCGCATAATCCTCATCGCTAATGTCTTCTTCACTGAGCAGACTGTAAAACTTGTCCTTGGACGGCAGTTGTGTTTCAGCAAACTTGGATGGCTCATCCACGTAATCATAAGGGTATACTCCCTTTCTCAACAGTAACTCTTGTTGGTCACTATCGTGAATGTGTGACGTCATGTGATAAAAGTTGTCTTTCCCTTCTGCTGCCAGGTTGGAGACCAACTTCTGTAGAGAAGTACTCATGAACTGAAAGCTGTCTGTAAATTTCAGATTGCTCATGGTGAATGCAATATATTTCTCAACGGTGTTGGGAATGACTGTAATGGTTTCATTTTTGAACTTTCCAATTTCTTCCATGATCAAATGACTGTCATAGCCTCGTAAATTGTGGAAAAAGACAGGAATGATGAAAGAATCTTCAACATCCTGCTGATCTTTTCGAAATCGAAATTGTAAATTGCATTCATTATGTGCAGCTCCGCGGTATTTGCCATTGATATGATCATGATCTCTCACACGATCTGCTCCTAGAGGCTCATGACAAATGTAGCAATCTGTGGCGTTCTTATAATGCTCTTCATCTTCACAAGTCATGACTATTTTCTTTTTCTGCTGTAGACCATGCACAATACGATCACGTTCATATACCATATGGTCTAAAAAGACTTTCACGGCATTATCGCCTCGATATACGACTGGAGCACGTGTCTCATACTGGCTGACAACCACGTAGGCAAAGCTGTTTGGACGATGATGTTGATACTTGTCTCCTTCATGCTTTTTCGTGAAACATTCAAAGTCTGCATAAATGACAAACGGCGCTCGCTGTTGTTTGGCTACATTCTTGAACTTGATGAAGGGTTCCTTGGGAAATGATAAACGTTGTGCGCCATGCTTGCCACACACTTCACGATGCTTGTCTAACAGATCTTGTCGTATAAACCCGTGAAGACAGTTGAAACAATAAAATGCTGCAGCCTTATGCTTTGATCGATAAGCCATCAGTCTGCTGAAATTCTTGATGAGGCAATAATGTCTTGTCTTGTCATTGCTAATCAAAAGCAAGTTGATTTCTCTCGCACTGGTGTTTCGACTGAGTTGTATGGGAACAACGACATCATGTTCATATCCAAACACGTTAATGGACACATCATTCTCCTTTTCAAACTTTGGAATGTCTGTAATCGGTGTTGGAAATGTCATGCCTTCTACCTTCAATTCGTTCTCAAATGGTGTGTAATGACTCATGCGGCAAGGACTGTTTGTTGAAGGGTGAAGGTGAGCCAATACAGACCATAAGAAGCACTTGTTGTCTTTATTCTGAATGTTTAACACCGCCTTTGTATTCTTTACTTTCTTCGGTAGTGGGATAAAACTGCTTGCTTCCAATGGTGCTGACGTCGCTGTATGCACTTCAATGAATAATATGTTATCCAACACCCAGCCAGAACCTTGTCGCTCATGTTCATCAAACCTGGTAAATAATTCTTTATAGGCTTCTGGCAAGTCCTTCTCAATATCTGTTGGATTGTATGCTGCATACGTTGGACTACTGATGAAGGCATTATCCACTTGTTCTACCATCACGCCTTCAACATTTGGTGTCATTTTCTTGAAGCGTGCATGCACGACAATGTACCATTTCATACCACGGTTTAACGTTTCTAGCAAATGTCTCTTGATTCGGTTCTCTTGTTGTCGCATTTCAAGTAGCAAATCTGATCCATCTTCAGGCTCAAACCGCCTTTCCTGCGCGTTTTCACCAAGACTCACTCTTCTGCCTCTGCCTACTTGTCCTGTCTCTTTCTTTCTTTGTTCTTCATGAGACACATTTTCCATCTCATCACATGCATGTGTCTCAAATGCATCCAAAGATGAAAATATCTTGGTGCATTTACAGCAGAGGACTGGATCAGGTCTTTCAACACCATCTTGTACGGTCTTTCGTCTCTTGGCTTCAATCTGCTCAACAAGCTCTTCATGAGCACGTTTCAACCTAGCTGGTTTGCATGTATGTGTCACGAACACTTCCAGAGATGGAAATGTCACATCACAATCATGACAGTAGACTGTTGCCATCGTTGTTGCTTCTTCAACTGCTGGAACTGAAATGAAGTAAAATATACGTTTCACTCTTCCTTTTATACCACTTCAATGGTGTGTTAACTCAGCAGAATGTATCACTAGTTGACTAGTTGACATGTTTCACTCATGCTTTTATACTACTTCCATGTTATCAAAATATGGTGTGTAACTTTGTTCAAAAATTGTTCAAAAATGCTGACTCATCAGAATTTTACTTGTGTATATGAATATCTCACTTACAGTTGTACAGCTGTTATACAGCAGAGACATCTAGCGGTGAAGTTAACTGACGGTGAAGTTAAATGGTCTGCCAAATGGTATTCATCCGCGAAGAAGCACTGTAATGGCGGTAAAAATGCATACAGCCAGCTGCGCAAATAGCCTATGACTACTTTATAACAAAACTTTACATAAAACTGAATCAAACAGTGAAATATTCATATAAATCGACCAAGTATAACGAAAGGTATTGTTTTACAAAGTTTCAATTAAGCAAATAACCAAAGTTTGTTTACAAAGTTTGTTTACAAAGTTTGTTTATAAAGTTTGTTTATAAAGTTTGTTTATAAAGTTTGTTTACAAAGTTTGTTTACAAAGTTTGTTTACAAAGTTTGTTTACAAATTTTGTTTATAAAGTTTATTTACAAAGTTTGTTTACAAATTTTATTTATAAAGTTTGTTTATAAAGTTTGTTTACAAAGTTTATTTATAAAGTTTGTTTATAAAGTTTGTTTACACAGTTTGTTTACAAAGTTTCAATTATGCAAATAACTAAAGTTTGCTTACAAAGTTCACTTTTTATTTATAAAGTTTCAATAAACACTTACCGAAATAGTTGTCACTGGATGCCATCCCTTGATCTGATGTGATCCAATTGTAGTTCTACAACTTGTACTTCCTTGCTCCACTCACCGAAATGACTGTCACTGCTGTATGCTCATCCCTTATATACCCCTCTGATGGAACTGAAGCTGACTTGACAGAATGTTGCTCGCCTGGGGGGGGGGGGGGGTCGGTACATAGTATGTCCTGGGGGGGGGGGTCGGGTACATAGTCTGGTCTAGGGGGGGGGGGTACATAGTCTGTCCTAGGGGGGGGGGGGGGTCGGTACATAGTCTGTCCTGGGGGGGGGGGGTCGTGGCTTTTTAGGGTCTGTTGCCATGGTTACACTGGTCGAGTTCATTGGCTTCATGTTGATTGACTCGGCCAAACCACTTTCGCTCCAGACAGCATCATCTCAGTATGACGTCATGATGGACGTCACAGATGGTCGCGCCTATCCTAACGCTTATCATGACTTCCGGTCCAGACATGATGACGTCACTTCCGGTCCAGACATGATGACGTCACTTCCGGTCCAGACATGATGACGTCACTTCCACTCCAGACAGCACTTCCGGTCTAGACAGCACTTCCGGTCCAGACAACACTTCGGTCCAGACATGATGACGTCACTTCCAGACAGTATGACGTCATCAAGTGACCCAGAACCCCCATTATCATACTACTCTGATAATTTCTTATTACAGCATCATAGGATCAAATAATGGCCTGTCTCTGGGTCTCAATATACCCACACAGTAAGTAACAAAATTATAATGGTTGTATAACATTTGTAATTTTTTTTTTACTAAATTTGGAGAAGATGTGATTTTTGCAAAAGATCGAAATTTGTCACTTTATTTTATAATTATATACGAAATTCGGGAGATTTCGGTAGTTTCGTAACCTTGACCCGATTACTAATCCATAAAATAGTCCGAAATTTATTCAGTATGCTGCCCACAAATATAATTTAGAAAAGGCTCATTTCAAGCTGAAATAAGTTCGATGACCATATTTTGTATCAAGGAGTTACGTTTATATGTGTAAATCCACATAAAAGTTTTCATCTTCAGCGGAGTAATGTTGAAAGTAGTTCTATTTTGATGAAGAGAAAAGACGAATTTTTCGTTTTGTGGATATTTGTTCGTATATAATCGGTTGTAATAAGAACTGCATAAATAATATTGCTTTTGGATATATGATGTGTCGTGACCATTATGTGGTAGGGCTGTTTGTGCTCTACATCGGGATATGCCAGGCCGCCCGCAGTGGCAACTGGGTGAGTATTTTTGTCATCATGCCATTGCAGAAAATCGGAAATGTGTGGTCTCTTATACATAAGAACCGGCTAAATTAAATACAGAATAGTGTTGCTTAAAGGAAAACACACCGAATTGTATTTGGGCTTCGTTTGTAATGATTCGGGTAAATACTTTAAGACAGGTTGTAGGGTTCGATTTACATTACGAAGGGAAAGATGATATACTGCGGTTAGCTCCGAGTTAGCTCTTACTTATTTCTCTGTCAGAGCGGGTACGCAGAGCCGAAGTAGCGGGCCGCTTCTTGGGGCTACACCGCGATATAAGCCAAATCAAACTTTGGGCGTTTATCATAAAATGCGCAAAAATCATGCGTTTCGAATATAAACTAATTGGGAAAGAAATCATAGAGATTTCGCCTAAATGTAGAATTTCTCTTGCATCAAAGAGTAATCGCTTTTTAACCACCCGTATACCATTTGAACAATTAATTATAGTATAGTAGTAGCTGTTTTTGCTACGTTTCTTCTGTATTTTTGATGTGATTTTGCTTATGGAAAAAGAGATGCTTTTTAAACGCTCATTTGCACGTAAATCACTTTTGGTTAAGACTCCATTATAACGGACTATTGTGTTATAGCGAAAAAATGAAACTTTCAAATTTGTACTTTTTCTATATAGCTGTGCCATTTCTATAAGTTCCAAGTACGTGTCCAAATTATTTTCGTACGTGTTAGGAAGTGCCTCGTAAGTTTCCTGGCGACGCGGAAGACTGCGACCTTGTGTCTCGTCTGGCTCCAAGTTGCCTCAAATTGTTATATGTTATATCTCAGTTAGAGGTGTTGGTCATCCATTAGCGCCAGTTTGAGCAACCACTTGTGAAACATGAAGAGACTGCATGTGGTCATTCAAAGGCCTTGCGAAGAAATTCAGACCATCTAATTGTAGGAGGGAGGGGAGTTAGCATTGGTTCCATAGATATAATTGGTGACAAAATAACTTTACATTCCGACTCCATCAAATAGCCAGATACTGAAATATTAATTGTTTTGCGATGCGTGATAAAGGAAGTTGTTTTCATCCGCAATGTTCTTTTTGCTTTCACCCATTTGGATCATCTGTAACCTTTCATTCTCCGAATCTCATGCACTTTGTAGAACTGATTGTAAACTATAAGTCAAATCACACTTTAGGCGTTCCTAATAAAAGTGCGTAAAAATTATGCGTTTCGAATAAAAAATAACGGAGTTAAAACGAAAGAAGTGATACAGAGATTTCGCCTTCATGTTATCAACACAGGCGGTTGTTGAATGCAACTAGTACATGAGACTAACATCGGGAAAGTTGTGCCGCAGTGTAGTTCCACCCCCCCCCCCCCCCTCTGACTGGCACCTCCTATTGCGGTACATACCCGTAAGGAGAAAAAAATAGGTGCATGAACGAAAACTTGCGAAGTTGTTATGAGTGTTTGTGGAATACTTGGAATCCGTTTCTTTAATGTTTCCTTGCTGTCTCTGTTCCAGCCGTATGTAAGGGTTACAAATTGTCTAATTGGTGTGTTTTTAACGGGTTCCGGACAGAAACCCCCGGGACCGACCCCCCCCCCCCCCCGACCAAACCCCCAGGACCGAACCCCCCAAGCGCATAACCCACCATGCCAACCCCCTCCCCCCATATGGAGAGGACCAAACCCCCTCCCCCAACTCCAACAATTATATTTGAACGTTTAAGCAGCCTCCAATATTCGGTAATCGTTACTTTATTATTACTGATTATAAAGGTATAAAAGGTACATAATTGCAGCCATATTCTCTGACGAACTTTGATCTCAAATGCAATCAGAGCTTCTGCCGTGTTCTGTCATCTTACAACCACAGGATCTGAAGTACAATTTACACCCTTGTCATGTAGTCTGTATGTCGATTGCAATTAAAACATCTGAAGTACGAATTCCTGTTCTTTAGGAAATAGGATAGCGTATACTGTTCGTAACTTTCGCAACAGAAATATGTTAGATTTTCTCAGAGGAATAGCCACAATATTCAGCTTTAAACTAACGGTGACTGTTGACATTTAGTCAGTTGTAGTCATCGTAGTAAAACAGCTTTTGCAAAATGTTGTACAAATGAACTACATCTCAAGCTATAAAATCATGATGCAATAAACGTGTGTTTAAATTTGACATATTATATTGGCATTTTGATTGGGTTAAGAGGGGGGTTTGGTCCGATCGGGGGGTTTGGTCACGGGGGGGGTTCTGTCCTAAATCCGTTTTAACCCCCCCCCCCCCCCTGCTCCGAGGGTAGTTATAGGATCATTTGATGCTGTCCGCCAAACGCCGACTGTTACTCTACCCGAATAATCCGTTTTATCACGGCACAGCAGGGCTGGAAAAAAATCCGATTTAAAAAAGATCATGATTTTTTATTTTTTTTTATTTAAATCAGATTTTTTTGATGTTTTTGATTTAAATCAAACTGAAAAAAAAAAAACCCGACAAAATACCCAAAAGCACTACCTTTTAACAGTTAACTGAAGACTCGTAACACTATCTTGTAATACAAAAACATTTACATTCACAAAATCTGTGACAACTGTCCTCAATTTTCAAATGTTTAGATAACTGTCTTCAAGCTCATTTCTTCATTTATTGAGCGATCCGTAGCAAAACGCTAGTTTCCAGCCTTTTCCACTTCGAGGTTTGTTCAATTAACAACTGAAAAAGCAGTGATATGAGGGGGGGGGGGGGGGGGGAGTTTAAAATAACCTCGCTCGACGCATAACACCAAGACTTTGTTTACAAGCACACGCGGTTGACAGAAAGCCCGGAGTACGTAACAGATACCGATGCTACCGGGAGTTTCTGAAGATTAGTTGTGCGATTACATACCCACTCCAGAGTACTTACTCGAACAGTCATAATACTATGAAACTAAAGGGTTTCTTTTCTAACACCACAGTCAGTTACTTGCTCTAAACAGACCCCCCCCCCCCCCAGGAACAGACCCCCCCCCCCCATTTACATATATATATGTCCTGAGATATATTTTTTTAAATGTTTTTTTTTTTATTTCATATATATATTTTTCTGTATTTTACAATTTTCACTTATTATTTTAAATTGCGTATTTATTAGTAATGCAACACCTTTTCATCACGATGAAACATGTGCCAATGTCCTTTCATCATAATGAAAGGGATGAAAGGATGTAATGATGTTGTTTCATCGCCATTGCAATTTGATAAAACTATTAGCAATAGCACAATTAATGACTGTGGGATCACACAAATAACACAATTACAGAACTCAAATGCAATCAAAACCTCTCTGGCAAAACAATTAACGGAGATTCAATCTGCAGATTAGCGAAACACCCACACCCCGACCCAAGAGCCGGAGATGTATTCAATAGAAAGTGAAAGTGATTCTGGATATCTGCTCGCTGCTCTGTTATCCCCAAAATAACTTGATTTTTAAAAATTTAATTTCACAGAGATACTGAAACATTATTATAATAATAAAAAATGGGGGGGGGGGGGGTCTGTTCCTACCACTGCAAAAAAGGGGGGGTCTGTTCCGGGGGGGGGGTCTGTTCCGTTTACCCTTCTCCCCACCTCGGAGGCTCATGTGCACTAATAAGCGTACCATATGAAATGCCTTGTTTAAACAAAGGCGTCTCCAAGTGCCTTCAGTGAATGCAGTCTGAATGACACACATTTTAAATAGAAAATAAAAAAAATCAAAAATCATGATTTTTTTACGTTGATTTAAATCACGATTTAAATCATGATTTAAATCAACTAATTTAAATCATACCAGCCCTGCGGCACAGGTCGGAATAAAGTTTTATTGAAGGCCATAGTTGTAGAAAAGGAATGTTGTAACCGGGCGTCTCATAACCTCATGCGGATCTTTCGAGTTTTTGGCTGTCATTTGCTTATCATTGGCAGGGATTGGTCAGTTTGTGGCCCTTTTTTTGTCGTACTTATTTTGTATCTCAGAACAGAACAAATTCTGCACTTTGACGAAATTTAAAAAAAAAAAAAGTAGTGTTTTTCGAATTACCGGTAACACTTGCTCGTCTTTTGCACTGGAATGTTTGAGCGCTCTGAAAATATAGAGTTAAAGAAGCACACGCCTAGCCGTCTCCTGTACCAGAATTTATGCTGAGGGTGAAAGGTGTAGTTGGTCTTGGTTATCGAGTATGCTGTTTGCCTGGATGTTGAGCATAAAGGCTTCTCTTTCTCTTCCTGTGTTTCTGCTGAGAATTACGTTTTGGTAGCCATTAGTTGTTCCTCTTCTCGACTGGAACGTTTAATTCCGCCTGTTTTGAATATCTATCGAATTCATAGAGAAGTAAAGGCAGGGTTCGAAAAGTTCGGGAGCCCGTGTCTGGCTCTCCACTTTTTCGTTTTTTTTTTTTTTTGTGGATTATTCTGTAATGTACTCATATCCATTACCATTTCTGCATTGGGTGAGAAGACTGTTTTTGTTGTTCAGTATGACAGCACAGTAGAACGGTGTCTCAGAACTTTTTAAAACTTGAATTTGCTTTTTTAGACCAGCCGACTTGGTAGGACTGCTCTTATCACATCGGTAGAGGGGAGATCCGTTGAGTGTGTGTGTGTGTACGCATGCAAACTTTTACCTAAAAAAGCTTTTTCTTCCTCAAATTTGATCGGATTCCTTTAAAGTCTTGTACTAATATTCTCCAGGTAGGCGTCTCTTGAAAATTTACTTTTTTTTTGACAATCCGCAAAATAATTGCCCAAATGGGGGCCATTTAAAATTTTCAAAACCGATTTTCAAGACGCTTCTTCTCATACAATTTGATCGGATTGTCTTCAAATTTAGCATGAATGTTTACTAGGGAGAACTCTTGTGAAAAAGTAGTTTTTTTCTAGTGATCCAGCATTATTTGGCCAAATAAGTGGAGGGGCGGATTTTTTTATTTCCAGAATTCCTTTAAAATTTTGTATGAATTTTCAGCAACCACTGTTTGGCGACCATACAAGCCTATTGATGCGTGATTCACTGGATCTCGGCTGGTTACAATGTCCCTGGACACTTTTTGTTCTGAACATCAGAAAGCTATCCGATTATTTTAAGTGGTGTGAACTTAGGGAAATATGGAAAAAAATGAGTTTGTTAGTTTCAGTGTTGTCCGATTTATTTTCGGTGTTGTGTGTTACAACATTGGAAAACTTACTTGCTTGGAATAACCAAGACGCTTATTTGTTCCCCACAGGGAATAGATGCGCTCGACCACGTGTCTGTCGGTCGGTCTGTTATCAAGAGCTTGTTAACACGATAACTTAAAAAACTCCTGCAAGGATTTTAATGAAACTTAGTATGTAGCTTCTGTGGGAACAAACACAGATCGATGTTGTAAATGGGCCAGGGTCGTCCAAGGAAAATGGACCGGCTGGACTTGGAAAATTTCAACTCTTGATTGATTATTGATGGCCCTGTTTAACTGATGGGGGGAGGGGGGGCTGTGGGGAATATGTGGGCTATGCACACTACTCTAGTTTTCCCTAACAACGAGATGATTATGCACATGGAACAGCAGCCATGCAAAACATTGTTTATATATGAAAATTAGAAAATTTTTCCGTCGGGCTCCTAACTTTTTGAAGTCCGGAGCCCGGCGGACCACCACTTTTTTGCTAGATTTTTCGAACGCTGACTATAGGATCTTTTTCTATTACGAATTGGTGGAAGGTTTATCTCGTTAATGTGTTTTATTGTGGCGGATGTTCTTTTTTTGTGTGTGTCAGGTTTGGACTGTTATTTCAGCGAGTGAATTTAGCAAGAGAACTTGTCCTTAACCAGGATTTTTCTAGGGAACTTTCGCCGGGACTTTTATTTTATATTCTCCTGCATAACCAGCAGTAGGTATTTTCCCGAAACCACATGGTTTTTGGTGATGGAAGTTTTGTCCTTTTTTTGCCCGTTGTTCGATGTGGGCGTATTTGCGTAGTAATACCTGATATGTCACAATATCGGTTGTCACTTGTTAACCGGAACTGAACTGTACGTTGGTAGGATGAATCAATTCCTGGGTGTCATTTCATAGTTATCGGGAGTTCCTGGTAAAAAAAAGTTGGGCTTGGGCAGTGTCTGAAGTTTTCTTTATGGCCTTCTTCAATAATTTGATTCCTGCCTCAATGGCAGAAAAACTACTTGGATATCAAAATCTCAGCCAAAGAAAGTTTTATCGTATCCGCCTCTTTGTTTAGCTGGAGTCGGCACGTAAGGGGTAGAAACTGTTGTGATTTAGTTGAAGTGCCTTCCGACGGTGTGCTTAGTAATATCTTTTGCCAAAAATCCTTTTGTTGTTTCGCACTGTTTATCGCAGAAAAATAGGTCAAAGTATCGGTTTAAGACCCAGTGAACCGGATCTATTTATTTCCCTGTTGAATGTGTATTCACATGTGATATGTCTGTCTACATTGTGATTTTCTGATATCTTGAGGCCCAGCACAAAAGGGCCGTGGGCATAAGTTATGATTGTGCTTTTTGTGTGTGTGTACATTATTATTTTATGCTATTGTATACGAACTGCAGATGTTTATTTATGTTTGAACACTGAAGTTGGCCGGAAGGATCGCGCACTGTGAATGCATTTGTGAGACCCCTAGCAGCGTTCTGAGCTGGCTTAATCTTGTGTACATTCTTTTCTTTTCGTCGACTTTTATTTTAAAAATCTTACTTATCAGTCGTGGTTTTAGCGAGAGACAGACAGATTACGTCAGATTACGTCAGCTGTGTGACCTGCTGGCGCAGTTTTCTTGTTTTCTGGATTACTGATTGGGTAATTTATTGAGAATGCCGAGTCAGCCCACAGTTTTCGGTTTGAAAAATTCTGGATTCGAAATCCCGTTCTTCTACATGTAGTTGTTCTGGATACACGCCTCTGTATACGTACTAAGTACTAAGAGAGAAGTTTTAGTTTTTCTTTTCTTTTTAGGGCCTGTCAAAGTCCATATGACTGTATCATAACAACACTCGAGTCAAATCATACGAAACGTCAGAAAAGCCGGTTGCTTTGTGTTGTTTTAAAAAAGGTTATTCTTTTCACAGCACCCTGAATTTCAGCCTTTGTCATTGCTTTCGTACTGTGCATTTGTCTTTCCCACAGTCGTAGTTCTGGTTTGAGTGGTTTTTGTTCAGTCGTTGGTGTAGGCTTGCAAGTACCCTGAAATACGATACTTAATGCTTTGGTGGTTCGGTGTGCGGAATTCACCACAACACTCTAAACTAAAAAGACTTATTTCACGTGTTAATATGCCTGCGGTGTGTCCCGTCATCAAAATAGACTCATTTAATCATATAGTGGGTGTAACGCTGCGAAATTTACACAAGTACACCTTCATCCACACAGTCTGTAAATCATAGTAAAATCACTTTCTAGATATATTTTATGTTTTGCTCGATGGCAACAGGCAAAAAATGCATTGGTAAAATGCTGTCCCTGTATTGGTTGATTCTCTTTGGTTCTCAGTTGGTTTTGTGGCTTGACCAGTACGTGGGGCAGTGCCTCACTGTGTGTCAGGATAACCCTTCCGTACTGAAATCCAGACTGCGATTCAGTCTCTGCATTTTATATGGCTCGGAACAGTTTTACAGTTTGCTCCTTCACAAGATCTCTGTGTCTGCCTAAATAACCTAGGCAGCTGGCGAGTTCTGTTATGAAAACGGTCGTCATAACATATTTGGCCGTGGGACCTTTTTTGCACTTTGGGGATATCCAAACATGCCCGCGGAGACTTTTCTGTAACAGCCCATTCATCCAGGGGGCTTGATGTTTGCAGTTGGTAGTTTAAACGTTCAGTGTCGGCATTGGGTGTCATTATTTAACTAAGGGGGATCGAATTAGTGGCTTTCTAAGCTTTTGGATCGACTGTTTATTATCTTACACTATTCCGAGGAGACTGCGCAGTCAGAATCATGTGTTCATGTTCACCTTGGGCAGTGATATCTACCGGCGTACCATATATATATGTAGATATTATATATAAAATCCGTCACCAGATCAGGATTTACTTCTCGGTTGGCTTGTGCAATCGTGGTCTCATTCATGCCAATACCCTTGTTGCTTGAGCACTTGAGTATTTTGATTCTACTTCCTAGGCTGCAGTAGATCTGTGGATGTGGTTTGCGGCCAGCAGTACATCAAAAAGCTCGCACAACTTTCTTCAGCTTTTATTGTTTCTGATCCGTTCCCACCCGTTACAGCCTTCTCTGTATACGTAAGCCAAAAAAGCTTAAAGCCTTCAGAAAAAATCATTTTAACTTCTTATACCAAAGAGTGCCCAATCGTGTTGACAGGAAATTGGTTTAGATTCTCGGCGCTATTTGCAGTTTTTTATCCCCAAAACCAGATTGGCCAGCTTTTAGATATGGAATCTGGTAATGAGTGACCTTGTTGTACTTTGTGCTACACGGGATTATGACGCAGTAGGCAATAGGCATATCTTACCTTGGCGTCAGTGCAAATCTAGCAGCTGAATATAAACGCAAGGGAGACTGATGCCAGATTGGACCACTCCTATTTTGACACAGATTATACGGATTTTGTTTTCTGATGTATTCACTGTCAAATAACACGGTTGGGGGGGGGGGGGGGGGTTCCGGACAGAATCCCCCGGGACCGAACCCCCCGCGCGCATAACCCCCCCCCCATGCCAAAACCCCCCATATGAAGAGGACCACCCCCCTCCCCACTGCAACAATTATATTTGAAAGACCTGGCAGGGGTAGTAAACCGATTAACCGATTTCTCGAGTGGCTGACTTTTGAGTATGTAGTCGCTGTAGCTTCACCCAACGCACTGTGCGGTTATGTCCGTGGTGGCGGGCTTTTATGCCTTGGCTTCATGTGCTTCAGCCGTAGCTGTCGAGATGTTGATAATTACAATTATGGAACGTATGCATTAAGTTGCATCTATAAACCTTTTAACTAGATAAGAGGATTTTTAGGCCCGAACGCCTGAAAGGGGAGGGGCCTAATGAGTTGCCTTCTGTCCGTCCGTCAGTTCGTCAACATTTGTTTTGTAGAGTTTGTCCGGGGAGGTATTGGCACGTGGGGGTATGGTCCTGGGGGAGATTGTCCTAGACCCGTCGAGATGGATGCTGTATATTTTCCAGCGATTCACGGGCGGAAGAGCAACATTAACCAAAATCCAACTCAGTGGGATGTCGTTTTTATCGTACATATTTAACGATAACAGCTTGTTACAATTTAATGAAAGAGCAAAATTAAGTTTGAAAATTTACGAGAGTCGACAATGAAAAGGCATTTAGAACGACCATTCGTGATGTGCAATTTCGGTGTTTTATTACGAATTGAATGCACCGATGTAAATATATATATATATATATATATATATATATATATATATATATATATATATATATATATATATATATATATATATGTACCTTATTTCTGAAAAATACTGCTTTTGTATAAAGATTTATAATGTGATTGTTATATGTTTTTGTACCAGCTGTCACATGTCTGTTCTGGTGACGCTTTCTAAGTCAGTACGTTTGTCTGCGAGTCCGTTATCTCATCCTGCCATTTTTTGGTGTCTGTACCTTTGAACTAGCGCTACTGAGTGGTTTTGCCTTGAATTCTTAAGTAAATGCAGCTGTAGCGTAAGAGATTGTAATTCGATTCTTTGGCAAATCTTTGGCTTCTGTTGGAAATGCAAAAGACGTAAATTGACAGTGAGTTAGATAATAGATGTCAAGTTTATACAACGACCTTGAAATGATAGTTTTGAATAAGAATTCACCAATATTTGTCCTAGCTCTGGGTAAATGTTTTTGTATTGTCACCCGCCTTTGCCGATGTTGTCCAAGTCGTTATATGTTATTGCATCAATTATGGTATAGTGTTCATGGTGTTAGTTTCGAGATTGAGACTGCAGTGTGGCCACAAGTCTGGTACTGCAGTGTGGCCACAAGTCTGGTACAGCCGCGAAAAGAGTGGGGGAGGGGGCGGTTGATTAGGATCTCAAAAGCCAGACAAAATGATTTGGAAATTTCTTTGACCACTCTGCGGTTCTATCCAAAGTTTTGACCTAGTTGATTAGAAGTAATGCGCACAATGGTTGGTTTTAAACAGTTGAACTATGTGTCAGGGTTGTGGCATATCCGTGGTTGGAATCTGGGTATCGGATCCAGTCAACATGGCTGCGCTGATCGCCTTGAAGGATTCACCAAAACTTTCCCTTAGACTTGTGAAATTCGTCGTAGCTTGCGTGATCACACACCCCGTCACCGGCCATAAGTGCTTCATTCTCACGGCGCTTTCCTTACTTCCATTTAGATGGCGTCTTTTCAGTCCTCGATTTCAATTGAAGGGGTCCATGCATAAACTTGATAACTGCAGTTATCAGCAGTGGAGAAAAACGCTTTTAGAGTTTGAAATTTTAGTAACAAACATAGGTTTTTCCCATCGCATTTTCCTAAAAAATACCCACTTCTAATCGGTTTTGAGGCGTAAGACTTACATATGTGATAGAACAGAGGCCAAGAAATACCGTAGTGGTAATAGTGCATTTTCCTGATAAGTGGAGTTATCAAGTTTATGCATGGACCCCTTCAATTGTGTTTCACAGCACTGTATTTTATTAAGCACATTAAAAGTCAATAAAACTATAAAAAAAATGAAAAAAAAAATCTTTTCTTCGTGTGTTCTTCTGTTGAATACACGCTATAAAGGGAAGAAATGTTATCAGGAATAGAATTAAATGACAGCGGGACGGCAGACTGTTTGTGCAAAAAGATGTTTTACATCCGTCATCAGCTACAGAACAACACTTATTTCAACCTCTGTGTTTTGAGCATTCGGTTGAAAACGAAGGGATGCTTTGTGGAGCTGCCGCTACTTGTAAACTCTTCGCTTGAAACAACCCTCTACATACCCCTGTCCAAACACGGAAACGACTTACGTGTCGTTGGCTTGGTACGCTTCATGTCTTCAAATTTCGCATAGCTATTCATTGCGTACGCCAAAATATTTTGATAGAATTCGACTGCTGTGGAATATTTTCTGTGTAAAATATATTGCAGATAATCGCGGTGATTATATGTCGTTTGAAAGTTTACTGTTGGTAGCGATGCTTTGTGGTGAAGGCGTGTTTGTGTTGTAATTAGCCTTTTTTATTTAAAAAAAAAACAAAAAAAACAAAGCACTTAAGTTGTTTTGAATGTTGTGTTGTTTTAGTGCACGTAGTATTATGTTTTATCTTCAGGGTAATGAGTGGCAGGGATCAAGTCGAGACTTTGAATTCGATGACCGCGTCGGGGTATGTTTTTATTCACTCTGCCTGCAATTTTCCGAGTCCCATTTTACTAGCGTGTCCGCTGTTGTCCAGCAGCCAACCCCTGTCGCACATATTAAAGACCTTTTTGTTCCGCGAAAGTGGTACTCGTATTGAAAGAGCGGAATTACTTTTACCCTACAACAGCTTTGTTTTTGTTCGTAACAGATGGGGCTCTCCGGAGGCTAGGTGTTTTCTAACAACGCGTACTGCGCGTAATCGAAAACTGGCGATTTGAACTCTTAAAAAAAGTGCGGAATGTGAATTGTTCTGATGAAAATAAGAATTTTGGTCAGGTAAAGTTTCGATTTCAACGCCCTTTCTGCTGAAGAAAGCTTCATGCCCAAACTGTGGCGTCCGATTGAAATGGGGGGGGGGGGGGGGACTTCTTTGAAAAGAACAACTGACTGGCTGAGATTTTTAAGCTTTCACGCTAAAGATCTAGAACAGGTTTTTAATGTAACTGAAACTGAACTCGCACGCCCTAAGGCGCTGTGGAAAACCGGTGCTTAAATGTATGAACCGGAGATGTGTTGGACTTGATTTGTTTGTTGGTTAGTTGTTTTTTTTTTTCTTTTATTTTTGTGTGCTTGGTGTTTGCATTGTAAGCTTAGTGAGTGAATACACATAGTTTTGGTTTCAGACTTCTTTTCCGTAATCCGTATGTACACTTCCGGTGACCCGCTTTGAGGGATGATGTGCGTTGCATATGTTAGTAATAATATCGCTGTTACGTTTACAAATGTTGCGTACAGTGGAGGATGGGGGAGGGGGGCGGTGGGGTTGTCCGCAAAGGATCTAGAGGTCTCTCGATATTACAGCCCCTCCCCACCCCCTCACCCAAATGGAATATTGGATTTATGGTATCAGGCCTTCAAACGTTCCTAGCTTTTCCTGGTATTCCTAGTTTTTTTTTGGGCAGTTCCTAGTTTTCCTATTTTTTTCTCTCGAAATTCCTTGTTTTTCCTAATTTTTAGACCCAAAATGGGGTTATCAGAATGTCTTTTTCGGTGTATTTTTCCCCCCGTTACATTGAAGTTTTCTAAATGGCGTCTCATTCGGCGTTCGTTCTGAACACAACTGTTCTTGAGGCTGAAGATCAATGCTGGATGAGACACCATTGAGAAGTATTGGGAAATATGTCCTATGAAGCTGTCATTTTTTTATGTTGGCCAAGTGGATAATCTGTTTCAGCGCTTTTAAGCCTTCCGAAATAGACAACCAAGGAACTTCGTCTGGCACAACTCGGCCAGAATTAAGTATTGGAAACTACATGTTATCTTTTCATTAGATTCTCTGCTTCTGTCGCACAGTTATGTTAATCAATATCATAAATAAATCAAACGAAGAATAGATATGGAATCCAGACAAGTGGGTGTTGCACTGAAAGCGATCTCATTAAATATTCCGAGGAAATGTTTCGGATACACAAGTCTTGATTTTAGCTCTGCTGTATACGTTTTACTTGAGCGTATTGAAAAGCGCCTTGTTCTGTTGTGATCACTCAGAGGCCGCCGGCTGAAGGAACGATTGGCAGTAACAATAGAACTGGATTGCACACGGAGAATGCGAAATTCTGAAAATCAGTGCGTTTCAGTTAACTAAAAGAAGCCCTGGTTTGCAGCGTAAAAGATTGGCTGTTGCGGTTATCGTTTAGCCGCATTGAAACCATGTTTTTCCTTTGATTTTTTTTTCTGGGCGAAGGAGTGTAGGGGGGGGGGGTGGTAGGGGGGACTGATATTCAGTTTTGTTGTTGGGAAATTAGAGCAATCTCCTGGCTGTTTTCACACCGTTTTCAGTTTTATAAACCGACAGATTCCTTTTGAAGTTCTGGTATTCAGGGATCACTTCTGTGAAGACTACTTTTCTGGCTACCTCTTTGGTCGAATTGACGCAAAGAGATTCAACATTGGACCTGGGATGAGAGGGTAGTCAGGTCTGCTGGATAACGGGGCATTGTTACCCTCTCCGGTAATGGCGACGGTAATCTTGTCGGAAAGTGGTTTACCGATCATCACCAAAATGCATACACATATTGATCTCTGGATCGACTTTCAACCTAGTTTTAAAATGGCCTCCCTTCAAGACGGATCACAATGAATCGATACACGGTACTTCAGAACTTCTGTACCTGCACCGCTTTGAAAATAAAGTGATACTCTTTGAGATCAACTTACTTTTGTTCATTTTAAACTCTCCTTGTGCTTTTATAGAGGGTTTATGATTTTATAGAGTTAAGACAGAATTAGGGCTAACCAGTTTGAGCTGTAGATAAAACATCCCATCTCGCGGTTTATCAAATCCTTAATTTTATAATCGGTAAGTAAAGCACATGGCGCTTGTGATCTTTTTACGTCATCACTGACGTCATAACATTTCGTAAGTTCTCTGCTCAGCGCAGAAATGAAGGAAGTGAAAATTTAAATAGTGTGTTTGAGCTGTTGAGTGCATGACAGAAGCCTCAACGTTTTTCATAACAAGGCATTTTGAATTTGATTGGCATAAGGTTTCGAAAATTTTGTCTTCAAGTGTCTCTTTTCAAAATCTGCTGCGTCAGAACAAAATATCCGTGACTCATGAGTAAACTAAACGCGAGTTGAATGTGCTTGAAAAAAAGGCATCTGATGACTAGCAGTTCTGTCACTTCGAGTGGGATTTTCAATAGTTCTGTTTGTATAACAAGCACTTGTTTGGAGAGTGGCCTCAGCCTCGCGGTCCCGTACCTTCTTGTTTCGTTTTCAAACTTTCTGTTCTCGAGGTTGGTTTCATGTTTGAGTTTGTTTGGTAATATATCTCAAAATACATTTGCCTGATGAAACAGCCATGGTTATATTTTTGGCGAATCGGATGGAAAAAAACAGGTGCACAAATTATATTACTGGCCAGTGGCCTGTGGAATCTTTGTGGGACATCCCCCCCCCCCCCCCCCATGCGATATCATTTTCATTCACCATGTTATTTTAAATAAAACAAGTTTTTCTCTCTATAGTCTCTAATCATCACTTATTTCATGGAATTCGTTCATTTTAGAACGTCGCAACACATAAATGAATAATAATAAATATACGACCGTGCATAAGCAGCGACCCCATTTTTTGAAGCTGCATTCTTATACGTTTTTAATTGGATGAACTGCAGTTAATTTGCATCAGATGTTTGTTTCTCAGTAAAAAAACGTTAATTATTTGTTAAATTTTTTTTCTGTTTTAATTGAAATCAGTGTTCAACCGAGGAACCGCTGGGGGTGGGGGGGGGGGGGGGGTTTGTTGGGTTCCGGGAGAAATGTCCTAGACGCCATGCATGCATAATTACGACGTCACGTGATTACTAACTGCCTCCCCCCAACACCTTTTGTGGATCCTTACTTAACACGACACACAAGCGGAGCATAAACCAGCATTTCCACAGCTGGATCTTGCAGAGATTTGCCGACGCTGGGAACTGGCTCAAATATTGGTAAAACACTCCTCACGTGAAGACGGCTTCTGTTTTGACAAGCCATCCAATCGATGCTACACAATCAACCGTGCACAAGAGTCACCCAAACCAACTGTATTTCTCCCACGCTGCCGCCATGAGCCCCATGAAATGGAATTCCTCTAGGGAGCGCTTTCACCCAAACTGTTTGACATGGACTTATGACTGGTATTGATAGGCGCACTTCCTATTTGAGCTGTTGTTCCAGATTGACTGTTAATTCTGCACAATGAAGTCATTCGGCTCGTTGCATCAGTTGAACTGATTGGGAGACGGTTTTCTCTGCAGTTGTTCAGTTTTGGGAGCGTCATCGTGTCACATGACCCTCCCCATTGATCTCAGACCGTTTTTCCCTGCTTCTTTCTTGCACTTATGCGCGTAACGTCTCAGCTTGAATGTCGAGTATATATTTTTTTAAAGTGAGAAATAAAAGAGTTGGTTATGGGGCCTGTCTTTTGCGTAGTGGCAAATTGTTTTGCAGGAAGGGACAGGGCTTTGGAAGTCTCTGTGGAAACGAAAATCTCATCTTATCTTCACCAGCACAGACCCGGCTCACTGTTTCAAGCTTTATTTGCACAACAGCTGTGGGGTAGCTTGCCAAAAAGTTCAAGCTTGTGATTTTTTTCTGGCTGCTGATTATAGGGGACAGACCACAACGAATATATTGAGAGTGTGTTTGCTTCTTAGTCCGATAATGTTGAATTATTTATTATCCCCCGTGAAACGGAGGGATATAGGTTTGAGATTGTCCGTCCGTCTGTCCGTCCGTCTGTCCGTCCGTCCGTCCGTCCGTCCCCTCTTCAAGCTAAGGACTTTGTGGACACCACTTCTATATCAACGAAGCATAATTCAGCTTTCATATTTCATACAGGCAAAATATAGGGTATAAAGATGTGCAACGTCAAGGTTTCAGTTTGATCGAAGCAAAATTGACAAATTGACAGGCTTTTGAAAATCGTCGAAAATAGACATATGTGCACATGTATAGGACTTTGTGGACACCACTTCTATATCAACGAAGCATAATTCAGCTTTCATATTTCATACAGGCAAAATATAGGGTATAAAGATGTGCAACGTCAAGGTTTCAGTTTGATCGAAGCAAAATTGACAAATTGACAGGCTTTTGAAAATCGTCGAAAATAGACATATGTGCACATGTATAGGACTTTGTGGACACCACTTCTATATCAACGAAGCATAATTCAGCTTTCATATTTCATACAGGCAAAATATAGGGTATAAAGATGTGCAACGTCAAGGTTTCAGTTTGATCGAAGCAAAATTGACAAATTGACAGGCTTTTGAAAATCGTCGAAAATAGACATATGTGCACATGTATAGGACTTTGTGGACACCACTTCTATATCAACGAAGCATAATTCAGCTTTCATATTTCATACAGGCAAAATATAGGGTATAAAGATGTGCAACGTCAAGGTTTCAGTTTGATCGAAGCAAAATTGACAAATTGACAGGCTTTTGAAAATCGTCGAAAATAGACATATGTGCACATGTATAGGACTTTGTGGACACCACTTCTATATCAACGAAGCATAATTCAGCTTTCATATTTCATACAGGCAAAATATAGGGTATAAAGATGTGCAACGTCAAGGTTTCAGTTTGATCGAAGCAAAATTGACAAATTGACAGGCTTTTGAAAATCGTCGAAAATAGACATATGTGCACATGTATAGGACTTTGTGGACACCACTTCTATATCAACGAAGCATAATTCAGCTTTCATATTTCATACAGGCAAAATATAGGGTATAAAGATGTGCAACGTCAAGGTTTCAGTTTGATCGAAGCAAAATTGACAAATTGACAGGCTTTTGAAAATCGTTAAAAATAGACATATGTGCACATGTATAGGACTTTGTGGACACCACTTCTATATCAACGAAGCATAATTCAGCTTACATATTTAATATAGGCAACATATAGGGTATAAAGATGTGCAACGTCAAGGTTTCAGTTTGATCGAAGCAAAATTGACAAAATGACAGGCTTTTAAAAATCGTCATAAATCGACATATGCAAACGGAGTGGACTTCAAGGAAGGGTGTCCAGTTTCCTGTCAATGGTAATCCATTAGCTTAGATATTGCATAGGGGTAATATTTAGGGTTTCACGGGGGATATTGCTGCTCTCTGACAGCATCTAGTTTATTTATTATTATTATTATTATTATTATTATTATTATTATTATTATTATTATTATTATTATTATTATTATTTTGCGGTGTGGGGGTGGACTTCAAGTAAACAAGTGTTTTTTTTTTCATGTGTGGGTGGAGCAGCGCTTAACTTCCAGTCACAGCTATAACAATGCGATTTGTGTGCTTGTGCAGATCTATAGGGACGGCAGCGCGGATGGCCCACGAGAGAAGTACGTGTGGGGGGATGCCGATGACGACTACTCGGGCTGGGACTCAGACGACGAGAACTCAGGCGATTCGCTAAGCATAGGTAATGCCTCAGTGCTCCTTTTCGCTGGGGAGGGGGAAGGTCATGGATGTAAGTAGCAGAGAGTAAGGATGCCGTTAGCAAAATAAATTTTAGCTAAAAAAAAAAAAAAAAAAAAAGGTGCTACTTTAATGTAAGCCATAGTACTGTCATTTAAAACATTTTGATACATAAAATTTACTTATTTTCTCAAATAAAGAAGTAAGAAAGCTTCAGTAGGGAAAAACTAAGCCAAGTTGTTGATTGGGTTGAATACTGTTTTTGAACTTTACACCTCTTAGATACAATAAAATGTATAAGCGGGTTACATTTCAGAAGTAGGCCGGATGACAGAATGTCAGAAGCGCGAGGTGGTAATGCTGGAAAAGCAGAGAAAGGGTCTGGAGTACGACTATGTGCCGAAGTGCACGGAGCGCGGCGTATTCGAAGCGATGCAGTGCGATCAGAAAGGTGCGTTTCGAACCTTGGGATTCATTTCTAAAGCAAGAAACTAGGGGGGGGGGGGGGGGAGGGGGGGCGATACTCGCGTATTTTCCGTGTGTGTTATATGTGTCGCTTTCCCTGAGATATTTTATTCCCCACAGGGGGAATATATGTGATCGACCGCGTGTCTGTCGGTCTGTCATCAAGAGCTTGTTAACACGATAACTTAAAAACTGCTTCAAGGATTTTAATAAACTTGGTATGTGGTTTCTATGGGAGCAAACACAGATCGGTTTTGTAAATGGGCCAGGTGCGTCCAAGGTAAATGGACCAGCTGGACTTGGAAAATTTCAGCTCTTGATTGACTATTGATGGCCGTGTTTAACTGATGGGGGGGGGGGGGGGGCTGTGGGGAATATGTGGGCTTGCACACTGCTGTAGTTCACGAACTGATCAATAGTTCGACATTGTAGTGAAGCTAGAGAAAAAAAGAAACTTAAGTTTGTGATGATGTGTAAGCTCACTCCTTAATCATGTTGCGAATACTATTATTTTGTATGCGTATCAGTTACTAGTTAAATGATCCCCGAAGGAAAGTAAAATATACGAAACTAACGCACAAATAACGATAATAATAATAAAAGTAATAGTAATAATAATAATAATGTAATGATAATAAATAAATAAATAATAATAAAATACCAACTAACTAATAATAAAATACTGATGGTAATAATAACAATAATACTGACTGACTGACCAACTAACTAGCCAGCCCGCGCTCCAGCCAACCAACCAGACAACTAACCAACCAACCAACCAACTAAATAGATAAATAAAGAATAATTTACTGAAACATCGCGAAGAAGTGAAATAAAATGACAGTTCGACGCGGAAATGTATCCCATAATTGCACGCTGGCGGCCCCTTTTTCGACGCGTTATTTTTGTCAATACAATCAGGTATGTTCTGTGGCGTGCTTATAGTTAATTTATATGCTTCCTACGCATAAGCTTTTCTTCAAGCTTTATGCTGGAATGAAAAACAAAATAGAATGCATCCGAAGTTCATGAAAACGTGTCATATGGCGATATACTTCTGGGGTTAAATATACAATAACATTCTGTGTTTGTATACTCCTAAAAAAACAGTTTTGGAAGCACATTGGTGTATGAAAACGTGTCTGCAACGTGGAGAAGTGACATTACCACCAGATCCTCCTACGCATCATAGGCAGGCTTGATGTTTGCCTTCGTTCGAGTCAGAATGACATAGTAAAACAATGGGAATCGGCGAAGGTCGGGAAAAAAACGGAAATTATCGATAGCAGCGGTGTAAGGGAAACCAAATTAAATACTTCAAGAAAAGCTCCGAAGGAATAAAATTATAGAGAGAGAAAATGTTTCGTTGAATTTCGATTTGACGTAGTATTCAGACGTCTTCCTAAGTTCAGTGGTCCAGAAACGGGAGAACATACATATTGGCATCACACCTCCCCACTCTCTACTTCTGCCGTACTTTTAATGAACCTAAAATTAACAGGAAGCCAACTGTGGCAATCAAACCTGTTGGTTGATAAAAATATGAGAGAACAATGCGAAATTGATTTGGGGGAAAAGATTTTATTGATTTGCTTTGCAAAAAAGACAAACAACAGAAAGATAGTAAATATAAAACATTGTCTTCGGCCCTCGCTGAACTTTCCAAACCAGGGATCAGTTTGCTGTGGATTTTGTTTAATCGAAACGGCTATGCATTGGTCTGCACAAACAATTGATCTGCTTAAAGAGTGCTGAGGTTCGTTCTAGCAAAGGCTTTACCTAGTGCTTGTGTACAGTCGATATGAGAAGTGTAAACATGTGTGGAGACAGAGCGAAATAAAAAAAAGAAAAGGTTTTTGTATCCACTTCAAAAAAAGAAGAAAAAAATGTGTGGCGCACCTGTTCATACGCTTAAGGTAACAACTGCTATACATGTGGTTTCTCTCGACATAACTGGACGCTTTGTCACAATCTAAGTTGAAATGTACTTGTCCCTGTATATTTAACGAGCTTGTGGGAGGGCAAAAAGTGTTCACAGATTAAATATACTACCGGTAAATCTACTGTGGCAGTTGATGCTAAACTACACGTGGTCACAAGCACGAGCCCTGTCCGGTGATATTCAGTAGAAGTGAGAGAAAAACAGTGTTAGAGATAGTCCTCGGACAATTCATGGCGCGTGGATTTTTGCTATAAGGCGCACAGAGACTTGGTCGTGCGCCATTTTGGAGCATGATTTTCTCACTTAGCGCACATGTTTCAACATGCGCCATGAAAAATTGAAAACGTTCAAAAGGCGCTTGTTTATTGGGCATTTTTCACCAATGAATGCTTTGAACCCTTTACCGTTGAATACGAACGTGACACTCAACAGAAAAGACTAAGCTGTGGTGGGGGAACAAAATTCAGGCAGTCAATTGGTTGAGTTTTTAGAGGTGCTTATAAGAGAAATCTGACTTACTTGTGTGTTTGTATACTGCAGCAATAAGGTATTAATTGTTATGGCACGCTGCGGTAATAATAAGTGTATCAGTGCCATGTGTGTAGATTTTCAGGAGGGGGGTGGGGGGAGTGGGACCGGGGGGGGGGGCAGTTCTTGGCATACGTATCTTTTGTCGTTGACAACACAGGACTGGTACCCCTTGTTCTGTACCAAGGAGTGTTGAAGCACGCGAAGGTAGCGGTCTTGTCGAAAACTTGGCGCTGCTTTTTTTTCAGATGGGGTGGTGTAGTAGGTGTCGGCTTCCACCGTATGTCATGTACATCTTAGTGTATTAAATAACGAATAAGTTGTTTAGAAAAAAAGCAGAAAATGCTTGATTTTGTTTCGTGAAGGCAGTGTAGTATAAAGTTCACGAAGCGTTCGTCTCTTTCAGTGAAAACTAGAAACCCAATGGCGAATGGGATATTAAAGGCTGTAGAAGGATCTCAGTGTTGAAATGTCAAAACCCGGTCAATCAACATGTAAAAATAGGGGGCGGGGGGCGGGGTGCTATTTATAGGTTTACTGACGTCTAAAATGTAGGCGATATCATTGAAAAGCCCTTCGATCGCAATGCACTAAACCGCCTTT
Source organism: Protula sp. h YS-2021 (assembly GCA_949752745.1). Lineage (NCBI taxonomy): Eukaryota > Metazoa > Annelida > Polychaeta > Sabellida > Serpulidae > Protula > Protula sp. h YS-2021. Next base: position 46,516,318 of record OX457030.1, on the reverse strand, counting down.
ATGGAAGGAACTTGGTTTAACTGATGTGCAGAATTGTTTTATGGGATGGGGTGGAGAACTGAAATTTAAAAAAAAAAAAACTTTTGTTACATGGAACTGCAAAATTGGCCTCTCATGATAATAAATTAGAGGTTATTATTCTCTTTTTTTTTGCGACGAAGAGCGTAACAGAACAATTGTTCTGTCAGAAACAAGTGTGCCCACATCGTTCTGTAAGTGCTTCATTCTGCTGTGCCGGGTTGTGCCGACCTATCACCGAGTCCCGACTCGTTCTTTTCCGTCTACCGCTAACAACGACGTGTTGCCAGATCCACACTTCAAGGCAATGTACATTGTGTATTGATGAAGTTGGAACCCCGACAACCGCCATTTGATCCCAAGCTATCAAATATGCATTGTTGTATGTGTGGCGGGGGGGGGGGGGGGGGGGGGGGAGGTCAGTCGATATTGCCCGGGCTACTTTGCTGAATTGTGGAATGGATTACAACCTGTAAATGCATCTTGGCCGTCGTTAGTAATGTTCTGTATTTATGGGATGCTAACGTACACAATATTGAATGCTATTGAAGTGATCTGATATCTATTTTATTAAATTACCATAAATTTCGTAGGAGCAGTTCAAAATAATTCTCCTTCATCTGTTAGCCAGGGTCATTTCACTTGAGTAGAAATGGCTTTGTGAGTTTGGAATACTAAAACGTTTGTAAGATCCTGACCAGGGAGACGAAATGTTTCTGGACAGTTTTTCGCAGGGGTTCGGACTCAGTTTTCCAGGCTTCGTCCAGGTGATTGGATGTTTTGGCCATCCCCGTCACAATATCGGTTGAAATGAATTGTTACATATATTCATTGCAGTTAGCAACTGGATTAGATTAAGCTAAATGAGACTCCTGTGATTTCCGCAAAGAATGATATTTATTATTGTTTTACATTTATTTGGGGCTTTTACATTTGAAAGCATATTCGCGGTACATTTTCCTCTTCGGTATTTTGATCTAGAAAGCTATTGTAAGAGATGGGTGAACTTGTAACCTCTCACACACATGTACCCAATTACAGGACACAGTATGCAGAGCGTTTGTGGAAAAGGGCAGAAATAGTTAGCAATTTATCCGCATGTTTGCTTGCAATGTGAGCATGATCACTATCTCCCGCATACTGTTTAGTGAGGTGCCTTGCACTAGTTGGCTCTTAGCTCACATTGGAACATGCAGTGGGGAAACGGCATCCCACAAGTGAAATGCGATCCCATGAATGGGAACAGGAAAACATCGAATTGGATATCTGGTTTGACGTGTGAATTGCGTCAAGTAATGAAAAAAGATTTTTCTCATTGTTGGAATTCCAATTTGGTATAGCGATGATTTTTTTTTTTCAACCGTTAATATTTCAGTCGTTTGCGTGCAAAATTTTTGACATATGTTATTCTGTGCCCAGCACATTTGAGCTTCTTGGAACTTTCGAAAATCATTCGCATTGTTTAAAATCTCTGAATTCTGAATGAAATACAGGTGAATTTAGTACAGTTTTCGACACATACACACAAAAGCCTTGTTGGTACACAATGTCCACATATTTTGTTACTGCTTACCTGTTGACCCATTTTGCGCTGGTCCCCCTTTGTCTAACGAATAGAGACAAAATCAACCGTATGAAATGCCGCCGCATTATTTATTGAATTAAGGAAAAAAAGAGGGCATGTCATTTCTGTTTGTACATACAATATTGTTTAGGTTTAGTTTCCTTCGTGCTTAACTGCCGAGATTCAAAATGGCCGTTAGGCGCCATTTTTGGTTTTTAAAGAACGAGGCAGCACGCGTAGCAGAAGTTATATATACAGCGTATTTAAAAAAATGTACGTTGAAAATGTGACATGCGAACGTGTGCGATTCACGGGTTTCTGTGTACATTGTTTAATTGAGGACAGAGCGGATTCAATTTTTCGAGTAGCCGAGTAGCTTTGTTCGTTTTCGACGATTGTTCAGTGTGTGTTAAAAACACTGACCGTACAAAGAGTGAGAAACTCGAAGCCACATGGACTGGTAGACACTTGAAGAGTAAAACACCATAAAAAAGAGTCGCATCTTAAGAAAACACAATAGGCTGATACGTTCACAGTCCGATTAATTCCGTTCAAATTCATGTTGACTTAGACTCTGGGTTTGTCAACTTTTTATTGCCTGGACGCGGTAGAGCGTTTAAGACATGCACATTTCTAAAGCGAGTGGTTTCTTTGCAGCTGTTTATATAACCTATTATTTCAGCTCTGGTCGATTGAACAATTTTAATTGTTTCTGCGCTGTATCGAAATTGAGCTTTTGTTTTGTTATCGTGCAGGAAAGAGATAGGTAGATACAGGTAGATAAGAACCGGAGTATTCAGATAAGTCCCGAACATAATATCGACAATATATTTTTCATTTATGCCGTAACATCCTTACAAAGAATTCCCCAATAAAATTTTACGAGCGCATAAAAGCAGTTAATAGTTCTATAGTAGTTAAAAAGGGGTTCAACACTGATTGACTTATTGAATTAAGCAAAAAACCTGTTTCTTCAGTCAAAAAATTATTTGTGCCTTATAAAAAGCACCGATAAAAAGAACTTCCGTGTACTTCCGCAGTTTCCGTAAAGTACGAAGTGTCCCGTTGTTGTCTCCCGTACCGCCTCACCTCTCCCCAACCGCTTCCCACCTCCACTTGTCATGTGGAATTCGCCAAGTGCAACCAAATTTGATTGGTTTCAGGAAATTGTTTTTGCGTGAATTACAATGGGCAGGAAATACCTGGGACAAGAAGAGGACCAACGCGGAATCCAAACTGCTCCGGCCTAGGTGAGACCCTGTTTTTGCTGAATATTTTGCGCATATTTCATGAAAGCTTGCAACAACGCCTTTGAAAACATCAATTTTAGTTTATTTGATTTTATCAAATGCTGTTTTGACAAAATATTTCATGACTTTTGGTAATTGGATTTTGGAAGAAGGCTAACCTTGAGCGAAGTTCGGTACAAAAAAATAATGATAAATAAATAAATAAATACACTTGCTGTCCATTACTTGCTATCAGTCTGCTTTACATGTCCATAAAAAATAAATAAATAAATAATAATAATAAAAATAAATAATAACAAATAATATAACATTATGTTACAGAAGTAAGGTACTCCTTTTGTTTCAGATCGCCACCAGGTTTACACAACAGATCTTATAGATGTTGATGGGGTAAGATGACTTTTCAGGCCAAGTAAAATTAAATATCAAGTAGTTTTAGAAATAACGGTCCAGCAGTGAAATTGCTATATTTTAACAAAATAATGACCAACTCGGTATGCTCAAATGTGCCACATTTTTGTGGTAAGAGCTGCTGACTAACAGTATTATATTAGAGGTCATATTTGAAGAAATATGAAAGAGGGGAAAACAGGTGTAATGCACAAGTGCTGAAATTGGTTCAGTGAAGGTTAATTGCTGCATATAATAATGAAAACAGGCAACTCAGTTGATTCCGAAACAGAAAGGCCAAAAAGAAAAAAAAAAAAAAAAAAGAGAAAAAAAGAAGTGGGGTATTTGAAGTGCCACAAGTGTTTCGAACATTTTGAACACGACACTTGATAAAACGATAAAATCGATCATACATTAATGAGGGAAAAAAAAGCGGCAGTCATTTGAAATTATTGCTTGCTTTTTTTTTAAGTTCGCTGTATATTGTATGTAACTGCAAGCTTTTTTTTTTGTGTAGACTGGGGACAAAAACCCAATAGTGAAGACAGATGACAACGGAGTGGAGACGGGAATTCCTAAAGGTGTGTGTTTTAGTGAGCAGACATTACAAAAAATAGAGGATAAAAAAGGAAAAATAGAATTTGAATAACAAGATCGATAGAACCTCAAGCAAGAAGGGGGTGGGAGGGGGGGGGGAGCGGGATTCAGCCACAAGCGTGAGTCAAATGTGAGTCAAATTTGTTATATATAGAAGCACCGAATGTTGCATGGATAAATGACTATTTTGGTTTAAAAGCCGAACTTTATCGAAAGCAAACAGACATATAAATGTTTGATAATATTAAGAAGGTAAATGGTAATAATAATAATAAAAAAAAGTAGTGATTAACTCAGCGTTTGTTTAGAATTTTGATTAATTAACCTATGCTTGTTTTATCTTTTCGTAATTTTGTTTGTTCTTTTGCTTATGCCTTTGATGAAAATCAGACCAGAACCTGTGTAAATGATTCTAAATGTTGATACCTGGATATCTTCTGATTTCGTGTACTGTTTGAAGTTTTTGAAATAAATGAATATATATTTTTTACTTTCGCTTTTCATGTTAAAAAATTAGACTCCCACACCTATCAGTTGTTTTTTTTTTTCTGTCACAACATTCGGGACGCCTTTTTGGCACAACATTCGGGTCGCCTTTTTGACTAAGTCATTGTATGCAGTCTTTTAAGCCCCAACCGGGGCTTTAGGAAAATGTTATTTATAGCAGTGGAAATAAATCCCGTAAATTCGGAAATACGTACACACCAGTTGAATTAGATGTCTCTCGTTGAAGGTGCTAGCATACCCCCGACTTGTCGCGAGACGTGTGAAGATTTGAATTTAACAATAAGCAAATCATCAAAAAAGATAAACAAATCAAGAAACGATCTGTCCAATGATTATGTTGCTTTTTGCACATGACGGTTTTCTAGATGACGTCATCCCTATTGACGGGACCGAGCCGGATAGGCCAGGAAGCGACGAAAATGAAAATGACGTTTTTAAAACACCATCAGAACAAACAGACAGACCGGATTTCTTGTCCCAACCTTTAATTCTTGCAGGTAAAGCAAGTGGGGGGAAAAATCCAAGATTTGGGCGAAACGAAGTTAGTTTTTTGGGATGGAAATGTCGGTTGGCACCTATATAATTAGGTTGGGGAAAAGCCGAGTCAGTGTGAGTTGAATACCCGAAGTATTGCCTTTGAGTATCGGTAAGTACATTTCTCGGTTGTGTGTCTGAAATCTGGCATGCTTTTCTTGAATAAGAGGTAAGTTGCTTTTCTGTACACAGGCGTCCAGCTCGGTGACGTCACGTTCCTTCTCTCGTTCCTCTCCTGTCGTTTTTCTGCGCACGTTCCTGTAGCAGCTAGAACTTTTTCTTTCCCCCACTCCTTCTATCATTGATTTGTATCGGGTGATTCCATCGCACCAAAGCAGTAATAGATAAAGCCCTTTTGTGTTTGCTTAAGTTTATTTTTCTGGAATCGCAAAAATATCTGAAAATTGTTACCTGTAGCAGATATTTTCGCTTATGCAAATTCGTAGCAGATTCCCGTAGATGCGCCTCTTTGCCGTCAAAAGTTTCAACGGCTTGTGAAAAACAACTGTGAAGCGAATAATGTATATTATTTTACCCCCACATACACACTTTTGGGACACCTCAAAAGTTGATGACGTCACAGGCACGAGGGCGCCAGTGTCGGTAACTAGGCAACCACCGCCATTCAAATCAAGCAGCGCGTCGCCCAATGTTGAATTTATAACGGTAAATTTTACCCAAGAGCAAATGAAAACGCCGCCGAATAGGCGACGCCCCAGTGATGTTTTCGTCGAGAAATCTCACAGGGATGACGTCAAAACCTCAGTTGTGTTCAGTACGCCCGGCGTCTTAGCAGGTTCGTCTTTTCAACTGTTTCCTTGTGTATTTTTTTGGTGGGATTATGCTTTTGGGTAAGGCTGAGGAGGGGCTAAATCTTTGGCCCCCCCCCTACCCTACCCCCCCCCCCCCCCCCCCCCATCCATCCTTCTCCACTACCACTCAGAATCTCACAACATCCCCGAAAACACGTTCTTTGATCAGGTGAGTCATGTCTGGTTGAGTTTTTTTTTTTTTTGGCGGCATAGAAAGTTCATTTTGAAATTTCGTGTTATTTTATTGTTGTGCCTTGATAAAATGTACAAAATATACGGTTACCTAGATCTGTGTGAATAGATTTAGTCTGTTAACCAATACCAGTAACCGTGGTGATGAATAGATCAAGACAATGCGGCTCTGCAGGGCGTAGACTGCACGCTGTTTTCTCCAGTAGTCTCTTATATAAATTGAAATTTGGCCAATAACTATGAAACGAAAGACCCATTAAAAAGTTTAATGCAAGAAACTATATAGAATAAAATAAATAAATAAAAAAAAGAATAAATAACTATATATATAGTAAACACAAAAATAAATATTAATAATCATAATAGCAGTAATAATGTAACAATAAAACTATAATTTAACAATTTTAATAGTAAGATCAATAATAATAACTTAAATAAAAAATAATATTGTTGGAACTTGAGTGGTTATGGTGGTTATTTTTGTTTCAGGAATCATTGCCTTTGCCGTGGTGTGTTTACTGTGCGCGGTTCTCCTCGTTATGTTCATAGTATACCGCATGCGCAAAAAAGACGAGGGTTCGTACGCGCTAGACGAACCCAAGCGCTCCCCGTCCCACCCCTACCAGAGAGCCCCCACCAAGGAATATTTCGCGTAAAAAAAATAACAAAAAAAAAAAAAACAAGAAAAAAATATTTCGCTACTACACACGGATGTGTATATATTTTTTAGTTGGTGTGCAGAAAGTCGTTATTCTGTTATGGAGTAATGGCTCGCGGGTATGCAGAGTTTTTGTATTGTGTGGGTGGTAGCCAAGGAAACTGCGAAAAGTATAGTCTTAATAATGGTCTTGATTTAATAATGTGGAGAAGAAGAGAGAAGAAAAAAAACTGCATAAATCCCGATTGTTTTATAGCAGCGTTAAATAACAAGCAAAGATAGTGACGTGCCTGGATACGACTGGCGTCGTACAATTGTTGGCAGCTTATGAAAGGGCTGTCGTTTAAATTTATTTCAGACTGGGTTGGAGGGGGGTGGGGAGAGAATTGTAAGTCCTACTCAAGCGGTCAAGGTTTACTCTCTGAGTTAGGGACTAAAAAAAAAAACCAAAATTATATATTAAAAGTTGGATGAACGGATTTTGCAAAGGTAGTGTCAAGAAAACCAGCTCCCGTTCTTCGTTTGGCAGTCGTCAGACTTCAATAATTTTGGCCACCAATTCGTCAACTGGTTGTAAGATAATGGCTAACAATCAATACCAGTAACATAGTATAAACGTATTGTCATCGTTAAATGTACATATTCTATAAATAACTTCCTCTGGTTTGGTCAATGATGGATTCATTTAACTAAAAAAAAAAAAAAAAAAGGGGGACGCTTTAAACTACATACCTGTGCAGTGACAAACTCAAGAAACCAAATGCATCGACCACAATTCCACGCCTTCCTTGCAAAACCGGATGGGAGGTTGGGAGGGAGGTGGTGGTGTTAACACGGAATTGGCGGATCATCACCAATTATACCATTGAATATCTGTGATTTTTAAGCGCTACAACGCCTTTTTTTTTTCATTTACATTTTTTGATTCCCAGTCTCCTTAGCCAAAATTATTTACTTCTTCAAAGTTCTGGAATTTTTTTCAATTTCCTTAATGAAAAAAGGTATTTGTGCAGTTATCCATTTCACAAAAACATACGTTTTACCATGACCTGTATGGTTTGTTTAGAAACCTTTAAAAATGTCTCCTGAGAGACATAGTTTTTTTCTTGCAATCGAAGAAACAGTTTCTAGCTGTGTACTTTTGATGTACTCGTGAAGCACAAGGTAACCTGTTGGCAAAACCCGCCATATCATGGACAGCAGTTTCTCAAGCGCGCATGCTCAGAGAAGAGAATAGCCTACTCGACTGAATTGATAAGTTTGCAGGGCTTTATAGGTGAAGGCGCTTGAATTTGTAAGGGCGGAGGTGTGGGCAAACAAAAGAAAAAAAAAAAGACGTGATGGAAATGGCCGAAAATTTAAGTTTCTGGACTTGTGTTCCAAATGCAGCTGATGGGATGCAAATGTATGGATGACAAATAACGGCAAAATGAGCTATGACTTTTCAGGATCTTGGGACTGTCCCGGGTCTTTTCATTTTCCGCATGCGTTTGGAGTAGAGACATAAATACCGATTTCATTTATTCATTGTAGGCATATTAAATTTTGGAATAACAGAAGTGATAGGAGTCAGTATTGAAGTGTTCGGTATATATAATGGCTACAAATAGAAGTAAAGTGTGTTGTTTTCAAGTTGTTTTAGAGTGATATAAATATAAGAAAAAATGTTGGACATTATTTCGATTAGTCCTCTTAAGTTTTCCAATGCAATAAGCAAGGCAGTTTGTATGTGTAATAATATTTTAGATTCTGTTCGATATCAGTCCAGAAGACAGTGTAATTGATATGTTTTGTAAAAAACTGAAAAACATAATCCTTAACAAAATTAAATGTAAGTGAAGTTTAGGTTTAATTTTTAAGAATTAGAGAAATCTAGCCAATTTTAGGTAAAACATTTTGGTATAAAGGTGAAAATTTTAAGTGGCAACTAACCGAATTGGGAGCTTGGCTTAATCAAATTGTACATACAGAAGGGCACGACTGTAAATATTTATTTACAAACAATGTGTTAAACACAAAACAATCGATATTTTGAAAACTATTGTTCTGTGTTGTTTTTATGCGCATTTTATACTTGTGTATTTAAAAGGTTCGAAATAAATGTCAAAAACTCTTTTTTTTTTTTTTAAATCTGTTCTTTTGTTTCGTGAATTTAACGTTTTAGGGACGATTTAAAATAGAGACGCTTTTGGAAAATATAAACCTATTTTGATTTCTTTGATATTCAGATATGCAAAAAAAAGTTGTTTGCGAATAATAAACAGATTCGAAGTATCAGTGTAATTGTGAAATTGTAAGTGGGATCCTAACTATCTCATGACGATGTTAACGGGTCCAAAACAAAATTTAATGTCGACGTTAAAACAAACTAAACGATAAAAAAATAGGGTTTTTTGTCGATTTTAGAATAGTTTCGGTTACCGCGGTTTGTTAAGTCGGTCGGTGACTTAATTTTAAAATCATAGGTATTCATGTAACATCATTTCGTTCAGTTTTTCAATAATTGGGGAGAAATTGGACCAGAGTTCAGCAGCGTCGGCATTTTGCTTTGTTTTTCTGTCCCGTCGGTTGGTTAACTTGGAAAAACGTTCGCATAGCAGACAGCATTATAATATCTGTATACGGCTTGTGTTAGACAATATATGGCATAAAGTTAAAAGAAAATTAAAGTTATAGATAATTTGACAAATATATACTTGAAATTTAAGCGAAACACAATACCTCATTGTAACATTAATTTATTCATATTTTATAACCATTCTTAAGCACCTCAGTATAAGCAGAATTCGGCAAAAAAAAAAAAAAAAAAAGCACAGGAACCCGATGAAAGTGAATATTTATCTGAATAGAAACGCGCTGGAGGAAAAGCACGTAAGGAATTTAGAAAACTTATGCATAGGAACTGAATTCTGTTTTAAAACTTCAGACTTGATTTTGTGTTCAACCCACGACGAAGACCCGGATGAGTCTTCACCTACTTGTAATTTATAAAAGAAAAAGAAATAGTATTTATAAAAAAGGGAGGGCGGGGGGGAGGGGGGTGGTGGTCGTGGTGGGGGGGGGGAGGGCGGGGCATGACGCTTGTTATCCAAATGACCCGACTGTTATTACCGGAACCATGAAAGGGTTAAAACAAACGTTCATCGATCAGATATTAATTGAAATGTGAATTATATGCTTGGATGGCATGATGGCCTGTAATCCCCCCCTGCCCCCCCCCCCCCCCCCCCCGCGCCGTTTGTTATGTATGAATATATGTAACCAAAAGCTTCTATGCTTCGAATCAAAGATATTGCATATTCATGTGTGTGTGTTTGCGTGTTTTGTGAAAGAAAAAAAACAAAAATTTTTTTGACAGTGGCTACATTACTTGAGGACATGATAACTTAAATATATGTGGAAATTCGGGGAATACTTTTAATATAACGTGTGCTTCTGGTGTATATTAAATGACCACTTCGCATTTCGTGTCCTTCGGTTTGAAAATATTGGTGGGGGGGGGGGTTATAGTTGTTGGGACGGGTGGGGGTGGAACGCTGATGTTACAGTTAGAGGTTTTAGCACTGGTGTTTTTAAAACGTTGAAACGGCACGGTGTGATGATATCCATAACCAGTGGAAGTGCCACGCATCAGATCTTTTAGGGTTCGGGTTGGGGAGGGGGCGAAAGTGTCGTTTTTGTGTGTTGGGAGGAGAAATGGCGAGTCTTATCCGGCTTGGGTGGGGAGGCGGTTGAGGGGAGGGGAGGGGGGGAGGGGTGAGTGGCGGGAGGGGGGAGTGGCGGGGCGAAATACAGCGATATTTAACATCATTGCAGAGAAAAGAATAAAACCATGTGTAAATACAAATACTGCCATTATACTGTGTCATTGTTCTTCAGATTGTTAAGGTCTTGTAACTGTGTTATTGATAGCAATTCTGTATGTAGGTAGATTTTTAATGAAGTAGATTTCTAGACATTTTTTTTTTCAGTAAATTAGGCATTTTTAAGGGGGCGTGAGATAATTGAAAGTAGTTTCATGTTCCCTTATATTTCGTGCTTTCAATTTTTTAACCAAGATTCGCTCTTGAAAGGTTTTTGGATGTCAGTTGTGTGCTGATTTTTTTTCTCAGTTTGATTTTTTGGTAGTTTTTTTTCTTCATTGTGACGCCATGGTTTTAAATACTCGTGTGACGTTATCTTAACGAAAAAATGTTTCTCTTTTTAAAGAAGTAAATGAAATTGTCGAGATTCACGCACTCGGAGAGAGAGAAACGTCAAGAACTGATGAAAATTTGTCCAGTTAAGTTATAAGATGTAAACTGCTTTATAATATTGTAACGTATGCAGTTTAACAAACTCATTTTGCGTTTCCAGCAGTGTTTTGTAAACACGAAAAGCTTCGTCGCTATGTTTTTGTTCAGTAAAAATACCTGCACATGGTGACTTAATTAGAAAAACAAAACAAAAGTATTTTACAATTTGTCAATTTTTACTGTCAATGATTCAAATAAACTATATATATAATTCTTATCCTTGTGATATTTTCTTCTTTCAATTTAATGCTCCGCATTAAGAGGTGGCCTGTTAAAATTTCCCATCTTCTTATCTTCCTACTATCCAATCAATACTTTTCTTTCTTACGTGTGTTATTAGTTATCGGCTTCGATTGGTTTTAGAGATACAAGTTTATACATCCCTGTCTAAAGAGAAGAAACCTATTCTGTGCATATGACGTTGTGTGGCTGTGTTATTTGTTCAGTGGAAAGCTAATGGGAATTGTATGAACCTTAAAACTTCGTCCATGTACCCACTGGTCTAAAATCTCACTTCGAGCACCTTGTGACAGGCATGACGTCACCGATGACATGTGACGCCACCAGTGACGTCATAGGACCTGAAAGTTTCTACTTTTGCAATATCTCCCCAACAATGCATGAGACCTCTCTCTTCCTCCTCCTCCCCATTTATCTCTTCTCCCTTCATCTCACTGAGAGAGCGAGGGAAATAGGGTGGGGATGTGGGGGGGGGGGGGGGGAGGAGACTACTCAGAGGATAAGGACACAGTGAAGAAATGAATCGAATCGTTTATTATTTCAAGAGAAACATTACTGAACATTTTTGGAATTTGTACAATCACAACAAATTTAATTTCTGAGGTCCAACTGACACACATAGAACTTTGAATGCGATAAGTGAAAAAGAAATGGCATATGGACGGAAAATCATATGACTAGTAATGCAAAATATACTTTTAAATTATACCATGAACACCCATAAATACCAGTATAAGGTAATTCTGGCATATTACTAGCTACACCAATTACTGCAATACCAAATAGAAAACCATTCTGCAAGTCAAGCGCCGTTATTCCTTTACCCCTCCTCCCCCCTCCTAAAATTAATAACCATACCAAATCATAAATAACAAATATAGATATTTTCCAAAACTTCTAATTTCTAATATTTTATTTATCAGCTATAAATTACTGTCTAACTGACTACTACAACCTCTAATTCCACACACAACTAATGAATAATAAAAAACTACACCCCGATTTTCATATATTTTTATAGACAAAAATTGAAGTTTACTAGAAATTATTCACCAGAAAAGTCTCATTGATTTGGTTCAAGGTATTTGAATCTAATAACCACTGGAAAACTGCTTCTTGCCTTTTTGGCCCTGAGAACCTAAAATAAAACATAGCCAAATTATTTAACTGCAGCCAAAATAGAGCTTATAATTTCCCCCCGATTCCCTGTTAAGTGTTCTACACTAGTGTAAGAAAAGATATTTCTTAAGAATTCCAAATATCGGCTAAGTGCTGACTGAAAATTAAACAACTAAAAATAGAAACACAAAGAAATTGATTACCATAGAAACTACTTCCGTCTGTTTCATAATCGTGGACATGCCAGCCTCCTTGACGACCAGCCGCTGTAGTAGACTGTCCTGTGTCTTCTTCCTGTAGTTGTACCAATTAAGCCATCAAATCTTGCCATCAACCAATGAAATCTTGTCATTGAATCAATCACCAAATCAAATACTGCCATTGTATCAATCAACCACTCAAATACTGCCCTTATATCAATCAATCAATCAATCAATCAATCACTGCCACTGTACCAACCAACCTTTCATCCTGCCATTGCATCAATCAATCAAATTCTGCCACTGTATCACTATTGACACTGACTCAATCAAATAGGAATTTTATGACTGTCCAGTTTTTCTTTAAAAAAAAAATATCTAAAGCGCTTTATTTTCATAGCCCACTATCTGAAGAAAGACACACTTTTAACATTAAAATTTTTTCATGAGATAAACACTCTAATTAAACTGGTCTCCACATCCACTTCTGTTTCTTCATAAAATGTTATATAAATTCATATAAATTTATTAATTAAGTTGTTATTGTAGTGTTGAAACAAGACTAATTAAGTAACTAATTAAACCTCAAAATATGACTTATTAAAAGGAAAATATGTGAAAATTAAGACACAGAGCAAAGGCATAATTTTCACAGAGGAAAATAAACAATGCGAAATTCTTATGGCATGCAAAGAAATTCACAGATTGGGATATTCTTTATCAACTAACATAATTAAACGAATGTTTTAGTATATAAAGTGAACCCATTTACAGTGTGACTAAAGCAGCCAAGACACGCAAAATGTTAGTCACACGATAACATAAAAATTAGCAACCTAACAGTTCAATCACTCCCCGCCCCGCCCCGCCTCCCTCCGCCCCCCTCCACAGGGAGAATATTCAGAAAAAGAATTATCAAAGCATCATTAGTTTAAGTTAAAAAAAATAATCAACATTCGGTTATTTCACACGTGTATTTACACACATATTTGCATATTATTAGTGTATTTTAAGGGAAGCAAAACACCTCAATAGCAGAAAGCACCTCTGTTTGCTCGGCCTGACTAACTTCCGTAGGTGGGGTTTGCTAGAAATATTTACATAATTTATGCATAAAAATGCAAATGTTTTCAAAAAAAGACAAGAATGTTGGAGATAAGCCTTTAGCTTTGAAGGTAACATGCCTTACATATGAAAGGAAAAAAAAAAAAAAAAAACGATTTTCACGTATCCTTAAAAATTTCATCTGCCCCGAAGATAACATGGTATTTCAAAGCATGTCAGCAAATCTCTTGAGCAAGTTATCATGCAGGCTCTGCGATCTGTTTCACGTTAGTGGAGAGTTCTGTTGCCTAAGCGAATCTTCCAAATAAACGCCACAGCAAATCACAATAACTGAACTGAATTTTAGACCTATGCAAGTTACGCCACCTTACTCTCAATTCGCGACCAACCGTTCGCGTTATTCAAATTGTACAAACTGCCTGTTTTTTTTTCTCTTTCTTTTTTTTTTCCTTTAAACGAAAATGTCCCACAGATTGCACGACTTCATTTACTATTCCCATTGTTATCTGATCAATAATATCATTCATACTGATGATTTACGATCACCAGAAATCAAACTTTATAAAGATTTGGAATTTAAAAGAAAAGGGAACAAAAGAAAAACAAAACAAAAAATTACTTAAAAACTTAACTTAAAAACTAAAAAAAAATTAGCATAGGGGAAGCAAAATAAAGCACAGACTCACATCAGAGGACGAGAACTGACCACGAACCTCAGGACTCCATGTTTTATGGAATGGAGACTGTTCGTGTTTGGTGTAAGTTCTTCCGCTTGCTGAGCGTTCAAAGTCCTGTGATTGGGCAGCACGGCCAGCTTCTGGGCTGAAAAAGCACGTGTCAAATTCAGTGTTTGCCACCCCCACTACCCCCTTCCCCTACCCTCCCCCCTCCCCCCCCCCCCCGCCTACACCCTCCTCTCCGCTTCCGACTCGTGCTCTTAAAGTACTGCACGTGTTAATCACACAAATAAATACACGTGTCGTTCCACATGTGTATACTTTAGGCGCCTTTAGAGTTTTGTGCACATCGGCGCCCGTCGCCCACAAATCGGGGCGTATTAAAAGCCCGACTTTAATGTGCTAAGTCACTGAGTCACAGTTAATTTTTATTTCGTGCACACTACCCGAACACTCGCGTAACGTCGGGCCGACGTTGGAACGGTATAAACCAGGTCGGAAAACGTCGGCATCGGCTTCGATGCATCGGTAATGCATCGGTTATAGGTTGGCAATAGTCGAATTTCCATTTTTTTTCATTCGTCGGAAGTTCATCGGTTACCGACGTTGGCCCGATGATTATTTTCCTCAGTTTAATAGATGTTGGCAAAATATATCGGGCCAACATCTTTTTCCGACGAACTTCCGACCAATTGGGAATTTTTTTTTGCTAAAAATATTATATTCATATATTACACGTATTTCTCAATGCATATATTATACATATATTTTTATGCATTAGTTATACGTTGGAAATAGATTAACTTCCGACCAATGGTAAAAAAATGAAACGGATATTGCATACGTATATTCGATGTATTTACTTATACGTACATTATACATATATTTGTATATGTTGGCCCAACGTCTGACATAGACGTACTTCGACGGAACAAAACTTAATTGTTTTTGAAAAAGATATTACTGATGTATAACCGACGGATTACAATAATCGTATAATATACAAATATATCACTACATCGGCTATACGTCGGAAATATACCGAATTCCGACGAAAACTAATGTTTTTATTTGAGATATTACAAGCATGTTATATGCGTATAAAAATATACGCATATTATACATATAGTTATATTTGTCGGTGAAACGTTGGAAATATACCCATTTCCAATGGATCTCTAAATTTGTGTATTTCACGCATAACTTGAAATGAAAACTATATATATATATATATATATATATATATATTGCGTTGTGTACGAGTGCTCCACATATTCCACAGCGTCGGAAAAAAGATGCCGATATTGCCAACGCGTATTATACGTATTTTTTAAACGTCTATAAAACGTATATTTTCCTTTGTATAAACGACGTCGGAAATACATCGGAAAAAAGATGCCGATATTGCAATCGTATATTATACGTATTTTTTATACGTCTATAAAACGCATATTTTCCGATGCTTATTCGGCGTCGGAAATTTATCGATTGACGTTTTGTAGAGGACATTATGAAGAATCAATAGTGGTGCATTATGAATATACTTGAAAATTATCATTTGCCTCAATAAACTAGCCCCAGCCGCCGTGGAGTAGAGGTATGTTCCGCGCATAGGATGCAAGAGGTCCCCGGTTCAAACCCGAGTAAGTACTAGTGTTCAGTTGCAATATATAGATATGCTATGTTGTATATTGATATGCTATGGTGTATGTATGAATATGTGAATTATGAATGGTTGGTAAAGGTTCGATGGGTCAGTTAAGGTTAGAAACAATTTTTTTACGTATAAAAATCATCGGAAGTTCGTCGGAAATGCATCGGAATATAAACGTATAACCGACGTATAGCCGACGGTTGGTGTCCGACGTCGAAGAGTTTTTTAGGGATATTTCCGACGGTGGCCCGACGTATTAAAGATATATCGGCCCGATGTATATCCGATGTACGAAGCCGCTATATCTATTATGCGTCGGGCCATAGTTAATCCTATATGCAACCGATACATCGGCCGACGAAGTTGCCGATATTGCCGATCTAGTATAGATGTATTTTAGACGTTACGCGAGTGTTCGGGTATAGACCTTTCAAACAATAAAAAGTACAAAAAAATTTCTTTCGTTTTAGTCAGAAGAAATTTACATTTTTTTATATTCATTGTAGCATATATCACTGAATATATCCCTGATATCAGGGCCAATGTGATAATTGTACCTGAACATTGGTCGGCCTTTAGTGGGCACAGTGCTTGAAGCAAACATGTGCTTTCCTATACGTGGAGTTACGCCCTCGGCTAAAATGTAACAGTGAAGAAATTTTTTCAGTACGTCCCCTAACAGCTATCAGTTTTTGATTGTAAACAGTGAATATGTAATCATTGCTAAACTGGATTTCAATAACGATCGATTACGATCGGGATAACTGGAAACAATCATAAAACAATCAGTTTTTCAGCAATGTTGGTTTAACTTGAATTCTGCAAATGTTTGTTTTTGAATTGTGTAGTTGTTTATTATTGTTTATTAACTTAAAAATGTTCTCCAAACAAAGTCGAACTCACAACCTTACTGTAAAGATTCTTTCAAACTTAGACCCCCACACCCACCGCACGACTGTTATACCCCCATTTATGGACTTCCACAAAGAATTAATTTAAAACTAGAGTGTATTCTTACCATCGGAGTCATCTTGCCACACCGGTCTTCTCTGCGTAAATAAACACATCATAATAATCAAATAATAAGTCGATACCTTTTGAAAAAGAAATACACTTCCTATCGTACAGTTCAGTCAATTTGTTTAAAATAAAATACAGATTTACATGCATTAATATATATAAAAAGTGACATGACTAAGGGTGTACTTACTGGGCCAGTGACCTGGGAGACGCTTTCGAATTCCTCATCACTTTCTCCTGGCCCAGGACTAAATCGCACCGCTGCAATAAATAGATTAATGGAAAAATTAGCCAAAGCGTCTTTTCGAAACAGACCAACGAAAACAGAAAGAGAAGGATTCAGGGAGGGAAGGGGGGACCAGAATATAGTGACGGGGAGGGGGGCGTGTGGGGGAACAGTTTGGTGTAAGGCATACATCGATAAGTTTAAGTGGGGTGCCATGAGTTGGATGGATGGGTGAGGGTGGGAAGAACTTGATTGACAGAAATACCTGACTGCGGCCTGCTCTGCGGGAAGGCCTCCCCTTCCTCCTCCCCCTCCTCCTGCGCATAGTCAGCTACCTGCCCGTACCTGCCGCTAGGTGTCGCCGCTGTACTCGGCTCTCCAGTCATCACCCTACGACAAATAATCCCCAGCACTGATTATAGAGGTACGCCACACCTCGTCAATAATTTTTATTATTTATTTATTTTTTTACACAAATCTTTGGGCACTACACCGTCCCCTGTGTAATTAGATAAAGAGGAAACTCGGTCTGCAACCCAATTACAAAGCGCAAAAATTACTCAGATTTTCCTGCATGTTTTCAAGCTTACTTAACTTACACACCGGTAAGTAAAACTTACTTTGCACACCGGAAGTAATACTTACTTTACACATCGAAAGTAATGCTTATCTTTGCTCATCGGAAGTACTACTTACTTTGCACACCTTGCACAGATGCTGACGCGCACCTGCGGTTCGGCTGTCACGTGACTCGCGCGTGCACTCTGCAAACAGACGCATACAAAAACATTACCACTTCCTCTGCTTAAGTATCCACGCAGATTGCAGAGTCAATTACTATTTTTTACACGATATAATAAGAAGCTGAGAAGCATGAAAATTAAACAACTTCCCGTCCTTAAATGTGTAGCAAGCACAACAACAACGACGTATGTGAGAAAGAACTGAGAGCGCATACACTCCTACGAGCTATTCCTGACGATGCCTTGATCTCGGTCACACCTTCATTCCTCAAGTCCTCAGCATTTTCTGCAACCAATGAAAGCATGCTATTTTGCTTCATACAAAACTAGCAACCCGTTCTCGTTTAACTAGTTTTATGACATAAAAAAACATAAATATCCGTGCAAAACACAGAGAATTTAGATCATATGGAACTCCCCCGCACACCTCTCCACCCCCCCCCCCACCCCCTCCCAACCATTATTTTTATTTCGCCAGAAAACTCATATTTGCCTATTTAACTGTTTTGTTGCTCGCCTTTCCGTTTCGAATGAAGGATTCTTCCAGCAGATGTATATTTACCCATTAATTCTACAGCATCATCTGGGTCAAGGTCGCGGTCTTCTTCAATCCCAGAATCCTCAGCCTTCTTCCGGTCCAAAATCAAGCGTTCTAGTTCTTGTTTGTGCCGCTCTGTGTTCGAGCGCTGATTGTTCCTCTTCTTTGACGTCACTCTACAAGTTTTACCACCTTATCTAAATAAGGAAAGGACTAAGAAACGAAAATTACTCAGAACTCTGGATATCACGGTAACCATGATAATATGAATCCTATCGCGATTGGTTCAAGCAACTGTCATGGTTATAGATGTTCATGAACAACACATGCGGGGTCTGCACGAGCCGGGCTTACCTTGGCTGCTCACTCACTTCCTCGCTGCTAGCCTCTTGTGACACAATGATTTCGTCGTCTGTTTCCTGGCGACGCGGGCCGCTGTAACCATAGCTACTGTACAGGAACTCCTGATCGTCCTAACATTCAACCAATAACAACACTGAGATTAGCGCAAAACACAAGGAAAACAAAAAACAATTGGTCACCATAATTGTTTGGAAGGACGATAAAACATCTGTTTATCTCTTAGGTTTAGTTTACAGTTTGCATTTACTTTTCTGAGATTCACTTTATTAATTCCTATACTTCAAGCCACACTGTATTCGTCTAGAGCCCAAAATTAAAGCAACGCAGCTACTTTCTAAATACAATCACATCTAAATTACTCCTATTCGAATTCTCTCATTACCAAGTCTAATCTGTTTACGATGACACGTTTAGACTGCACACCCACATTTACAAACCTCGACCGCACCACCTGCCCACACTGTGGAAGTTTTTGTTCCTCGTTTCGACGGAGATGGTGACCTTCCTCTGGTTTTCATTTGACCTTCACCTTTACTTCCCCAAAGGTCATCAAGTTCACTGGTCTTCACCTTTGTGTCGGCGTTCCAGTCCGGTTTGCCGCCAGACTTTCTAACTGTTCGAGTTTTTACATAGGCATTTTTGTATATATTCTTGTCCAAAACAATTTGATTATTTAACACAATATTCGGATTCCAGCGCATAAGATCAATTTTTTAGCATATCTATAACAGACTGAAACAATCAAAAATAAAATAGTATGTTCATTTATTGTTTGATTTTAAATATCCATTAGCCCTTTAGTGTGAAACCTATTAAATAACCTAACTGTCATAGTTTCAGTCAACAATAGAAACCGTTTCAGTTGTTTTCACTAATCTACATACAGACCGTTCATGCTCAGATCTTGAAAGAATTTCATATACCCTTGGGGTACTTAGCAATAGCGAAACAGAACAAGCCAGACTCTGACCTGGGTGACCAGCCACGGGCCTTTTCGCACTACTTTGCCACGGTTTGTCGTATGCACGTTCTTTTGGGACTGCCATACCCTCCGCTATAACAATGCACACCATTTAATCTACGAGATTAATTACTTAACAGTGAAATGAATCAGTGTGAAGAAAGGCAGAAAGAAAGACTGAGAAAAAAATATTGTTAGAAATTTAATAACTTTTAGTTATTATCTTGTTTCAACCAAAAAAATATGTATCTGGAAATACTTGTGATGAAATTGTAAAATGTTGCTCGCCTTTAAATATAAATTCTTAATTTTGCACATCATTGAGACATATGCATCATTTAAATGACTGTATTCTAACCATTCAATGCAGCTCGTAACTGAATATAATCCATACACAAAGAATTCCAATAAAATGTATGCAGTTACCACTATTACTACTTTTTACCACCGTTAAACTAGTATGACGGACTAAAGCAAACCTGAACAGAGAAAATACGAGCTTAAACAGAGAAAACAGAGAACAACGGACAAGAGAAAAACTAACTGAAAACATGTGAAGAGGTTCTGTTATGTGTTTCTGTTAACGTTCTCAGTCTGTCGGTTCTACTTCCAAAGCGTAATTAATTACCTTGCCATGTATTTCTGTAGCCGTGCGGCGGTGAACTTTGGACTACATATTGTTCGTAGTCACGACCGTATGGGGTCTTTTTAGTGCCAGGATAGGTGGCATAATTTTTGGGAGATATACTCCTAGTTCTAGATTTAAGCTCTGAAATATTAGTGTTTAGAAAACAGTATTATTAGCAAGGTTCTTTTTTTTTACAGGTGTTGATTTACAGCTGAAACAAAGATGTATGTTAGTTATTACTAGGGTTCGTAATCGAGTCCCGCTCGACGAGTCCCGCTCGTTTCCTTCGAGCCTCGACTCGGTCTGTCGAGCCGAACGAGCCTTTTTTAAATGATATTATATTTATTTAACTGTCTGTCAATGCAGTCTTGGCAAAATATTTTGCTATTCATAACGGAGTAATATCGAAAGGGGTGTATCTTGTACCAAACTACTAATCCTCTTATTACATATATTACAAATATGCACGAGAGACTGTGTTTGAGTAGGTTAGGGGGTGAAAGGAGGAGGCCTTGAGATGACACGAGTACGAGCCTAATTGCAATTTAAGTTTCTGTGCCGCAGCTTTTAGAGATTAAGAGTTATGTGTAAGATGCCGTTTGACCTTTATTTTCTAATTGGTCAGTTTTCTTTTCACGCAGTTTTATTGACAGCTAAAACTCCTGTGTCTTTTTAACTGCTTTAAACTTATTCGTTAACAAATTGCGCGCCAGACCCCCAGGAGGCAATTACTCGTACAATTTAGCTTATTCTAAAGAAAACACCCAATTCAAGAAAATCTCGAGTGTGTGGAAGTATTTCATAAAACTTCCAGATGAAAAGGCTCAGAGCCTTATTTGCGATGTGCTATACAGTACCAAAGGCCATTCTACATCGACTCTAAAACGCCATTTAGATGGCAAACATTTTGCTGTCATGGAAGAACAGATGGGGGCTAAATAAATTACAAAGCAGAATAAAGTAAGTTTTGTCAATTTCTTATAGCGAAAACTGGCCATGAAAGTCCCGAGTCCCGCTCGACGAGAAAGAACCGAGTCTCGACTCGGTATTTTACTCACAATTGCGAACCCTAGTTATTACTTTTAGCTTACTTCTTTGCATCAAACAAATGCAAGAGATGTGTGTTCGCGGTTTTCGTAGAATGAACCCTGATTGGAACGGCGCAGCTAAGTGATAAAATGTATTCACCCTTTTTTCTAAACTCAATGTTTCACATTTCTGTTACACAAGACAGCTACCAAATGGTGTTATTTATTGAATACACAAATTATCAAAATCTCAGAAATTAAGGACACATCTCCAGTTCACAAATTTCGAAATACTCTGAAAGTAGAAGTAGGAATCTAATGAAAACATGCATACAACAATATCCAAAATTAAAGAAAATGTTAGAGGCTGGTTTTCAACAAGTTTACTAATAACAATACAGAAACGTGAATAATGAAATAAAAAGAATACTGTTAAATCACACAAAATGAACTACAAAAACACGAACTAAAGTAAGGCTCAAAACAGTTTTATTTTCTTTGCATTTATATGATTTTTATCAAGGTGACTGGTCCTGTGAAACATTTCTGAAGATTTTTTCTGTCTTAGTTTATTAAATGTGGTTCCGCTTTTCTGAAATTCATGAAAGGAAGTGTTCAAAAGAGCTTCCATCTTATTATCCAGAGAAACTTAAGCAATGTTGCTTCAGAAATGTCGAACAACCAGTCATCTTAACCATTTTTGTACAGTGGAAAAAAACTACCCATAAAACATGCCAAAATCTCAGATTTTGGAATATACAAATGACAAACATAAAACCAAAACAATGATTAATTTCATACCATTATCGGTATTCTTTCGGGTCTGTGTATTTTCCTAAGTCGAAAAAAAAGATTTGTAAATGCAGTTACAAGCACATATGAATACTCTTTTCATTAAAATTGTCGATTTACAAAAACAGAAGCAGACAGTATAGTGGAGAGAACCTATTACGTTTGGTGTGATTTCAAGTTATACTTTTCCTTTAGGATTTCACATAACTCACATCCTGTTGAGATCTATGCATATATAGACTACATCTTCTTATTTTTAATAATAACTATACTATTTAAATAAAGGTTACCTTTATGTCTAAGACTCTTACAACAATTTAAAAAGGTTAACTACATATACCGTTGAAAGTCCCATCCTTGAAGCCTTTCTTTGGAGCGCTCTTATCAAATAGATAATGGGTTCTTCTGGCATGTCACTTATCACCTTCCCCATTAATTCCTGTAAATAAATTAGAACATCATCTACATATCATATATGCATTTACTTTTATTTTCTGATGTGTCGAAAAGACATATATATAAATGAGAAAAAAAAAACAAGAGAAGAAGCAGAATTTCTGCATTAATATCTGAGACATTAAGAGAATAATTTAAGTAGATAACATAAATGGAATTGCAATATATGGTGTAGCGTAGCTATTACAGTCTAGGTTTTGCGCCCACGATCAAGATACAGCAATCTACTTTCGAGGTTGCATTATATAGATAGGCTTATGTTTTGTTCGCGACATGTGGGTTAAACAACATGCAAATACCTCAAACAGAACACCAATTTTATGCTGTTCTAAGTATGCTTGAACTCGCTGTTGGCCAGACATCTTGTTTTCGTAAAATAAATTCTGCAATGAGAAATTAAGTGAACTTCATTTCAGTCACACGACAGAGTGCAGAAACATTAAGTTCAAGTCTTCTGTTTCGCATATAAGTATGTCGTATAAAAGGGAAAGAGGGCAACTATTTCATTGTTACGCTTTCTTTAAAAGAAAAAGTATGGATATAACCACAAATCTCACTCAATAATTTGTGTTTTTTTACATACAGGGAGCATGGTTTATTACGTGAAAAAGTGACAGTTAATATTGTAATTATCCACCCAAAACTTTTGAATTGGTATTTCGAAAGGCATTGAAGAAATTAGAAGTGAAATATTGAGGATGTGCAGAATAAATTTATACCTAATTCTGCATCTATCAATTATTTGAGCATATATTTAACATAAATTCATTAATCTCTTTATTTAAATTTTTGGTCACTTTAGTCACATGACATATAAGCTCACAACATAAACAAAACATTTGACAGGCGATTGAGGAAGTTGACCTTTCTGCACTTTAGCGAAGAAATAAAAGATAAGGGTAGTTCATTAAAAATTGTGCCTGTCTGGCAAAAAGGGTATTTTGTGCATGAACATAAGTAAATGTTTGAATAACAGGAACCAATAGGCAAGATTCGTGTCCCAGAAAATATGAAGTTGACCCCTATATATAAGTGGAACAAGGTAAGGCTTTGTAACTCTTACAGAGAGATATGCGAAGTTATTTAAGTCAGAGCTGAAGCTACTGGTAGTTCTAGATGACTCTTGCTTCTGACCTAGGAAGAAATAAAGGATCCACTGGGACTAAAGCTACTGCTTGAATATTTGCATTGTTACTCTAAGTACCTGCTATGGAGCTAATGTATGCGGTTACCTGGAGCGTTAATTGATTACTAGTCTCATAAACATGTGATCCCGTTGTTTTTTTTTAATTTCGAATTTGAACCCCAAAATTTCGCATAAATGGGGCAAAAATTCCAATGATTCCACACAGGAATCTTTTTGTTTACATTGGTATCGACCTTCACCTTGTTTACATTATGGCCAGCCTTCACCTTATGAATGGAAAAGACTATCGACAAGTATACATTACCACTTAGGCATCAAAAGTTTAAGACTGGTTTACTATGAACAAAGACCATTAGACAGCGGTTTTAGGTATTTGATACATAAGTCATGCATTATTTCAGATTCTTATACTTTCAGACAACAATGTTTCTTCTTTATCTTTTAAAATATTTTCCGTCAGCCATATTTCTAGAAATCAGTTTACATGTATTTCTCAATCCAGTTTTTCCTTTTGCAAATTTTGACACAGTGCTATTGATATTGAGCTAGTTCACAGTATGCCTGTGTTTCAGAGTAAACGAATTAAGGTCTATTCACATTGCTTAAGCCAAAAGTCAAAGAGCAAAGTCGTTTTTTATCTCACAAATTAGTAAAAAAAAATCCTTTTGACTTTTGACATTATGCCTTTAGTCCTCAAGGCATAAGAACAAGCCTTAAGGGCTCAATGAAAAGTCCTTAAGAAGTTAGAAACGTTACTTATCAAGTGCCGGTCACTTTATTTTATTTTGCCATATTATTGTTGTGACAATACAAACACTCCACTTTCCTGCATGGCAAGGCATAAAAAAATATTCAAATGCACTAGTTCAAGACTCGATTGGCAGGTTTCACAAATCACTCACTGACTGCAATGGCACTTTTATCTGCACTATGGTAGGGTTATGCCAACTCCCTGGCCAGGATACACTGGAATATCATCGCCACTCAGGATCCCCACTTCTCCCAGCCCATCTGTCTTGCCTAACAACGATAAACTTCAATTTACTCTCTTTTTTAATTTTAAAGGTTTGCACAGAGGCTTAAGCTAATTTTGTTGTCACTTGATTACCATTTCTTTTGTTTTCTGAGCGTTTATTTTCATGTCATTATCCAGTGACCATTTAGTTGTGACATCAATCGACTCCTGTAGGCGATTTATGTTTGTGTCAGTTTTGCTGACTATATCCAACAGGGTTCCATTGTCGACATATTTGTATACAGGTAACCTAGGTTTCATGTCGTTTACCAGCGCAAGAAAACCCTCCACACCGAACAACGCCCCTATGGCACCGTTCATCACAACAGGTTTCGACGTAATATCACCCAGTCGAACTTACTGCGTTCTATTGCGCAAAAAGGAGGCCATCCATTTCAGGAATGGAGGAGGGATGTCCATTTGGGCAAATTTGTCGAGTAGGATACTATGGTTTACGCGGTCAAACGCCTTTGAGAAGTCGATGAACACTGCACTCAGGAAATTTCCAGCGTCAACACCTTGGTGGCAGCGGTGTAAGAGTTTGACTAAAAGATGTGTAATGGATGTATTTTTTGTATTTCCAAACTGAAGGGGGTCTAATTTTGGTTCGGTGAAATTTCTAAAGTTTTTTACCAGAATTTGTTCGAGTATTTTTGCTAATATGCAGGTCAGTGATATCGGTCGAATGTCTTTATCAATCGAAAGCATTGGCGTTTTCTTTGGAAGTGGACATACAATGTGCACTCAATTATAACCCCCCTACAGATTCAAACTGGAATGGCCCATTTCAGAATAATGTTACAAGGTAGTCCTGATATACGCTGAGATCGCTGAAAGGGACTTTAAACACCAATAAACCAACCAACCAACCACTTTTCTGGCAAATATCCTTCACGCAACGAGTTCTTATAGATGGCAGTCACATGTGGTGCTATCAGCTGAGCTACGTCTCTCAGCATCCAGGACTGAATGTTGTCAGGACCGACGGACTTTCCGGGTTTTACTTGCATCAGCTGTTTTTCAACCTTTTCCACAGATACCGGATATTTATTATCAATTTCTTCACTCGACAATTGGTTCAGATATCTATTATCCGCATCAGTTGGAGGAAGGTCGGCAGACAGACTATGGAAGAATGCATTTATTGAATTTCTTTCAACGGGAAGAATGTTTCAGTCAATTCAAGCAATATCCTGTCAAATAGTTCATATTGCTCTTGACATGCTTCCAGGGTGCACAAGGGAGACCAATTAATCTTTTTTCAAGGCATCTACAAATATAGCTTTTACATTTTTACCAGAAACATGTGGCAGGGGGATCCCGACATGACCATACCAGTTGAAAGGGATCTAAAGAACAATACAATACAATCGCTTGTGTGGGTGATATACCCTAACTATTGTTATGTTGGTTACTTCTCGTGGTAACTTTTGTGGCATAAAACTTAGCCATATTGATTCTATGTCTCTATTTTCTAAAGCACTCCATCTGTTGTGGGGAATAGTGTCTTTTAAAAAGACACATACTCCTCCACTTTTCCTACCTATTCTGTCTTTTCGTAGAATTTTGTATCCATCAATTTGTACAATTTCGGATGGCATTTCATTTTTGAACCATGTTTCGGATATCACTGCAGCATCGAATTTGTTAGTGTTTGGTTCAAAACACTTAACTCATCAATTTTGCTTTTAAGGACCTAGCATTTACAAAATAAACATTCGGAAATTGATAATCACTTTTATCCTCTCTTTCGATTTCGATCAGATTGTCCTTATTTTTCTCTGTTGATAATGTCGATCAGGTTTATCCTGTCTATGTTTGGTTACTATTGTTCAAACTATCCTTATTTTGCCAGCCTAGACCCTCGTTGTGTATTTATTTTGGGTAGCAAAGCCCAGTCGTTACCTGAATAACTTGGTATTTCAATAGTATGACACATTTTGCCTAATTTGGTTGCACCGAGGCATTTTGTTCGGGTAGTGCAATTATTCGATTTTCTCATGGTCGAATTAATGAGCTTCTGCTGAAATATTTGTTGTAAATAAATTATTCAGAGAAATATTCAGGATTTCAATGCTTTAACTCAAGCAACAGGTTTATTCTTGTGACAAGAATTTTTATAAAAAAAACTTATTAATGCACTTAAGTGAATAGAAAGTTTTATCGGACAGCCTAAAACGATGCAAGAAGGATCTCTTTGAGGAAACTAGTCTTAAGGAGTGCTTTTCTGCCCGTAGCGCTTTTGTTTACTAGAATCACCAATATATCCATATAAATAGGCTACAGAAAACTTTATGTGACACTTTTTAATTAAAATTTTCAACCATATAAAAACGAAACAAGACTTGCAAATGCCGCATCACCAACAAATAAAGCGCTGCTTCTATAGTAATTAGCAAAAACAACCGCACACATGCTAGTTTTTTCAAGACACTTAAAAAACAATAGCCTTTGAGGGCAACAAGATCATTTGTCTTGTTGAAAAATCGCTTTAGAACATAGAGGGCTTTATGGAATAATACTTTGAAAAATATGCATATAGCTTAATGTTTGTTAACGTTAGAATGTTCATAATTTTGTAATTTTTAGTTGCAAACTTTATTATTTTGTACATAATAGAGCTTTACCTTGAATATAACCTTAATTGAATTAATGCGTTGTTAAATTAATATTTGTTAAATAAAATCTGTCGATGTTGATATGAAATACATGGTCAGTACAAGGTTAAAAACCATCTCTTTGAATCTGTCTATCCAGCTTCATCACAGAACGTTATACGAAGAGTAGTAAGAAGTGTACATGTTTGTATTACCCAACTCGTGTGTATGAGTATGGTATGGATAAGCCATATTTATGTACAATCAATTTTATTTCATAGGCAAATTTTTGTGTTTTGTTGACTGCAGCATTGTTTTGAAATTCACCTTCTCATACTTCGCATCTTTGTTTACACCTTGGTACATAGCATTACGTATTATCTTATCGTCTGCGACGAGCAATTCGATGAGTGCATATAATACATACCGCCTAACACAAAACCTAAAAATTCTATGTGGCCAGTGAAAAATGTTATCAATCCAGAAGCCCCCCTCGCCCCCCCCCAAAAAATGTCGCAGTACAATTACTCTAGTGCTTTGTAAAAGTCAAAGGCACGACAAAAACTAGAAAATCCAATGCTATAAATTTAAAATTACAAAATTACTCTGCTAGAGACAGTCGTGTCGTTCATTTACCCGAGCTTTAACACCACACAGCACACACCTGTATTTTTATTTTTTTTAATAACAAATAGGCGACAGAAAATAATATGCATTTTATGTCTTGATGTCATTCTTGCTTGAAATGCGTGCGAACTGCTATTAAAAGAATTGTCATCTATTAAAAACTTCACGTTTCCGCATCAGCTTGCGAAAGCACGATGTCTCTAGCCCGAATGAAAGTACGGCCAAGGATGGGTTCCGTGTACTGTTCAATGCACAAAAATTGCTGATGCGCACATGGGTAGATAAGAAGTTGTAAGGCGTTTGGGGTTTCACAAAATCTTTTATTCGCTTCTTTTCTTAACAGATACGTAACAGAGGCCTTCTACTTGAAGGCACTTAGCTTAACATGTCCAAAATTGTCCCAAAACGCTGTAGTGCAGTTATCCTTAGGAGTTCCCAGCATTTGTTCCCAGTACCTTTGAACAATGCACACGAAACGCGAGGGGCATGCTAGTGTAGCGAAGTTGACTATCCGACTTACAGTCCCCCTGGGACTTGATCACTTGTGGTGGGAGACCACAAGCGAGGGCGTAGGTAGCCCCTACACGACGGAGGCTGTCTCCGCTGTACAGGGAGTCGTCTATCCCGGTTGCTCGCAGGACGGTACGGAGCTGGGAAGTGAAGGTGGCATGCGACAGGGGGGTCACCTCGTTAGGCGAGCTGTAGGAGAATAGCGGTGCTGAGGGCGGTGCGCTGACGAGAGCGAAGAGGCGGCGTAGAGCGTTGACCGGGCACAGCGGGGATGCCGGTATGACAGGGATTGGTACTTCCAGGCGGCTAGAGAAGTCTCTGAGTGTCTTCGTGTGCTTTACATTGATTATTTCCCTATCATGGAAAAAGTTACGTCTGAGCGGCACAGATCTGTGCGGCATGAATGAGTGCCGTGCCTGCGGGTAAGCAACGTCGATTTCCTAAAAAAAGGTAAAGAAGCCTTACCTCACAGGCAGCCCAGAAGCACAAATCTCTTGGGGTTTCCAGGTCGAGAACGGCTAGAAACATCTTCAGGATCTCGAGGGAGAGGGGTAGCTTCTGCCTGGGAGGCAAACCATGCTGCGACTGTATTCCCTTAAGCACAGATCTTAGAAAATAGTTGTCTTAAATATCGTTTTTTGTATCCAAGCTCGAGGTGGAGGATCCTTATAGCCGACAGGTAGCACTTCACAGACTGTGGTTTCAGGAAGCGGCTAAGAAAACATACGTAACGAAGCAGGGTGGTCGTGGACGCGGGCGCTGGCCGACAGCGGAAGTAGAGGCAGAAAGCGATAAAAGCGTTGAGTTGCGTCGAGTAGACTGCGTTGGTAGATTGCGCGAATGCTTTCCTCCTGTATCTTGTTACCTCGCGATCCAGAAGCTCCGTTTGTCTGACCACTACTGAAAACATAATGATAGAGATGTTTCTGACATGTGGTTGCGCAGATCTCTAACGGGGTCGTGTGCGAGGGCATAGGTTGCGTGGGGGATACTGATTAGCCTGGAGATTGAGTCCGCTAGTTTGTTCGCGCGGCTGCTGATATAGCGCGCCCTAATTTTGATGTGATACGTCACGCAAAGGAGGAGAATATCCTGGAGAATATCCGAGGAGAGTGTGTCCTTAGGCATGGCTCGACTCAGCGCGGCGAGGGTAACGGAATTGTATGTAAGGACGGTAATTTTCCGGCCGTAGACGAGCGGGGCCCACATGCGAACGGCTAAGAGGACGGCGGCTGGACTAGAGTCCGTGACGATGTGCATAGCAGGTTCGGGTAAGGCCTTTTCCAAGGAGAAGTTGCACGTACCGTTGAATGAGCTGCATAGCGTGCTTAGCATGGAGATGCTGCGGCGTGTATCAACGTTGATACGGGTGCGGTGGTGCGGGCGGCTCAGCGATGTCATCAGCGGACGACGTGAACGACGCATGCGACCCGGCTTATTTTATCAATGAGACTTTGAAGGTCGCGTTTGGAAGCGCGTTTACTGGGATTGGAGATCCAGTGACTGAGTGTCTCTTGCGTTTCTTGCAGTTTCTGTGGTGGGATTGAGAGTGGGCAGTTGTGCGTGTCGATGGTTACTCCTAGAAAGGTTAGGCGGTGTGTGTGGGAAACACATTCTCCCAGCTTATTGAGAACCCCAGAGACACGAGAAGGTGAATTAAAAGTTCGTGGCTGTACGCGCGTCTTTGTAGGACTCCGCCGTAATGAAAAGGTCGTCCCGGTAGCACAACACTGTTTTACTGCCCCGTTGCTGGAGCATACGGCAGACGCTTTGTGTAATCCGATGGAAGATCCCCACACTGGAGGACGCCCCGAAAGGCAGTCTCGTGTCTACTAGGTACGTGTATTGGGGATCCCCGCTGAATTTCCACTTGTGAGTGAGTTGTTGTGAAGACTTGCTTCGCTCAACGTGACAATACGTCGACTTTACACATGTAGTATCCTGGTCCCGTCATCTCGACTACGGACGTAAAGACGTGTTTGTCGGGTGACGCATAGCTGTTTAGCGACGAATCTTCGGGCTGCGAACAGTCGTGGATCAGCCTGTTACTGCCGTCGTCTTTCGAAACGGCCGGGATTGGAGAGACGATGACAGGTTTTTTTGCACCACTTTGTATCTGCCCAGGCGCAGCTCGTTCTTTATTTCTGCCTCCACTTTCTCTCGGAACTTTATTTCCACAGTACGACTGTTCGAGCTTCGCGGGGCTGGACGCTTTCTGTGCTGCGATTTACGATATCAAAGCCGTTTTTAGACCCCCAATATAAATTCTTTATCGTTATAATTCTCAAAAAACGTTCCCAATTTTTAATTTTTGACGAAAAACGGGCTAGAGACTCCGATCTCCTATTCGTGGTGGAGATGCTTAGCGGCGCATTTCGTGCAGGTGTGACTAAATCTGCAGTGGGGTAGGGTACTCCTCTGGCTGAGTTGTAGTTCCGGCAGACCTCTCCGCCGTTGGCGTCCCTAGCGACTGTGCGGCTGGATCCAGCGCGGCTAGCGGGTGTCTTGTTAGAGAAACCGGAGGAAAGGATGCATACGCTGTGGAGGTAGGTGTCGTCATCGCTCCACCTCAACAGTTCGGCATGGACCCTCTGCCTGTACTCAACATCATATCGCATGCAGTTCGACAGCGGGTAGTATTGGCATAGATCCGCAAACTTGGCTGCATAAAGGCTATAGCGATTGCTGTTTTCGTTTGATTCAAAGAGTCCAGATTTAGACATCACCTCAAAGATCCTGGCGTGACCGATCACCAACCACTGCTAGGTCGTCTCGTCAGGTGACGGTCATCTGTCCCCAGAGGTGGACAGAACTAGCGAGAGTCTCCCTGTGACGAGAGACCAGTGTCTTTGCTCTGGACTCCCAGAAACGACCCACAGAAGTCCTGCAAGAGGAGCGACTTTCCCTTACCTCGCGTCTTTCCCGATAGCTACGGATCACTTTCTGGTGGCGGGGTATCCTTCAGCGACTCTTAAGAAAGCTGCCATGGAGCATGGAGGGCGGGTCCACTTTGGGCAGGTCGTTCAGCGTCACTGAGGGCTACGTGTCCGTGACCTCTTTGGTAGAGCCCGCCGAGGGGGAGGAGGAGGAGGAGGAGCAGGAGGTACTGCTCTTGTCGCTGCTGGCATCTTTTCCCCTCAAGCTGTCGATTGCCTTCTGCAGGGAGCGCTGCTGGCCTAGTGATAGCTTATATGCTTTCATTGATGCAGCGGTAATGAGAGCTAGGCTGTCGACGTAAAAAAATCCTCTTTCAACAGTGTCTCTACCGTTTCCGGTGCTAATTTATGCGCTGTAGTGAATTCTCGCAGCTCGGCTATTTCCTTTTCGAAGTTTCTCTGAGGGTCCATTTTCCAGGTTTATTGCTCGAAAAGGTTTGCAGTCTTTTGTCTTTGTGCTCGGGTTGCTGCTTGCTTTGCTGTGCTTCCGTCGAGTGAGGAGTTTGAAAAAGACGGCGACTTAAATAGTGGCAGCAACTCCCGGAGCACATCTAACCGACCAATAAGGCAAAGCGGCACACGTGTGCCGACGTTAAGTTTGTTTGGTGACATCGTGCTCGTTCACTGTTTAGTAAGTAAGAAGAGAGGGTGAGAAAATGAAGTGTGTGATCAGGCAAAGGGAGCTACTAATGCTCTTTGTGCGAGAACGAAGAGCTGGGGTAAACAGTGAGCGTACCGAAGCCTTGCATGCAACAGTTTTAAACAAAAATAAACAAACTTTATTTGTCCATTTGGTATTTAAAAACAAACACATATGTATTTGTCATTTGATCTCTGTTTCAATACGGTAAGCAGAAACATTAGGCATATTGAATTAGCCAAAGTGTTGATTAAAACCAAATGCAGAAAACAATACAGAATATCAGATTAAAAGATGTGACGACTTAATAAATTTTAATTTTTAGTCTTGCAATTACAACCTGCCGAAAATGTTCAAAAGTAAAATAGAATACTGGATAGAATTGGTCATTCTAAATTAATGTGTGCGAAATACATTTTGCACTTTGGCGAACCCCTGATGCTTTGAAGTAACGAAAAGGCACGCCTGTTCAAACAGGAAAAGAAACGATAAATATATGTGGAAAAGCAATCGACGAGATAAAATCATAGAAAGAAATGAAAGAAAAAAAAGTAGTTCAATGGATGATATGTTTGAATGAGAGTATAGCAAATGCTTATTTTTTAACTTGCTATCGAAGCTGCTGTCGATAATATGAACTCAATCTAGTATAAAATATGCCTACATATTGCATTTATCTGAGTGTTTTTTAACACCTCCCCTCCCCCTCTACCCCATCACCCGAGACAAAATTGCACATGCTGAAACCGTACCTGTTTATAATGGATGCCATTAAGTGATCTTCTCAAGTGGGTCTATTTGAGACAGATCACCGCAAATTTCATTTGACGTTCGTTGTGATTAGTATGCCATTCGTCAAACTTAAATCCCAGCAAACGATGGGAACATTATCTTTCATGTGAGAGGCTTATGCCAAAATACACGCGAATCTATAATATAAACAGCATAAATAACATAGTCTAAATGGATGAAAAGAAAACACAAACTGTTTGACGTAAACAATGAATCTGTGGTTAGCTATGTGGTGGCGAAACCAACTGCCTCATTTCTTCTTCTTCCCTGACTCAGACTAGTTCCATCAAATCTTCAACGTGCTATCACGCAATACTGCAACAAAAAATAACCTTTTGTAAAGGAACGATTTTCATGGCTATAAGGATGTAGTCTTTTGAATGTGATTTTCTTTTTCAATTTTGGATAAAACAAGTATTTCAATTTTACCAGAAATAAGCGACTTTTTGGATGATATGTTTTAGGTAAGACACGCTGTTATCGCCACTCTGGAACAAATAGAACTAAAACAGTTTAACTGTATAAATAATTGGAAATTAAAGTTATTCTAATGAACAATATTTTTTGAAACTAAAGTGCGAATTGAAACATTACATCATTAATACTGAATTTTTCTTAAAGCTGAATTTGAATGACCTTTCTCCAGTTGTTTGTGAAATGACATGGGAGCAGGACTGTGGTCCTTTATTTTAAAAGGAATTCTTAATTACTTTTAGATAATTACTAAATTTTAAGTTTTCTAATACTTCTTTTTTTCACTCTACGAGCGACTACAATTTAATTTTCATGCATATTTATATGTATGCGTTTTTTCTTATTATCATGAGAAAAAATATGCCATTTTATGACGAACAAATTTTACTTAGTAATAAAAGGCAAATGCTGAATTCCTTGGATTACACAAGACGAAATGCGTGTCAGACTATAATAATTATAGTGATCTCTCCCCCCCCCCCCCCCCCCCTGTTTTTATGACGAGATGTATAAGTGCAAATAAATGTATTATAGAAGCAGCGGTGTATAATTTAAAGTCTTTTATAGACCGTTATTTGTTATCTTTTCTCTATTTTTTTCTCTATAGGCAGGAAATAATTTTTTTAACTACACATCAGCAACGAATCTTTCTGCAAAATTTTACTTTTTAGTTAAGAAATGTAGCGATTAAAAATATTTTCCAAAGCTCGGGATTCTAGCACCCTTTTCATCGACGTTTACGTTTACATCACCCATTAGTGCTAGAATCCCACCAGCTTCGTATAAAAATATAAGCTGGCAAAAGTCGACAGTTTCAAAGAAATGAAAAGGAAAACGCTCTTCATTTTGGTGTAAAATCTAACATTCTCTCCTAATTTCTTCTCTCTGTATTCATTCCCAAGACGAGCACCCCTCTACCCTCCCCCTCCCCCTCATTCCTAAAACGAGCCCCCCCCCCCTCCCCTCCACCCAAACCCTGTCTTACCCTAGCCTAAGTCCTCCTTATAACTTTTTGTACCCTTAATGCATGACACCCCTACTGAAATGTCACTCCCTGGAAATTTGATATCAGATTTGATACTGAAATGCCACCCTTGAGGTTTGGTTTGATACTCAAGTTGATATCTAAGCAAAACACTTGAGTTATATTTATTATCTAATTACATCACTTAAACTAACATTCGAAGCCATAAAAAAAGAAACGAATTCACCAAGTGAAATCAATAAGTAATGATATAAACCTTGAACAAAAATTACCTGCAATTGACAGAAAATTATCATTAAATTCATATATATATATACATATATACGCTGTAACTGATGCTTTTTGTCTTTCAACAAAGCGACATATCACAGCATTAAATATTTCAAATGCGCTTGGATTTGATAAAATGAATTTTCGATTAACACAGCATTGTTCGAAAAAAGGGTTTTTATCCTGCAGTGTCCCACTCACTCCCATCTTAAATGATCAAATTCCGTTCCGCCAGTTGATATGCGATTCTTTGTTTTGTTTTCTTACCATGATTTTGAATACTGTTGTACATATTCAGGTGCTTATTTGCCAACAGTGATTCTTTTCACATAAAATATTTGATTCTTACACAATTACAATATCGAATTCGTCTCACATATATAATAAAAGGTCCAAAGATGAAAAGCACACTACCCTAATTACACCATAGATGGCGTGTTATAAAGATATAAAAGATTCTCTTTCTTCGTTTTGAAAAAATCTTTGCGCTTCAACTTGCAATAAAATTAGTGATATATTATTATTTCATGTGGTATATTTTATATCCCATGCCGTTGATATATTATTATTTCATGTGGTATATTTTATATCCCATGCCGTTATCCGTCATTTACATCACTCAAGTTAAAGAATGACGCAAATACCAAGGGTGGTATAAAAGTTTATTGAATTTTTCCCAAAAACTGCACCGCAACCACATTCCATGGGATGTGAATTCTAGTCTAATCTGAACCCAATAATTTTTTTTCTTTTTCTCTCTGATATCAAAATAAAATCGTGCTGAATGCACGAAAGATCGTCTTCACTTTTATCCCTTCAGGTTTTATAGCATTAATTTATTATAGCGGAAAATGATTTGCCGATAAAACAAATAAAGTTTTAATAAAAAGAATTAATTACAGAATAATCAAATTACATTTGGATTTCTTGTGTATGTATTTCTGCTATAATTCTTTGAATGAATGGGTGAATGAATAGATGAAAATTGTCTTAAACTCACAGTAAATTTGAGTCCTATTGATGATGTGCAATAATTTAATTTAGGCCGCACTGACTAATATTGTGATTTTTGGATATCAGCAAAGGGTTAGCAAAGTGGGTTATTGTTTCTTTTTTTTCAGTTCGTGTGCAACCCTAATGGAGGCATCAGACATGTCTGAAATAACTGTTCTGCTCATTTAATGTTTATCCGGAAAAACAAATGGATCAAAGATAAAGTTTCCAGAATTCAATGAAAGTTTTGACAAATAAAGTCAACGTGCCAAAACTTTTTTTCATATGGAATGCCGTTTTTACATTTATTAGACATTATTGATATCAAGAATTAATTTTTGGTCACTAAAATTCATTTTTGGCTATCAAGAATTATTGTTTTTTTTGCTATCTGCAGTTATATTTTTGAGATCTCTAAATGTATTCTTGATCTCTAAAAATAAATCTTGATATCAATAAATATTTAGAGATATCAAAAAATATTTATTGATATCAAAAATGATTTATTGATCGAAATTAAATTCTTGATAGTAAAAATAAAATATTTGATAGCAAAATCTCAATTTTGAGCTCAATAATTTATTTTTTTTTTATTTATAACAAGAATTTATTTCAGAATGAGACTTTTTCAATTTATATTTTGAAATCTGCAAATGATTTTTTTATCTGAAAATAATGATTTTTCGATATTAAAATATCAGTCTATTTTTACATCTAAAATTTCAGTAGAAAACATATGGAATGCCGTTTTAACATTTAATGCTTATTTTTGATGTCAAAATATAATTAAATATATATCATTATATCAACGTAGATCTCAATAATTTATATTCTGTGATCAATAATTGAATTTTAGATGGCAAGAATTTATTTTTGAATCAAAAAATCAATTTTACAAACTTAAAAATCTTAAGGGAGACACACATATGCATAAAATATAACGAATCGCCAATTAAATTTTAGAGATGAAAACTTGAATTATTGAGATCAATAATAACAACACAATTTTTGATCTCAAGAATTGCTTCTTTTTGTACAGTAAAAAATTTAAAGAAAACTTCTGTATACGAGGACCAGTCATTTTTTATTTACAGATGTGTGTTTCTGAATTTTTCTTTTAAAAAATAGACTGATATTTTGATATCAAAAATCAATTTTTGAGATCAAAAATCATTTGCAGATTTCAAAATACAAATTAAATAAGAAGTATCAATCGGAAATAATTATATCTGAAATAAGTTCTTGATATCAATAAAATGACAATGAATTATTCAGCTCAAAATTGATATTTTTCTCTCAAATATTTATTTTTTTGCTATTTAGAATTGAATTTTTGATCTCAAAAAATCAATTTTAGGTATCATTAAATCATTTTTGATAAATATTTCTTGATATCTCTAAATATTTATTGATATCAAAAATTATTTTTGAGATCAAGAATACATTTAGAGATATCGAAAATACAAATACAGAGAGCAAAAATTAATTCTTGATATCAA
This sequence comes from Protula sp. h YS-2021, assembly GCA_949752745.1. Classification (NCBI taxonomy): domain Eukaryota; kingdom Metazoa; phylum Annelida; class Polychaeta; order Sabellida; family Serpulidae; genus Protula; species Protula sp. h YS-2021. Next base: position 46,479,306 of record OX457030.1, on the reverse strand, counting down.
AATATGAATCTTTTTAGATCACAAATTAATTCTTGATATCAAAAAATCAATTTCTGAGATCAAAAACTTAATTCTTGAGATCAATAATTCCCTGATAAATGTGAAAATGCATTCTATACAAACATTTGTAAATGAAATAATGACTTTTCCCTGTATACAGAATCTTTCTTTTAATTTTTTTGCTCCACAAAAAAGAAGCAATTCTTGAGCTCAAAAACTGCTTTGCTATTGTTGATATTAGTAAGTGCAATGTTTCTCTCCAAAATTTAATTGATGATTTGTTAAATTTTATACAAAAAGTGTAGTACGTAAGATTTTTAAGTTTGTAAAATTGATATTTGATACCCAAAATAAATTTTTGCCATCTAAAATTCAATTATTGACAGCAAAATATAAATTCTTGACATCAATATTGATTTATTGATATCTTTAATTATATTTTGATATAAAAATTAGCATTAAATGTTAAAATGGCATTCCATAAATTTATCCTTTACTTTCCTGAAGTTTGGGTCGAAAGGACCGAAAACACACAAACAAACAAACAAAACAATAAAACGTCGCACTTCAGTTGGTTCTTATTTGGTTCAGTTTTTGTGATCGGTGAAAATATATCACATTTTAGCATTATTTTTTTTTAATCATTTTTATACAACTGGACCTCACAAATGAAAAATCTTAGAATTCTGGCGAAATACGTTGAACAAAATCTACGAACATAATTATTTATACGGAGGCAAAATAATTTTTTAAAAACGCATTGTTATGTGACTCGAGTAAATACTGTAATCTGACTCGAGTATAAGGCAAGGTCTGCCAAATACTTTCACAACGTGATATCACCAGTTATTAATGTGAGGAGAATACGAAAAATGAGAAATAGCAATATGCCAGATTTTTTACGTATTTTCAAATCGTAACTTGCCATAATAATGTGAAAAAGAGTTATGCATTGTAAACGTTCTATCCTACTTTCAAGAGACTTATAAATAAGCTTATTGATTTGATACATACAAAACTAAGATTTCAGCTGCAATGTAGAAAAGACCCCCACCCACCCCACCCAAAACTATACCGTAAAACAACCCCAAAAGACAGATAAAGATAAGCATGAAATAAATCCCGTTCCAAATCATACAAAAATCTATCAGGGTGTACATTAAAATAAGCAATTCTTAAGTAAATCCCCTCCTCATATTAATTTAAGTTTATGATTTGAAATAATTTGTTACGTAATTAGTTTTTGTGTGTTACGGTTTTGGGTTCTTGATTTATGGGGATAAACTGCAAAGCTTCATGCCTTTTTTTAAAAGGCGCCCCACATTTAGAAAAGCGTTTTGGTTTTTACACATGATAATTAAAAAACATCTATTGTATCTGCCCCCAGCCTTTTGAAAAGGTAATTATCGTCTTTTACATGTAAAGAATACTAAATAAACAAACACTTAAAGAGCCTGGCATGACTTTCGGTTGCAGATAAAAGTGCGAGATTTAAAAGGCTCAGCGAGAACAGGAGAAAGGGCGATAAAGCCAGAACCATGCTTCAGAGACAAATCTAAAATGGACGCCACATATATAGCGTGAGTTTTGTTAGTGCTCTGAATAGGAACACTCGAAATATTAGTGATAAATCTCAGTGATACAAGTGTAATTATGTGCCTTAGGATGCGATTCCTGCGCATGGGATAATTGTGCCAAAAATCAGTGTTGCAAATGAAGTTCAAATTTGCGTGTTATTTTTTCACTGCCATCACAATGGAAAGGAGGGAATGTTTGGGAATCAAATTATTCAGAGGTACAACTGTTCTTCTCTCTGTGGTAACGACACTATCATTATTAGGAGGAGCATGTGCGTACAGCAGTCAAGACTTCAATTTATACTCAGATTACGCTCAAAATCCTGGCGCTTTGAGGTTAGATTTTAATGATGATGATGATATGATCTTCAACAAGCAACGTGAGGCTCTGATTCGAAAGGAGATACTAAACATGCTAGGTCTGCACCACGCCCCGAAGCCACTCAGAGATTCGAAACACAACTCTGCACCGAAATTTATGCTTGAATTATACAAGCAGCTGGAATTGAATTTTCTGGATGAAGGATACAGTATCCCACGTGATCATGACGTCATCCATTACAATTTCACGTCACTGACTTTAGAGAGTCAAGCGATAGACGCAGATATGATAGTAAGCTTTGTTAATCGGGGTAAGTCCAACTTATTTTAAAAAAATTCTTTGGACCTGTTCGTTGTGCCTGATGACGTCAAATGTTATCCTACAGAGTTCGTAAAATTTTGTCTCGGACATGCTGATTGGACGACAATTGACGTCATCACCCAGAAGGGGAAGTCTTTTGGTTTCCAACTGTTCCTTGTTGTGGTCACTTCCTAGACTGCACGCATTGGAGATATCAATGACATTTGGCCATGTAATAAACAGCATGGGTGCTCCATTTTTGCCACATCACCGAAAGCGTGTTGATCAGTTTGATTGTCTCTGTCATATATGGTTGTAAGAAAGCAAACGTCAGTCTTGACTATTCATCGATGGGTAGTCGGAATGAGGTTGCTCGCGTCGAACAATGAGCGCACAAAACTGGCTGCCCACCTGGAGACCATCCACAAGTGCCCAAGCACAAAGGGAGGTGGTAAGGGTAGGGATGGGGGTGTCGGGTGTCGGGTGTCGGGAAGGGGTGCTGTCTGGGCCTCTGAGTATTCTTCTGCTGCAGTCAATATGAGAGACGTCTGGAAGCTCATGGACAGGGAAGAGGGGGGGGGGGAGGGGGGGCGTGCTGGCAAAAGTGTTCGAAATGCTTGCATACGTACTTTATACCGCACGACTGAGACAATCTTGATTTACGAAAATCCCTGATAACCGGTTAAAATTCGCTCATGTTGTGGCAAGCTTGACGTAATGCTAGCGACACGTGATGCCAGCGAGATGTAATGCCAGTGCGACATAATGCCAGTGGGACGTAATGCCAACGAGACATGACGCCAACAAGACAGCCAGCAAGACTTAATGTCAGTGAGACGTAATGTCAACGAGACATAGTGTCAATGAGACGTAATTGCAACGAGACGTAAACCCAGCGAGACGTAATGCCAGTGAGATGTAATGTCAGTGAGACGTAATGCAAGCGAGATGTAATTCCAACGAGACATAATATCAATGAGAAGTAATGCCAACGAGACCTAATGCCAGCGAGATGTAATGTCAGTGAGACGTAATGCCAGCGATACATAATGCCAGTGAGACGTAATGCTAGCGAGACTTAATGCTAGCGAGACTTAATGCAAGAAAGACGTCATGCCAACAAAACGTAATGCCAACGAGACGTGATGCCAGCGAGACGTAATGCCAGTGAGACATAATTGCAGTGAGATGTAATGCCAACGAAATGTAATGCTAACAAGACGTAATGCCAGCGAGACGTCATGCCAACGAGACGAAATGCCAACTTGACGTAATGCCAACGAGATGTAATGTCAGAGAGACGTAATACTAGCAAGACTTAATGCACGAGAGACGTAATGCCAACAAAACGCAATGCCAGAGAGATGAAATGCCCGCTAAATGTAATGCTAACAAGACGTAATGCAAGCTATACGTAATACCAACGAGACGTAATGCAAGTGAGACATTATTGCAGTGAGACGTAATGCAAACGAAATGTAATGCCCCCTAATGTAATGCTAACAAGACGTAATGCCAGCGAGACGTAATCCCAGCGAGACGTAATGCCAACGAGACATAATGCCAGTAAGACATAATGCCAACGAGACGTAATGCCAACGAGACATAATGTCAGTAGGACGTAATGTCAGGAAGACGTAATGCCCCCTAATGTAATGCTAACAAGACGTAATGCCAGCGAGACGTAATCCCAGCGAGACGTAATGCCAACAAGACGAAATGCCAATGAGATATTACGCCCACGAGATGTAATGCCAGCGAGACGTTATGCCAACGAGACAGGATGCAAGTGAGGCGTAACGCCAGTAGGACGTAATATCAGCGAGACGTAATGTCAGCGAGATGTAATACCAACGAGACGGGATGCCAACGAGACATAATGCCAGTAGAACGTAATGTCAGCGACACGTAATGTGAGTGAGATGTAATGCCAACTAGATTTGATGCCAGCGAGACGTAATGCCAGTGAGACATAAGTGCAGTGAGACGTAATGCTAACGAAATGTAATGACCCCTATTGCAATGTTAACAAGACGCAATGCCAGCGAGATGTAATGCAAGCAATACGTAATGCCAACGAGATGTAATGCCAGAGAGACGTAATGCTAGCGAGACTAAATGCTAGTGAGACTTAATGCAAGAGAGACGTAATACTAATAAAACGTAGTAAGCGAGATGTAATGGCCGCTAAATGTAATGCTAACAAGACGCAATGCTAGTGATACGTAATACCAACGAGACGTAATGCCAGTGAGACATAATTGCAGCGAGACGTAATGCCAACGAAATGTAATGTCCCCTAATGTAATGCTAACAAGACGTAATGCCAGCGAAACGTTATCCCAGCGAGACGTAATGCCAACGAGACATAATGCCAGTAAGACATAATGCCAACGAGACGTAATGCCAACGAGACATAATGTCAGTAGGACGTAATGTCAGGAAGACGTAATGCCTACGAGATGTAATGCCAACGAGACGTAATGCCAGCGAGACATAATGCCAGTGAGACATGATTGCAGTGAGACGTAATGCCAACGAAATGTAAAACCAGCTAAATGTGATGCTAACAAGACGTAACGCCAGCGAGACGTAATGCCAATGAGACATAATGCCAGTGAGACGTAATTTCAGCGAGAGGCAATGCAGGCGAGATGTAATGCCAAGAGACGTATTGCAGGCGAGATATAATGCCAACGAGACGTAATCCCAGTGAGGCGTAATGCCAACGAGACGTAGTGCCAGCGAGACATAATGCCAACGAGACATAATCCCAGTGAGACGTAATGCTAGCGAGACGTAACTTCACCGAGACAAATTCTAACCAAAAAATGCATCATTAGGAGCGAAATGTCTTTTAACTTTTTCACTTTTGACTGATCATGTAATTTTACTTCAAATTTGACTGCCGATCATGAAAAGCCCTGAACTAATTTATGAGGCACTTAGAAAGTCCTTGGGGATACTTAGGACTTTGCGTCAAATATAATTCCGCATTCGCAACGACATGAAAAACCTAAAGATCAAACCTGAAATTAAATTTGGCCACAAAAGCCGAGCTCTATTTATGAAGTTAATATGGGTTCCTTTGTTGCCAAGCCTAACACAGCGCTACTGAATGGTTGTCCTTTTAAAGCAATTCAGTGTTATCTAAAATAACATCAGACACTTTTGTGCTTTTTGAGGCTTTGGAGGAAGCTGCAAGTTTGAGATATTTTATGAAAAGCAAGTGGCGTCGATACAGGAGAATGGTTGAAGTAAAAAGCCAAGTTCACATTTAAATTCATTTAGCTTTTGAGCAATACCCCAGTTAGTTCTTTGTAGGCAGGTGTTTGCTGGGGGTACATACAATTTGACCAACCGCAATTTGACCAACCACAATTTGACCAACAGAAATTTGACCAACTGCAATTTGACCAACCGCTTAATGGAAAAACTGACATTTGACCAACTTTCAGTGTTAGATATACATAACCTTATAAATCTAGGAGTTCGAGGTTTCGTAAGAAGAATTTCAAAGAAGTTCCCATTTGCACCAAAGAGATGTTGCGCTAATCCCCTCTATGTCAATGAATGTCATAAGGTTGAGTTCCACGTGCCCCGTTAATCTCCGTAATCCGGCGTTATACAATGTGTTATACAAACAAACCCAGACCTGGTGGAAGCTTTAGTGTCATCTCAGGTACGTCTTTTCTGTGAGGTTTTGAGAGGATATGAGATTACTACCATCCCGGTACATTTGGACAGTACTTTTACTTGCAGTGTTATGACTGTTTAACTGTTGCTTTTGTCGGAACATTTGTGATTGTTAATGTTTTACTGATAAGTGGTACGAAAAACAATAAATTATGAAGTTGGTCAAATTTCCGTTTTTTTCATTAAGAGGTTGGTCAAATTGCGGTTGGTCAAATTTCAGTTGGTCAAATTTCGGTTGGTCAAATTTCGGTTGGTCAATGTCCTACACCCGTTTGCTGCGCAGCGAAACATATTTTCACTATAACAAAATCCCTGGAAATAAGACAAGTAAAACGTGGTCTCAATTTCAAGATGGTCTTAATTTCAAGAAGGTCTTAATTTCAAGATGGTCTTAATACAGGGAATCTTTATAATGGGAATGAGAAAAGTGGTTTTATTTCCTCTGTGGTGTCGATTCCGGTGTGGTGTCAATTCCAGGGTGGTCTTAATTCTGGGGTGTTTTCACCAAATTACAGATGTAGGATAATTAGGTACTATAAGTAAAACAATATAATACGATTCTTAATTACAATTTCCTGACATGTGAATAGCCTGTTTAAGTGCAACATCCAGTAAACGTATGAAGTTCTAGCTTCACATTGTTCAAGTATAAAATTTATGCTAAAACTTAAACTGACAAGTGAAGCATGTACTGATGCAATTGTGAAAATTTTCATGTATTACATGTGGAATGATCACCGGTCATTTTCAAAAACTTAGTGCTATCATCAATGAATGTATGAAGTTTCTTTTATAATGATGATCAATCCCTTATTGCAATTTTAAACGCCAGATGGGCATTTAAAGTGTAATTAACAACGGGGATGTATCGCAATTACAAAATATAAGATAGACCTGAGAACCGGGGGATTTGGGTCGGGGTGTTTAGGCCGCCGGGGGTTTTAGTCGGGGGGGGGGGTATGTCTGGCCAAGCAACCCATTTGACGTGTCTGTCCTTCATGACGATCGTCTCCCATATTGAGTAGCCAATGATAAAATCACGGGCTAAAATTATTGTAGCTCAGCCAGAAATTCCTGTCTAATGGGAATTTTTTTGCACAGAAGCTCTAGAAGCAAACGGTTTTCGAGATATTAGGCATTACAACTTAGGGTTTTCCATTCTTTGCGTTCGACTGCAAAGAAATGGGTAGAGATTACATATTCCTGTATGAAGTTCACTCCGGAACTGAGATCAACATAGTTCACAAACCCTAACACTCTATTTACTCGGACTAAGGAAGCCCCCCAACCCCCACCCCCTTCCCACACCCCACCCCACGTCCAAACAGCGAAATATTGTGGTGGTCACTCAACACCAGGATTCGGTGTTTGCAGATAGGTTGAACTAACAATTCTCTGAAATTTAAATACAATGTTTAACATATAACTACACACTGCATAATGCCCACGAATTACAAAAGACGACAAGCAAACAGTGGTTAGTCAGCAGTTTTAACCTGAAATGCATTTATTAAATCGTTTTGTTTTTTACCGATAAATATAATTATAAATCTAAATCGTCTTGGGTGGCATGGTCAAGTGATGACACAGCACGGAAACATTTAAGAAAGTAAACAAATGGAACTGCATATGCACCAGAATTGAAAGAAATAAACCCTCTATTTGGACCAGTGAAAGTTGGTCTTATCTTCAGGATGGTCTAACGTCTCAAGTGCTCCGTCTTATTGGCGGAGCGTCATGTTTTCGGTGGTCTTATTTCCGGTATGGTGACCTACGAGTATCTCTTGAAACTATTAATATCCCTTGTTCACTCGCATGGGAGCGTTTTAGCATGTTTGAAACGTGGGAACCCGGAAAAAGGACCAACAATGAAAATAAACCAAGATAGTCCTGATTGCAGGTGTGTTTCATTTGTTGGAATCTTCGTAAAGGAAATCACTTCGATGTGGATTATTGCAAAAGTAGTCCTATTTGTGATGTGGATCCGACTGGGGCGTGGTCGCAACCCGGAGATCTTCTGTTTTTAAGAGACTTAATTATAACCCTTTTGTGTACAGAAAAACTCCAGCTGTACAATATTTGAATATGAGACCACCCAGTTGTGAATTTCAATAACAGTTCATCTTTTTAAAATGTCTGTCTCTTGTCGAATAATCTTGATTTAAGCTACGGTGAAACACTTATTTTACTGGCGCACTTGAAATCTAGCCAATGCTTGAAAATCTCATGTCTGGGATGAAATATGTTCGTAAACGTCGTGTGTGTGTGTGTGTGTGTCCGAGGGTGTGTGTGTGTGTTGGGAATTTGCCCATCAGCTGTCCTCTGGAGACATCATCTTGTTATGTATAACCATAAAGCGGTTGGGTTTAAGAAGTAGTGTCTAAGACAGTTCCCCCCAAACAACTCCCCCGATAATACCCCCCCCCCGCAATCCCCCCCCCCCCCCGTAGGATAATTCCCCCCCCCCCCGAGGACTATCCCCCCACTTGATTTTTATTTTTATTTTACTTTGAATGCCAAAACAAGAATAAAACAACCAGGTATCTGTCATTTCTTTATTTGTAAAACACCTTAAAATCAAAAATGCAAAATTCTTCTGTTTGGAACGAATGTCTTTTCTGCCATTTAAAACCTGATGTTGTGGGCAATTAAACGCACATAACAAACTGTCGGTTTTCGAAGTCGCGGACTATTTGACGAATGCGCTGCCCAGAGTCGGCGTACTGGCGGCGTGGTGGCTCGGGCAAGTGGCCACCCAAAATTTGACCGAAGACGACGGTCGTCAGGCTGTGTTGCTTTCTTTAGCACATCCAGGAAGCGCCATAAGTTCGGATAGCAGGACGTTATCGCCGCAAGCATTTTCCTGTGGAACCGTTCCATGTTGTTGTTTGTGCGCGGCAGGTCGACTTCAGTGTGCATATTCCACAGCCTCTTGCGGGAACTTGGGTGCACTGCGAACATTATGGCAGATCCGACCGATTTACGTATCTTCAAAGTAGTCACCTCCGGAATTACAGTGTACTCCGGAGGAACAACACTGCTCTAGGATTGCAATTATAATGATCAAACACTGCAGTAACTGGTTGTGTAATTGTAACTGAGTACAGGAAAGGCATAGCAACGTATTTGAAATTATTGCAATTATAATGATCAAGCACTCCAGTTACTGGTTGTGTAATTGCAATTGTTTACATGAAAGGCAAAGCAACATATTTGAAAAGTGCAATTACAAGATGAAAGGACAAATTCCTGCATTCAGTTGGAATATAAAAGGCATGTAAATTGCAACTGCGACAATGTTGAAATTACAATTACACGGTCTCCAATTAGATGATAAAAGGGCAATAATTTGTAAAAAAAAGAGAAAGAATACAAAGAAAAATAAAATAAGAAAAATAAAAATGATTTGGGGGGATAGTCTTCGGGGGGAATTGTCGGGGGGGGGGGGAGATGACGGGGGGGGGGGGATTGCCTTGGGGGGGAATTGTCCTGTTCCCTAAGAAGTAGTTCCTGTCTTTGAGTAAGAGAACTATTTTCGTGTACTTCTCAGTGAGTCGACAGAACAAGAGTCCAGTACATAACAGCTCGAGGTTGGGGTTGACTGCATGCAGAGGTTGGCTGTTGGATAACAACACTCAGACTATGACTTAGAACATTTCCGGTCTGGCAGGTTCAGATATGGCACGTTTCAGCTTTACCATTGCATCCGTGATATCTAATATAGCAGAACGATATTCGATATTGGATTATCATTGAACTGTAGTGCTTTTAATCTAACATGTAGTATGATATGGATGTATTGATGCATTCAATTACACCATAGAATTGAGGACAATAATTTTAACATGCTTATTGTATGTCTCAGTGGGCTTGCCTAAATGATAGGGCCAGGAGTGGCGGGGGGAGGGGGGTGGGGTGGGGTAGGGGTGGGGGTGGGGTCGGATATGAGAGGGGCCCCCCTTCTCGACACAGTAAAATATCACACACAAGAAAAACCAGGTTTTTCAGACATTTCCATTGCCGTTTAAACATGAGCTTTGCCCACTGAAAAAAACCTACAACGACCTAGTCTCATCCGAATTCTCTGACCGTACCCTCATCTGCTGTCGAAAGAAGGCCGCGATATCCCTCGCGGGCATTGGAAGGGAACGGGGCGGTTGAGAAGGAATGACACTGGCTATAATTTCCTTCGATTATTTTTACCTCCATACATTTGTGATCAGTACAGACTTTAGATGATGTATCTGCGTGCTGCGAACAGTCGTTTGTTTACATAATTATTCTTATGTATATGGTTTCTGAGACAATCCCACAGCACAGAATAATAAATAAATAAATAAATAAATAAATAAATAGAGACTATATACAAAAAGCACTTCCTACGAAGGCACGACGCCATTCATAAAGTACTTCCTCGCGGGGATGGGCGTTGTAGGAGCAGAGGGGGGCGGGGGGGGGCGGGGGGGGGGGCGGTCACAGGTGGGAGGTATCGACAATTTTGCGCACAAAAGGGTACCTAAGAATCGGAATTTTTTGCGGGGGGGAACTTTGTGGACGGCCCCTTATAAATTGGAACTTTTGATGGATTAACTGACGCACGTTTAAAAAGTGACACGGAGAAGTTTATCTTAAACATGCTCTGAATAGATCATGCTCTAATTCGAAGTGCGATTGTCTTAAACCACGCCATGCTTATGCTATGCAAAGCAACGAAAGTTCAAGTCACTTCGAAATTTTTTCTGAATTTTTAGATTTGGTTAGTGCTTTGTGGAAATTAAATTAATTACGTAAAAAATATTACAGATTGACTTTTCAGTTCTGGTTATGTCATTGAAATATTTCAATCATTTTCAAACAGTAATAAATACCATGAAAAGAAACTAAACTATACAATTAGAAAAAAGAATTTTTTGTTCAGTTCTTTTCGACTGATCAAAATACAGCTCCAACTCATATTTAGCTTTAGGCTCTCTGAGTCAAACTGACTTATATATTTGAAATAAGAAAATAAAACAATATAATTCATACTTCTGTTTAAATAAACAGAGCACATTTACTCGTTTTTATGGTAAATAAGTTTCACTTCTTACAAAACACTTTTTACCAAAAGCTTTTACCTCTCATCACTTGTTTATAATATTCAAAGTTTATACAATATACTTCAGCTTTGGAAAAAAAAGTTTTGGAAGCAGGTTTTCTGCGCAAATGTTTTTCAACTTTGACGCCGTTATTATTTCATCCTAAAATCAAACTACACCAGAAGCCCGGGATCGAACGACCCCGGAAATCGGGCCGCTTTCGCTCACTCCCAAAGGGTGTCCGATTTCCTGGGTTCCAGAGTTTTGCTCAAATAGCAGTTGTCTTTCAGAAATAACCGACGCCAGAGGGTACAAAGAAATCAACAACAATATATTCACATTTGAGAGTCAAGAGATCCCGGATGTTGAAAAAGTCTTACTAGCCGAAGTGAGGGTTTTCAAAAACCCAGTGTATGCGCACGCAGGATCAAGTGTGTTCACACTAGAGTTGGAAAGGATAGCAGCAGAAAGGCTAGACGGGTAAAGCGATGTAAAACTTTTTTTGTACATTCCAAGACAGATTGCAGAAATACAAACTAAGAATTGACTATGTCTGTCTTTAAAAAAAAAATAGGGCAACCAGATATGACACGTTTCAGCTTTACCATTGTATCCGTGATATCTAATATAGCAGAACGATATTCGATATTGGATTATCATTGAACTGTTGTGCTTTTAATCTAACATGTAGTATGATATGGATGTATTAATGCATTCAATTACACCATAGAAAAATGCGTTATTGTTGATTTAATCCGAATTTATAAAGTCTCAGAAAAAATGAAATATAAGGGTTTTAAGTAACAGTATAAGACTGAATGTGCTTCCAAGTGGCCATTTCCGAAGATTAGAACGACCGAGGTCGATGTCATCCCCCGGTGGAGATACAGTAGTCAGTCAAAGTTCAACAATTTTATTATTAAAATAAGTTGGAAATGATGGTAACTTAATTTATAGGTCAAGAGTGACAGAGCACGTGACGAAAACCGAAGTGACTCCACATTTCCATGGTTGGTTGGATCTGAATGTGACGTCAGCTGTTGCCAGTTGGTTGGGCACGGCGACCAGTGATATCCAGTTTCTACTTACAGTTCGGAATAACAATGGCAGGTTTTTCTTTTGCTAAATATAGGCAGAAACAAATTGCATATTAGCAAGAAAAATACGTTGAACCCTTATATATATATATATATATATATATATATATATATATATATATATATATATATATATATATATATATATATATATATATATATATATATATATATATATATATATATTAGTTAATTAAACAGGTACTGCAGTGGCTCCATCCGAAGTGGGATTAACCAATCAGAATGAGTCTGAAGATACGAACCCATTTATGGTAGCTTTCTTCAAAGCAGTTCCCATTAAAACAAATTTACGCCAACGACGAGATGTCGCCAGGGAGACGAAAGCAACTTCACGCGATTCGCAGCAAAACAAGTATCGTCGTAGACTCGACAACTCAAATCGCAGAAGTATGTTAAAATATCTTGTCTCGCTCTTTTGAATATTTTCAAATAAAGAAATCATTTGGGGATCAACCATGAAGTACGTAAAGTATTAAATTGTGGATGTTTTTCAATGATAATTAAAAATGGTGTGAAATGAAAGCAATAACTTGTCCCATTATAATAATTAAAGTTCAGATATAATTCTGCATCATAAAAAATAATTAAAACTTTCTTTTGTTATCGCCATAGAATATTTCAAAATACAATGCCCATAGAGAATTGATTTTTGATGTTGTTTTTTATTTGTTTAATAGCGCAGAAACGGAAGCTCACAGGAGCCCGTTGCCTCAGGGAAGCGTTCGGAGAGATCGCTAATTTTTGTTGTTGTTGTTGTTGTTTTTAATAGCGCAGAAACGACGGCTCATAGAGGCCCCTTGCCACAGGGAAGCTTTCTTAGTACGATTCCAAGATCTGAAATGGGAGGTCAGCTATTATAATTTAAAACGATTTATGTATTCCAAGAGGTGATCCATAGAGCAGTGAATCATAAATTTGGGGAGGAAATGTGTATAATTTCTATCGAATAGTCATACACAGCATGAACTAAAACGTGCACATATCATAACGTCCCCTTGAACTCAATTTAAGAACATCACCATTTTTTTCCTGAGCATTTTGGAACATGAAATATTTATTGAGTTTTTACCAAAAAAAAAAAAGGGTTATGTTTTATGTGTAAAGCAACGTTGTAATTGTGTTAAGGTTTCTGTTTTTAGGGATGGATAATTGCACCGGATGATTATGCTGCATTTTACTGCACAGGTCGCTGTGCGTTTCCGCTGAATGCGCACATGAACGCTACCAACCACGCCATTGTGCAGACATTGGTTGCCCTGATGCGTCCTAGACGCGTCCCATCTCCCTGCTGTGCGCCCACGAAATTGAACCCTATTTCAGTATTATATTTAGATGAAGGATCGAATGTTATCCTGCGGAAATTTCAGAATATGGTCGTAACCGCCTGTGGTTGTCATTAGCGTATGTGACGTCAAGGCTGGACGGAAGAAAATTTTCTACGCTTTGGCTTGGCGAAATTCCTTTTCTTTTCTTTTTCTTGCAAAACTTAGGGTACAGGGAAACATTAAGCCGAAGTTCACCCTCTAAACCGCACCATAACACATATATTCGAGATTTTTGCCCAGTGTTGTTTTGAATTTTATTGTTACGTCGCAGAAACATCATTGTGTTTTTATACAGTATATATTCAAGATCTATTGTAAGATACTAAAAATAATTCTGTAAATGTAAAGCATTTAATTCAGCAATGATATCTTTCACTTTTCCGGTTAACGAATTATTATTTTCTGCATTTTTGAGGAATATATAATGCGACAATTTAGAACAATAATTAACTCAAAGGAGGATTGTTTGGGCTGCTGTATGTTGCGGAAAGGGTAAAGGTAAAAGAAGTACTGAAGTGAAGAGCTGACAGTGTTTTGATTCTTTTTTCAGCGATCATTTTTTCTTTACCGCTGATGTAAAGAAAAGTAACCGAATAAAAAAAGTAAACAAGCGCAGCTGATAAACTGACTTGAAATGTCCCAATTGTCTGCTCTCGTTTTATTCGGTCGGTATCGGTAAAAGATCGAGCACAGTCATTGAACCACTAGTGAGTGAACTTATCGATTCTTTTGCAGTGGAACCAAGAAATAAAGCCATCCGCAATGCGTACCGCTTCAAAAATTTGGGCCACTTCACGAATTAGGACAACATAACAAATTTGACCACTTTTCAAATTTGAACTACTTTATAAATTTCCGTTTTTCATGGTCTGGTTTTGTTTAACTTCTATTACTAAAACACGTATATAAAATCACTTTGGTGGACCTTTGAAGTTTGTAACTGTCTTTGTCCTACTCTTAAAGAAGGTTAAGATATTAATGCACGCAGTATTTACAATCTTAAAATAGTAAAATATTTTAATTTTACACCATGTATGCTATGCCAAACCCTGCTATAAAAGTTTATAAATTTTTAAAAGTCAGTTCGCTTCAATACAGCACACCAGTACAACTGAATATTTTAGAAAATAACTTATGCACTGCTAAGGTTTGAATATAAAAGTAATAACTTAAGAATGAGGTTGTGATAAATAATCTTTATGTGTTATGTTTTGCTAAAACATTTTATTGAAAACTATATTGAGATTTGTGGAACTATTGCTTTGTAACACTGTGTAGCATTTTGTAACACTGTGTAGCATTTTGTAACACTGTGTAGCATTTTGTAACACTGTGTAGCATTTTGTAACACTGTGTAGCATTTTGTAACACTGTGTAGCATTTTGTAACACTGTGTAGCATTTTGTAACACTGTGTAGCATTTTGTAACACTGTGTAGCATTTTGTAACACTGTGTAGCATTTTGTAACACTGTGTAGCATTTTGTAACACTGTGTAGCATTTTGTAACACTGTGTAGCATTTTGTAACACTGTGTAGCATTTTGTAACACTGTGTAGCATTTTGTAACACTGTGTAGCATTTTGTAACACTGTGTAGCATTTTGTAACACTGTGTAGCATTTTGTAACACTGTGTAGCATTTTGTAACACTGTGTAGCATTTTGTAACACTGTGTAGCATTTTGTAACACTGTGTAGCATTTTGTAACACTGTGTAGCATTTTGTAACACTGTGTAGCATTTTGTAACACTGTGTAACAGACAATTTATGAAAACAAAAACAAAATGTATAATGCTATAACTGTGTTTCTTTTTACTTCTTCGGCAATATTTTTTGCCATAATGTTTCGGTTAAGTGTAAAGAGTGGGAGGAGAAGAGCATTTGGATTTAGAAGAAGAAAAATATCCCCGACCCTGTTAGAGTGGTTGCCCCCCCCCCCCCCCCCCTCTCTCTCTCAACAGTGGGAGTGAAACATCGAAGATTCTCCAGTTTGTTACCAACTCAGAATGTATACATTTTGGGTGGAGGCTGATGAAAATGAAATAAAAGATTCAATCAGACATCAGCAAATTCAAAGGCTCACCGTAATAAAAGAAAGCTGCCTCGGTGTAGTGTTTAATATTCATACATTATTTTATGTACATATTTATTGTAAAAGTATAAATATATTTGCTCTAAACCTACACAAAAGTAGCTAAAAATGCATAAATGTTTTAATGCGTTGTAAATAAAATCTTGGCACGCCTTGAATAAAAGATCAGAATTTTGTAAAAAGAGTGTAAAAAATGGCTCTTCCTTGCAAGATTATTTGTTAGCATAGCTTTTCAGTTTACTCTTTAATGTCGTTCTTAATTTAAATATTCGCGCATAAATTGCAAGAAAGCGAGTAACATTAATAAATCGCTTGATAGACAAATTCACAGCGTTATTTGTCGCTAAAACGAAGTAAACAGTTGTTGTTTCCAAATTGAAATGTATGGGAAAATTTAATTACGTTGATATGAAATACCATTTTGACATTTAATGCTAATTTTTGGTATCATAATATGATTAAATATAACAAACAAATCAACGTAGACCTCCACAATTTATATCTGGTTATCTAAAATTAAATTTTGCTTTACAAAAAATTATTTTTGAGATCAAGAAATCGATTTTATAAACTTAAAAAAATCTTAACGGAGGCACACATTTATATAAAATTTAACGAATCCTCAATTAAATTTTAGAGATGAAAATTGAATTAAAAGAAATTCGTGACATCAGTAAAAAGTAAAATTACTGAGCTCGAAATTGAGATTATGCTGTGAAATATTTCCTTTTTGCTATCAGGAATTAAACTTTTCATCTCTAAAAATCAATTTTAGATATCATTAAATTGTTTTTGATGCCAATATTTTTTTTTGGATATATCTAAATATTTATTAATATGAAGAATTATTTTTTGAGATCCAGAATACGTTTAGAGCTATTAAAATATAAGTACAGATCTTTTATTACCATTTGCATGATAAATGTGAAAACGGCGTTCCATACTTTGAAACTAACGCAAACTTTACATGATAAAATTCACTTCGTTTTAAAATCAATAATCGCGTCTAAAATTTCGGTAATTATCTGACTTAAAAAGCAGTCTAACTAAAATAAATACTTATTTCAGGAATTCTAAGAGTTTCTTCATAAAAAAATATTCCTACACGTTCAATTCAGTGTTGACTTTTGTAATGTCTATGCTATATATTCACTCTATGGGATTCACACTCGACTTTCACTGTTGACACTCTCGCTGTTGACACTATCGCCGTTGCTCGTGCCTGCTTGGTCACTTTCGATATCCCCGGGCCAGATCTGGGTGGACGCATCCATGTGTTTAAATACCCAATGCTCCTAAAACAAAACAGCATAATTTTAAACATATTCTGGACCCGGTTTCATTAGCATATCTAGTACTGGTAGGTGACAATACTCAAACGGTAGTGTTTCTTTAAATATGAGTCCTAAAATACAGTAGGTTTATTTGTTCATTTTGTGGTATTTTAGTATAATTTAGTATCAAGTTTATACATATTTTATAGTGGGTTCCTAAAAAGTCGGAAAATATTTTGTTTTATTTATTTATTTATTTTATTTTGGTGCATAAATAAATCTTAAATGCTAGTCGAAATCGTTTCACGCTTCAATGCACACTGAAGGGAGTAGAGACAAACAATGGTCTCCAACAAACAACGGTAGCTAACACCTTGTGCAGAGTTTACTGAAATTTCAAAAGAATGTTTCATTATGGAATAGCGACTGCTCTGGGCAAGACGTGGGTGTAAGCTAAAATGTGCTAAGCCTAGAATTTGTTTAATTGCTGAAAGCTGCAAATAAGCGGTCATGTTCAGAGCCATGGATAATCTGGATACTGTATGCGAACCACCACGACTAGGATGGAATTAATTGTTCATCTTTGGCATCGGCGCTGAGCTTACAGGTCCTTCGACAGCTACACAGTTAGCTACCAACACTGCGAACCACGTGAACTGGGTACCTACCGTTGTCAGATTGATTATCTTTTGGCGCACTCAGATTTTGTTCGGAAGGTGAGGATAGCCGCATTTGACGACAACACACGGTCACATATCACTTATTTCACACTTGATTTATTTGGATACCGACGGATGTTCATAACCAGTCATATTTATCTTATTTATCCGAAGCCACCACCCCCCCCCCCAACCATCCCCATGAAGTATCTCTTGGATTAACTGAATGGAAGGATCAGACACGCGATAATGTCCCGATTGGATCGCTGCTGACTTCAAGAAACGCCAAATCGTAGAAGTAGCCGGGTTTGGGATCGTCGCCAGCTTATACAGACATTGCAAGAGGAATGGGCTCCACATATCCAAGGAACATAACGTGGTGGAAATTAGTGACCATTAACGTGAGTATTTGTCCAACAAAGTACGTACTAGTTAAATACAGTACAGGCCTGCAACCGCTCATTGAGGGCCTGGTAATAAAAATCTCCGTTAACAGGCATATGGCTGCAGAAAAGCCCCTGTCAAAAACCGCATTTGTTTGCTTTTTAGGCCCCAACCCTTCGGATTGGGGCCTATAGGTTTGGGGTGTCCGTCCGTCTGTCCGTCATCGCTTTATACCCCTATGAATTTGGGGGCGGTTGGGGCCTGCTTGTGCTTCACAAATACTTGTTTCTTTCCCAGAAACATGCGGCATTTCAGAGGTGCTTTTTTCGTCAGCATGCTCTGCAGCGTCTATACCTCACAGTTACCGCCAAAAATTTTTAGTCGAAAACTCCCTTTATTAGAGATTAGTACCACTGGATCTGTGATGAGCGCGTGTCGATCATCACTGTATCTTACTGGTATATTGAGATTTTTGCATATAAAACATTCTTTACCTGTAAAGCTGGTCCCCAGTCTTCTGTAGGGGCTAAAAGTTGCCGAGTTGATTTGAAATTCCAAGGAGTTTTCAGCTGCCTAGAAACAACAAGTATTTGCGCCATTTAGGATGCTGAAATAAATATTTCAGAAGTGGATGGTTGACATGTTTTCCTTTTTAAGACACATCCGTTCACAGAAGCGAAATTGTTTTCACCAAAGGACAAAAGGGAGTGGTGGGGTATAGACGGTGGGGTGTAGGGGGTGTAGGGGAGGGTGTAGGGGGCGGGGGTGGGGTGTAGGGGTGGGGTGTGGGGGTGGGTTGTAGGGGGTGGGGTGTAGAGGTGGGGTGTAGGGAGTGAGACGTAGGGGTGGGGTGTAGGCGGAGGGTGTAGGGGTGGGGTGTAGGGGGTGGGGTGTAGGCGGTGGAGTGTAGGAGTGGCGTTGAGTGGTTTGAAGAAATAATCACAGGATCTGCAGTGGTGGGTTTTGTTAACGCTCGGGTATACCAGTTTTTCTCAGTTTTCTGTTAATTGCCCGACATGAATATGTCGAAATATGAACATAAAACTCTCAACATTAAAATTGAAACGTTTTTTTTTTTTTTAGCTGATGTTTTTTAATGGAAAGATAAATGTCATAAACACTCTCATAATTAAATTCAAAACTCTTTTTTTTAGACAAAAATTATTAAGATAGAAAAATATATAAGTCTTACTGCAAAATGTTCTTGAATCCACCTATATGTTTTAACCATGCCACAACGGCAAAGATCGGGATCCAGATAACGGATGATAGAGCCATGAGCCAGCCGAGGGCCTCGGCCCATTCCGGATATACATACGCGTTATACGTCGTTGGAGTGTATTGATATGCGTTAAATATCAATATAAACTGCAAATAAAAACAGTGTCAATCACAAATATCATTTTCAAGCTTAACTGCATAGCGATATCCAAATATCTCAGTCATAGACCATTGTTTATACTAAGGCTATTTTATCCGCATTGAGATATCAAAATTTCTCAATGTAAAAATAGCACAGGCATGAATAATGTGCTCTGATTTCTGGTCAACATTTGACAGTGCCTTTTTCTTAGGTTTCGGAACTTTACACATCATATAACGATAACATACACATGCTCTGAATTACTGGAATCATAATTAATTCATCTTGACTTTTGAAAATAGAATGGATATATTTAATCAGATATTTTTACTACATTCTTAAAATAAAACAAATGCGCTACCACAATGGCCATGGGAGTGACAAAGGTCCACGTGATTTTCCAGTAAGGGTTTGGGCGGAATCCCAGCATGTTTTCAATATTGTCTGAGAATCTGCTGTATCCTACAAAACAGAGGAAGGTGTAAATGTTAAAGAAAAACACACAAAACACAAGAAGCAAAGCCCATACAAAGCACACATTAATTTAAAAATATATATTCCACCTATAACTTTCCAGACCTGATCATATGCCCTGTGCTGTTTTTCATTTGCTGTATGTGTGTATGTGTGTGTGCATGAATGCACTTTTTGTGATGTGTGTATATTAAGATTTCTGTTTGAACTGGGTAATACTGAATTGGAATATCCCACAGAAAGTAACACATATGAATATCCTTTTCCCTTGTTTTTATTCGGTTTAATTTCATTCTACCTTAAAGAAAGTTGATAGAAAAAAAACGGTTTACTAACCATACACATGCATGATGACTAGAACTTCAAGAAGAGATACGATAAGGAGCGAGAAATTGCCACAGTGCCAGTCCATTAAATTCATCAAATAAATACCACCCTGCAATACATTCATGTTTATGCCACAGTGAGTAACAGTAACCTTTTGAAACTCTAAATAGCGAAGTGATATTCCAAAGACGAAGATATATAGCCAATGGATATGACCAGTTTGAGAATAGTGACCATTTGTGAATGGGCCAAGACCGTTATTTAAGGACCACAGCTTTTTTTCAAGACCAAGAGATATGGCCAATGGATATGGCCACTTTGAGGATGGTGACCATTCGTTAACGGGCCATGGCCATTTACAAGGCTCATGATGACAACTTAAAAGAAT
>OX457030.1:46346428-46453928 GCA_949752745.1 Protula sp. h YS-2021 | reverse complement strand
CTGATGGTCACCATCGCCCAGCCTAATCCTATAAAAGAGAAATACATCAAGTTTGTAATAAATACACACCAGGGCACTGGTGGTCACCATCGCCCAGCCTAATCCTATAAAAGAGAAATACATCAAATTTGTGATAAATACACACCAGGGCACTGATGGTCACCATCGCTCAGCCTAATCCTATAAAAGAGAAATACATCAAATTTGTGATAAATACACACCAGGGCACTGATGGTCACCATCGCCCAGCCTAATCCTATAAAAGAGAAATACATCAAATTTGTGATAAATACACACCAAGGTACTGGTGGTCACCATTGCCCAGCCTAATCCTATAAAAGAGAAATACACACCAGGGCACTGATGGTCACCATCGCCCAGCCTAATCCTATAAAAGAGAAATACATCAAATTTGTGATAAATACACACCAAGGTACTGGTGGTCACCATTGCCCAGCCTAATCCTATAAAAGAGAAATACACACCAGGGCACTGATGGTCACCATCGCCCAGCCTAATCCTATAAAAGAGAAATACATCAAATTTGTAATAAATACACACCAAGGCACTGATGGTCACCATCGCCCAGCCTAATCCTATAAAAGAGAAATACATCAAGTTTGTAATAAATACACACCAGGGCACTGGTGGTCACCATCGCCCAGCCTAATCCTATAAAAGAGAAATACATCAAATTTGTGATAAATACACACCAGGGCACTGATGGTCACCATCGCTCAGCCTAATCCTATAAAAGAGAAATACATCAAATTTGTGATAAATACACACCAGGGCACTGATGGTCACCATCGCCCAGTCTAATCCTATAAAAGAGAAATACATCAAATTTGTGATAAATACACACCAAGGTACTGGTGGTCACCATTGCCCAGCCTAATCCTATAAAAGAGAAATACACACCAGGGCACTGATGGTCACCATCGCCCAGCCTAATCCTATAAAAGAGAAATACATCAAATTTGTAATAAATACACACCAAGGCACTGATGGTCACCATATTGCCCAGCCTAATCCTAAGGAAGAAAAAAAAAAGAATTGAATCAAATTGTTACATGAATTGGGTAAATGCTGCAATATGATTGGTCGAAATAACACTTTTTAGTAGCCCGAAAGCTCATATTATTTCACAGCTGCATTCGCAATTCACATTGGTTAAATTACCTTTGAATAGAGGACTTATCTTCCAGACACCTATCGGTCCCAGTGACGCGTACTGTCCAATAGATAACTCCATGAAGAACAATGGCAGACCAGCTATGGTCAACATTATACTGTACGGAATGAGAAAGGCTCCTGTTTAAAGTAAAAAAAGATATGCTGGATATTATTATGATATACCATTCCATTTTGGTACGTTGCTCTTCTGCGGGCGCAGAGCTTAACCTCTCTAAATTTCCTGTTTATAGGCCTTGAGATCGGAGTTAAAAACGGCGGGTTAATTCATTTTAGTTCATCGTTACTGATGCAATTCGAAATGTGATCCCGACTTTACCCTTTTTTTTTTTTTTTTTTTTTTTTTTTTTTTTTTTGAAGCACGGGTTTAAATTACTTAGTGCATTTAACAATTTTTGATAAGAAAATATAACTGAAGATTAAATGAGAAATTTTACCTCCCCCGTTTCTGTAACAAAGATAAGGGAAGCGCCAAACATTTCCTAAACCAACCGCATAGCCTACACAGGCCAGGATAAAATCTAACCTAAAACAAAATCACGGACAATAATGGAAAAATAACTGCATTTCTCTGTTAACATTCTCCTCTGCCAGGTCATGTCACAGGCAAATTATCATTCAGTGTTGCCTCTGATAAATTGGTGCAAAACGTCATTTCTGCTGGTAACTAAATTTCCAAATTTAAATATTTGAATTGTAGCGAGAGCCCTTATTTGAAAAAAAAAGGCTCCAGCAACAGTATGAACATGTGAAGATTTGAATTGAAGGGGTCCATGCATAAACTTGATAACTCCACTTATCAGGAAAATGCACTGTTACCACCACGGTATTTCTTGGCCTCTGTTCTATCACATATGTAAGTCTTACACCTCAAAACCGATTAGAAGTGGGCATTTTTTAGGAAAAGGCGATGGGAAAACCCTATGTTTGTTACTAAAATTTCAAACTTTAAAAGCGTTTTTCTCCACTGCTGATAACTGCAGTTATCAGGTTTATGCATGGACCCCTTCAATTGTTTAACTGCTAAATAGCCACGCGATACCTTCCACTCCAGTTTCCTCTTTCTTTGTTTTCATCTTCCTCGAATTCCACAGATGCCACTGAGTTACTCGATTTCCAGGTAAATAAACTTTCCAGACTTTTCCCGATATTCGTCAAAAACTACAAAATAATAATAGTAATAATAATAATAATAATAATAATAATAATAATAATAATAATAATAATAATAATAATAATAACAATAATAATAATAATAATAATAATAATAATAATAATAATAATAATAATAATAATAATAATAAAACAAAAAGAAAAACAGATTTTAATTAAAAATTGGTCTTAAATCGGCCTGATTTATATGTACACTGTTACATATATTATTGTTTTCTAAACTGTCAATCATAAAGTACGTGGGAAAAGGTTACATTCATTTAATGACGTCATTGAGTTTTTCTTCACGCAGAGTAAAAAAAATCTTACGTACTTTGTAGAATGGCTGCTACCCATATTTGGCAACGATATTTACAGTTGAGTTAAATTAGATAAATGTGTGTTTGGTTTGGGCCTCTGAAGTGGTTTAGCAAACATGCCGCAATTATTTTATATTATGCTGGATAGATGCTATCACAGTTTTAGTTGATAACCTGTGTGCCAAACCAACGTTAAATTAACTTAGACCGAATCCCGGTCATCTGCCCCCCCCCGGTCAACTGCCCCCCCTGTCATCTGCCCCCCCCCCTTTTTGGCAACCCGGTCGACTGCCCCCCCCCCCTTCAAAGTGGAGGGGTGGTCGCGTGCCCCTCCATATACTATTTTTTTCTTGGGTTCTTGGCTTACAAAGACACAATAAATAAAATTATATTTATTTTATTGAATGCATTGCACCTCGGTAAATTGCAATTCACCAATAGGAAACTAATTGCAATTAGAATTACAATTAGTTTACAGATCAGTCTCTCCTAAGATCAATATTGGTGAATATATCAATGAAGATCAATTGTTTCAGCGACGAAGTAGACGGGGACATCACAATTGCTTAATTTTTTAAAGGCTTTTCTTCCACTAAAAAGGAGGGGGCAGATGACGACCCCGTCAAATTGCAGGGGGGGGGGGGGGGGAGCAGTCGACCGGGTTGCAAAAAAGGGGGCAGTTGACCGGGGGCAGATGACCGTTTACCACTTAGGCCGTATTAAGAAGAAACGCTGGTTGTTTGCTTGATTATTATCATATAATCTAGAAAATAGATATTTACCGATAATTTTCCGTTACTTGTCGTCTGGTTGGCATTCGTCAAATGGTTACTGCTGTTGAATGGTTCAGTTTCTACGGTAGCGGGATTGTCCAGCCCCATGCTTGATTGCGATTGTCCTGGCCGAAGGTTTGGTGTTGACCATACTGAATTGCAATTCCATATTAGATGTTAAAGTGGCAGAGTATTGATATTTCTCAGCAAATCTTCTACTTTTAAATCTGAAACTTTCATATAGCGAAAGTACTTGCAAATAAAGCACTCATTTCAATCCAGTTGTTATTAATAGCATTTATTATTTGTATCAAAGCAATTTTACAAGCACAACACTCGTATTCATGTTCATTTGAATTCACATTCCAAAATACGGTTTTATCTAGATTCTTAAATTGCAAAAAAAGTAAAACAAACCTGAAAACGGATAAAGAAATCCGTTCAAAAAAAAAAAAAAACAAAAAAACGCTACTCACCAGAGCAAAATAATTGTTCTCCTGTTCGATGTTTTACGTTCTGTGTGTCTGATGCTTTTACTTAAAAATTAAGTGAATCAAATTGAAACGCGATTTATCTGTCACTAGAAGTTCACAACGGTTTTTTTTTCAACTGGAAAATTTTAAAATACCGTTTAATTTATATACCAGTAGCGGATAGGAATTAAGCAGAGTTAATGAACAGTAATCATTGTAATTTGATGTCATGTTATGTGTTAATGAGCGCTCAGGTGTGTTAGCATTGGTCATTGTTAATGCAAATGAATTCAAAGCTTGCCTTCCAGATGGACATCACATAATTACAATTCAGTACTCGGTAAAATGCCAACTTACACAGAAATTCGTTGAGCGCCCAAGGATTATCTGACCATGAAAAATGCAATAGGTTTTGTAACTTTGCATATATGTAAATGTTGATCTGCCAAAAAATGTTGACTTTTAGGCCAAAGTTTTCGTAACTGGTCAATAATATCTTTATGCTGACTCAAAATAAGTCAATATATACTTTGTTGCGTGGCGTAACCTGTAAAATACGAATGAGTGCTGTGTCCTCGAGCTGTGCGTTCCGGTCAATATGGAAAATTGTTGACTTGGGAATCGACCAGTCAGATTGCTTTTCTCCAAATTTAGTAGTAATAAAATTTATGTGCTCACCAGATTTTGAGTCTTTCCAAAATGATGCTTGGTTATTAATCCCTACTCCTCCTCCTCCTACCTCTTTTCTTTCGTAATCCTTAATTCTAGTGTTAGTTCAGAAAAAAATACTGGTGTGGAATTAAAAACGCCAATATATAAGGGAATAAAAATTCATCCATAAATATATGGAGTCGTGGGGTGTGGACTATGTTGGCGTTTATGACTGGCGTTCAAAAATAAGGATGGGGGTGGAGGGGGTGGCGGGGTAGAGGGGAGGGCCGTGGGGCCAAAGCGTATGTGTTCTATAGATGGTCCTAGTACACCTACTAAATTTACCCGTGACTCTTTCTGGCCACATTTTAATCACATTCAAATGGACCCTTTCCCCCCTCCCCCCAAAAAACTGTTAAATAGAAATGAGTTGAAACAAAGCAGTTACTTACTCTTTTGCACTTTGTCGGGGTGAAGATTGCCACTTCCCCAACTTTTGAATTGAATATACCTGTCCATAATATTGCACAAATGATCCTTGTTGCTTGGAAGCAAATTTTACATCATGATTTTTATACGTAAATTCATTACCAACACAGGTTTCATAGCGAAAACAATTTCTTATGTCTGCATAGGAGAAAAAAAAGGCTTAAAAATCTATACATGTTCAAAAGAGAGAAGCACACATATAAATACATATATACTGATAGACACATACAAAGACCCCATAAGTACACTGTCGCCCCGCGGCGAATTTACCTGTGTTCGATTCGTTAACCCCCAAAAGGTGAACAACCTCAAATTATGTTTCAATCTGAATAACACAGCTTGAACTACGTTTCTGTCCACTCCCAGTATACATTTGATATCTTCTTTCCTTGGCATTGTTTTTATTTTCTAATTTAAAAAAATGACTGCATTTTTATATTTTTACAGACTTCAAAGAAGAGCCATATATCTTTTTCTGCGATTGTATCTGATGTAGAAATAGTCATCGTTGAATTGGTACGAGATTTTTAATAGACTTAAAATTAAAATGCCACCACAGAGCGACGGTTGTTAGGGGCCTTCCATTAAGTAAGAACAAGGAGGAGTGGAGTAGGGGTTGTGGGGCGGTGCATACGCTGATATCAGTGCGTGAAAATCCAAATTTCGCGGGCAGGGGAGGGGGTGGCAAAAATTAGGAAACATTCATAGTTCAAGGGTCATTCATAAAGGGCAACCAACATCACATATTTGAATAGTGGAGGGAGTAGAAAAGACACGTGATAAATGACATTTAGGGATCATGTACGCCAAAAAAAAAAACGGACTTCCGGATCCACTCCCCCGTACGCACAACTTGTAACGGATCCCATTAACAATAGCATTAGCGTGCGCACAACCCAACCCCTCCTCCCCTTCCGCCGCCCCTTCCACCATCCACGCGTACACACTTTATGGAAGACCCCTAGTAAAAGAGACGGTCGTAATATTGTCACAGAAAGCCTGAAGAAATTCAGCCGCTCCAACGTCTCCTGACTGCATTTCTGAAAGTGGGGATGGGGTCCTTATAGAAATCTCACGTCGTTTCGATGTCGCCCTTTTATCATTTTGATGTTGATAATGCTACTTTTAAAAAGACAAAGGATAGATTCTGGCAACGTGACATTATTGATTTGAGTGATAACAAAATACTTTATTGAACAATTTAAAGCCAATTGCTGTTGCAATACAATAAATAAAAGTAAACTTTCCAAGTGAAATGGTCATGGTCATACGCGATGGTCATACAGCGACCCGAGAACAACGTCAAAGCGACGTCAGAAATCGATCCCAAATGACGTTATTATGACGTCGCTTTAGGTCTGTTTTTGGCATCGTCGCTATAAGAACGGATTTGCGAAGTGCCATGTCCGGTCTCGAAACGGTGTCGCATTGCATTTTAAAAGCGGAGAGGCATGTCAACAACGGCCGAAACCACATGGGATTTCCCAGCTTTGAAAAAAAACATGTGTCCTCTAAGGGATTTCAATTATAGGTCGCATTTTTATATCGCTTAGAGACGTTATATCAATGTCGTTGTAACGTCATTTTAATCATGTTGGTGTTTGGCCATTTACACAACAAAAAAGAAAGAACAAATTCCACCCAAGCGCTCATGTGACTTAAATAATATTTGCACTGCTGACGAGGTATTAAATATCGAGAAATTCAGTTCCCAGCCTCCTTCATTTTTACAGGCGATAGTTCGCCCGTATAGACCACAATTGCACTGACGCCCACTATGCTACACGTAATGGCGCATTCGAGCTTAAATTGTCAGAAATAGTGGAAATAACAATCCTATTTTGTCTCAGTGATAAGCAAATTGGAAGTAGGCGCTTTGTTGAAAACTCTTTAGTTGGTCAGACATGTGTCAAGTGTCAAGTCCAGGACAACTCCCATCCGCCAATTCCCCCCCCCCCCCTCCACCCCCACAAAACTACATATAGATGACTTGTTAAAGGCATATTGTATCACAAAGTCACCATATTGCAAAACTCTTACTATATAAGAAATATATGCGTTAACGTTATGGTCATTTCAAAATTTAAACTATATTTCAGCATGTTACAAACTTTGGTTCTGCTGAGCCGTTTAAAACATGTCTACAACTTGGTGTGTATGTGGTAAGCATGTTTCAAATGTAGCCATATGTCTAACAACCACATTATCAACATAGATGGTAATGTCCGTGCAAAACCAAGTGATTTGTTTCGAGTCTTAAAAAGTTATATTCCGTTTATTTATTCCCCTGCCATGTAAAACGTCCACCAACCATCATAAAATATTTTGCTAATTCTGATGGCATTAGTAGACTGATTGCCAAAGAACTTGACAAAATCGCTGTGTCTGGTATTCTGTTCTGCGTACTACACACATACGGGTCTCCCCCATCCCCCCTACCCCTCATTTATTTCAAACAGTTTTAGATAGGAAGACTATGAGAAGGTGTCATTCCTTGTTTCTTGACACAAGAACAAATCGCTGGTATATTTTTTCAGCATGTACATAAAATGTTATTATTTTGATGCTTAATATTATATTTATCAATAAATAATCGACAGCAGCGGATATTTTTGATATGGAAACGGCACTGTTTAGTACTTGTTTGCCTGAACATAGGCATGGATCAAGCGTGTATGCTTGGAAACGGTAAAATGCCAAGCCTAATTTTTCTCAGCTGCTGGTGAGAATTGTCCCGATTCGCTTATTAGCTCAGACTGGTTCTTTAGCCACGGAGGATGACTATAGGTGTAGGTGTTGCCCGTCTGCCCATGTGTCTGTCTAGCCATCCAGTCTTTTTTGTCCATCACCGGCTGTTACTCCCACCCTGATAACTATTTTTCTATACTATTATTTTTTGGGTCAGCTTTTGTGGGTACAAGTTTTCAGTTGTGGCAATGTATTTTTTTCTAAAAATCTTTCATAAGCCCATAAACCCTCACAAACTGCCAGTTTTGCTAAGTGCCAAATATAAAAAGAAATGTATATGCTATCTTAATTTATGTTCCATTGTGTCATACGCGTGATTCTTTATTGTTTGATGGGTGTAGACATAAATAACGCGTTTTTGCCCTGCCGAATTATCCAGATACGTGAAGGAGTTCGTGTGTCCGTGTGTCTGTTCCGTTTCTTTATTCCCCTGCAGGGCCAGACAGTGATGCCGCTTATTACTGGACACTCGTTGAAAAGATTCTAACGCGGGTCCTATTTTTGCTATATTTTTGCATTCATAAGCAAATAAAAAACTCCTTCAGTTGGCTCAATGGCTGCAGTGTTACACTTGGCACTATTATTTTACATGACGCTTTGAATACTGTGGCTACATTTGATCTATTTTTGTGATTCTGCTATCTATATTTACTCATTTAGATGTTGATTTTTTAAAAATGTTGAGCATTTGATTTAACCAATATTCCATTATGTTGAGTAAATTTTAGGAATTATCTCCTCACTGTTCTGTTAATTTTCTTTGGTAGAGGGCTAGAAATCTGAGAGGAATTAGAGTAAATTTACTTTGGCTGAACTAAAGCTTTTATGAGCTTAAAAAGTTTACATGTGGTGTAATGCGGGATTGTTTTGATTCTTGAGCAACTTTGATGTTTGTTTTGATGCCTTTTATGCTGACGTTTTTGTGTAAAACATTTGAAAACATGCTAAGAATCTAATCAATTTAAAATTTTACAGCAAGGGGTCAGAAAATTATTTTAAGATATTCTCTGGCCAATGACATATAAACAATCAAGCCAGATCTATGTATACTTGTTTTCAGCGCCATTTAAACTCATTTCTTTTAAAAAAAAACTGTGTGTTTAAGCAAAGTGTTATTCGCACAGATTTTATTTTTCGTACGCAGTAGATATTTTGAAATATAATTCAGCAATAGTTTTAATGTTTTAATGTTACTAATAATTCGTGTAGTATAATCCAATCAATAATTCTTATATTAAATAGAAAACTGGCCAATCACTACACGTTTTTAATCATTTTGTGGAATTCGAATGAAAGATACTGTCACACCAAATCACTACTTATAGCCGCAATATGTCTCAAAGCAAATATGTAGTTAAAGACACACGCTTCTAAATTCTAATCACAAAAGCTATCAAAGTAACTTATAGTGAAGGCTCACTTTTTGCAATTTCTACTCACAAAAAATATCAAAGTAACTATGTAGTTTAGTTCGCATTTTCCATCTTCTAGAAAAATGTTATGAAAGTGGCTATACAGTTAAGACACATTTTTCCAGTTTATAATCGCAAGTTAAATATAAAGTTCTCCAATTTCAATTCACAAAGGCTATCAAAGTAGCTCTATAGTTATGGACACGCTTTTCAATAATTCCGAGATGGATCGCTCTGAAAATCGGCATCAGAGAGTCGCCACTTGGGACATTTTCATCTAGCTCCAGTAATCGCCGTTGATACACCAGCCATTCCACGTACTTTGCCATGTGCAATGTTGTCTTACACCAGGCGGAGCCTAATAACATATTAATATAAACACCAATCAAAATAGCCAACATCGTTGTATTTGCATACATTATGCATAATTACATCGTCATGTATCGCAGTGATAGTTCTGAAATGTAGAAATCCAAATACAGTATAAGCAAAGTAAAATAACAAAATTAGGTTAAAGTTTTCAAACATTAAAGGTGCCAGTAGTTAGAAATTAAACACAAGTGCAAAGTAGTTCTATAAATCATCAAATGGGAAACTGTCCAGAATTCTCAAATTTTATGTTTTAGAAAACATTTTTCTTAAGAGCGTCTCTAAATTTTAATAGCTTACAAACATATCGAATCTAAATGTGCTTAAAAGGGTTTGATAACAAAAGAGACAAGACCGGAATTAAATAGATCCAAAGTACCGTTTTGTGGCACCCATCGCGTGGCCACTGTATTGGGTATGCTGCAAATCCGTCTTCAAGCCATCCGCAGTTACACCAGTCCATGCCTGAATTCAAGGAATGCAGATTCAAGAAATATATTCTTCATCGATCCTTGTAAAGATTTGACTTCTACACATTTTATGCTCGATTTGAATGCATTTTACAAATTCAATGCTTCTTTTCAAATAGCATTTAATACAGAATCCTATCTACAACAACTCACCCGAAACCCGATTAAAAAAAATTAAAACGTTAATGTCTAAAATAATTGTGAAATTATCCACCAGCCCTTGTCATCCCTCACAACTTCACACCCAACTCTATCCCGAGGATTGATTTCATAGTATTGTTCATTTCAATAATGTACCTGCTTCGAAGGCTGCTTGGAGCTGATTTAAAGTTGCCAGCCTGCCGCCACTCTCCTCACACATCTTTGATGCATCGCTCTTTGTCAGTTGATAGCGTCCATAAGGAGATTCCACCATATACACCGGGTATTCTGGGATGAGTGAAGGCTAGATATACGTACTCAAAGCATAATGCTAAGACTGGCAGTTTTGCACATTCAAAACAGAAGAGCTGTAGCCGCAGCCCGGAGGGCACTTGGCACTTGGTATTTGTTATGATGCATGTACACAGCGGCGCGGAGAAGGGGAATTTTGAAGGAAACCGCGGTCCGCGCAATTGCTGTTTTCGTTAAAAATGGGCACCATTTTCCCTCAAAGAGCGGTTCTTTTGGAACTGCAATCCGAGTTTGGTTTAAAAAGGGTATTTTGTGTTAACAAATCATTGCACGCATGGTAACCAAATTATGTGTGAGTCCCTCCCCCCACGGATTTGTAGAACAAACAGTTGTATGCTGTCCCTTGTAAGGGGTAAGTGTAAAAGTGCTGCTTTGGATTACAAATACACATCAACAGCAGAGGTTAAAAACCTATCAGCTTCCCACCGGATACAGCGAACATTTTTTATAATTTTTATGCTTTCGACAAGCGTTTTGATTTCACGCCAATGTAAATTATTTGCAGCGGATTGACTCTCATTCCATATGTTTTATCTAAGCAAATTCAGTGAGTGGGTATTTTGATCAACTCACTTTTCTGCCACTCCGGTCTTACAGTTTCATTTGTACCTCCCCCAGTTGAAGATAGCTCACTGCTAATGCTCTCCAGTTTAGTTTGAATCAAGCCAAGTTGCTGTACTACTGATGACAGAGTCTCCATTATCATCGCTTCACCACTGCCTACAAAATGAAGTCAAATGAACCAAATACAAGTTAAATATCTTAAAGTATACCAGCAGTATCTCTTTTATTTAAAATCTATATTTTTCCGTTTTGTTTGGGGTGTTTTTGACTTTTTATGAATGTGATTTCTACCTTTCCTTTTTGCAGAAATGACCCGAATCAAGAAAAAAATTGACAAGAAAATTTTCTAGTTGCCTCCAAAAGTTGGTTACTTTTTAAAATATCTTATCGTAATATCTGTTTTAGCAATAAATCTACTGCGTCATAAGGTAGATAATGGAAATATAGTTTAATGCTCAAAACGCATCACAGCTCTACTGGATTTTCAAAATTTCTATTTACATGTTAAAGTATGCTGAAATGTTTATAAACAGTTTATGTAAGGTGAACGAAATGACTTTTGTTAGATAATTTGTTAAAATATGGCGACTACAATTTCGGTCCTTAACGTCGATTTCACATCCCAATTTTTACTAATGGAAATTGCGCGTTTTACTGAAATCCCAAACTAATTTGCATATTTTTAATTATTGCTATCACACATTTTAATCTCTTACATTATCCACAAAACCTGTAGGTTTTTATTATCTTTAGTTTTTCCTCTGGTGTTATTTACATTTTTCTTTTCTTGTAGACATCACTAACAAGCAAATGAAAAGGCCATATTACAAACTATGGGCAAGAGAAAAATCAAATGACAATAAAAATTAAAATTTATTTTGTCTTATAAGAAATCAACTAATTTGCAATTATTAATATACAGATGATAAGGGTTGCCACACAATACGGTACTGTACAACTGGAGATTGTTCTTATATCTTCAGGTGATGAAAGCAATTGAAAAAGCACTCTGTGTGTTCGAGTTTCAGAAAACTAAAACTATGATTTAACTTATGTTAATTAAATTGAGCTATCTCAGTGATATCCAGCATTTGAGAATATAACTCTTATGTGTCTTAGAATGGATATGTTCTATGTGGAGGACGTAGCATTCATGGGAATTGTTATAAGTGCAAATAATGTTATCGTACATGTTATTAGTAAAGTCCATTTTCGTTTGTGCCTATATAAAAACGACAACAACTCACAAGTATCTTTGAAATCCCAACTCACTAAATATTATGGGAAGAAATTCTTTTTGATGTTGACTTGAATGCTTTTCATATCTTATTACATGAACGACCAGATTCTCGTTTGAAATATAGCAGTGGTGGTCAAAATTAAAATTCATAAATATACAGCACCTATTTCATACAAAAAATTCATAAGGAAGTAACTTCAACTGCTACTGTGGGATTAAAGGACTGTTTACTTAATAGCACGATTGTTTGATTAAAACTAGGCATTTTACTCAACTATGGACCAAATGAAAGTAATTCCCTTGTTTTAGTAGTTGTCAAGCAAATTACTGTTGTTCTATTATATTTAAAGGAACACGTAGTCATTACCTTCGTCTTCGTCTCCACAGAGAGCATCACATATATAATCCAAGGCAGCTGGTGGAATATTTTCCAATGATTGACCAAATATTGATCCGTAGTCATTTGGACTTCGCTCAGGTAGTTTGCTACTTTGTGAGCTTGCCAACAAGAGTGTTGTTATGACTACTACCAGCCTGCACATATTGCTTTTATAATTCGAATTACTTTTTTTAGCAACAAAAATATATCTGGTATGTTGAGTGAGAGTTTGATGCCAAGCAGTATTCTTCTTTAAAAGATATTCTTCTTTGGAAATTGGTGAATAGACCACTGCACTTTTATAACGAAATCTGTTCATCTAAATGCAGTATCATTCCCATATTTATTTAGAGCAATGTTTAAAGTGAATACAATTTCAATACTTCCCACACATATAATTGGGGTAGTGTAAATTGTAGGAATGGCATTAACACTATTATTTGAAACGGAATTTCTTACTTCTGGCTGACTGTCTGTCTGCCTACCGATGTGACTGTTTGTCCATATCTCCATATGTCCCCAACTCCATATATTCAATGTTGATTTTTGCTTTTATTTCATCATTATTAATTTGCCTTGAATGAAAAAAGTGCTATTTTGCAGTGAAAATTCCCGGTGGAAGCGGTCCACGGTATTGTCGCTCTTATAGCTGGGCAATAAGTTAGCGAGTGCCCGTTGGACCCCTAAAATATTCCTGATTACTCATATTTATTTATATCAGGCAAATCACTTTTCACTCGGTCTCCCAGCAGAAACAATAATTTCAACGCTCGTTACAGCATCAGAAACATAACACTCTGCATACTGAAAGTGTGAGCCTGATATTTCCAAAACAACGCATAAGAGAATATGTATATAACAATTATATTGCACACCTCTTCTTAAATTATGATAATTTAAACGGTGAGCCTGTCCTCAGTAAAGTGATAAATTGTAAAAGTCTGAACAATCTAAAAATTTTCTATTCCATTCCATTCCGTTTTCTATTCCATTCCATTCCGTTTTACCATGAACGTAGTTTTTTAAAAAAAATTTTCAGTTCTAAAACATAGAGATCAATTATAGTAAGTCAATGATATTAAAGTCCACGAAACTTCGAGAATTTACTTCGCTCAAAACTTGTCGAAGACAGGGTTCTCAAGCTTGAAGCATTAAGTTTAATTTACCACATCTGTTAGAAAACAAACACGACACTGTGTTTTCGGGTTCTTTTTTTATTTTATTTTGATATTGAGAAGCTGATAAAGAACTCCTTATTTTCACACTGTTCTTTTAGTTAACACTAGTCTTTCACATGACAGTATGGCTACATTTCATCAGTTTTTAGGATTCTGTTTTCTGTCTTTACTCATTTGGATTTAAAATAACTTCAAGCTGATTTTTTTCACTGTTGAGTCAAAGGCTGACATTTCATTAAGTCCCTTTCGTTGAGTCAAAATATTATTATTTCCCTGCTGTTGTTAATTTTCTTGGGTAAAAAAGCCAGAAATACTAGGGAAATTAGCACAAAGTCGTGTTATGACTGGTGTAAAATAACTTTTTTAGCTGATAAGTTTAAACTGTGGTGCAATACGGGATTTGTTTTGTTTCATGAGGCAACTTCGATGTTTATTGTGATGCTTTGCACACTTTATATTTTATTTACATCTTTTGAAAACATGCTAAGAATCTAACCAATTACGTTAAAGGAATGTTTTTATTCTTTTAGCTAGAAATTATGAGAGTAGTTTATGATATATTCTGGCAAATATCGTTTATAAAAGCTAACAAATAAAATCTAAATTTACTTGTTTTCAGCGCCATTTTAACTCATTAAAACATGTGTTCTAGGAAATCTTTCTTAGCAGATGTTTTATTTTCCTGATGCAACAGACATTTAGAAAAACAGTTTCAACAATGCAATTCTTTCACTTAACAAAACCATCTCCAATCACTACATAGATTTAAATCGGCGTTGTGGAATTTGGATAAAACATATTATTTCCCCAAATAGCTGTTTATAGTCAAAAGGTTTATCATAGTAGCTATGTGGTCAAGCATACACTTTCTCAAGTTTGCAATCACAAACGAAATTAAAATAACTATGCAGGTAAGGACATATTTTTCCGATTTTCCAATACAAAAGATATCAAAGTAACCATGCATGTATTTTCTTGTTACAAAACCTACCTATCTAGTTGAGTAACTATACAGTTAAGACATACTGTTCCAATTTCTAATAACAAAAATTATCAAAGCAGCCATATAGTTAAAGAAAAGTTTTCCGAATTGCGGTAATAAAAGTGTCTCTATAGCTCATGACACTCTTTTAAAGACTTAGGAGGTTGCTGGCTCTGGTAATGGGCATTAGACGGTCGTCATTTGGGACATTTTCATTTAACTCCAGTAATCGCCGTTGATACACCAACCATTCCACGTACTTTGCCATGTACAATGTTGTCTTACACCAGGCGGAGCCTAATGAAATATTAATATAAACACTAATCTCAATGGTCAACATTGTTATATTTTCATACATTATGTATAATTACATCTCAGTATCTCGAAATCATATTTATATAATATATAACACCAAAAATATTACAAAATTGGAAAATAAGTGAAAAAGAAATTCAATGTCAGTTCAAAGTAGTCTTTAACTCATGAAATCTGAAGTTTTCCAGTAAAATCACATGAATTCCAAACTTCATATTTCAGAAAGCATTATTTTCTAGAGCTTACCTTAATAACATCATTAAAAATCACGATCTTAATAGCATTTAGAAAGGCATCATTACAAAAAAAAAAGACAAAGTACCGTTTTCAGGCAGCCATCACGTGGCCACTGTATGGGATATGCTGCAAATCCATCTTCGAGCCATCCACAGCTGCACCAGTCCATACCTGTTAAGAAATATTGCATATGGTTTCCATGAAAATAAATTCATTTAAAAATTTGAATACTTCATAGATTTGAATTCTACACATCTTATGACCAACAAGAATGCATTTGACAATGCAATGCCTCTTTTCACATAGCATTTGATACAGAATGTCATCTACAACATCTTACCAGTAACGGACTGAAAAGAGTTTAAAACCTTAATGCTTGGATTAGGAGCAAAATTATATAGCCTTGGCAGCCCTCACAACATTTAGCGCTTAAGCCATCTATCCTCAGGAATCATTTTATTGCATTCTTTATTTCATTAATGTACCTGCTTCGAAGGCTGCTTGGAGCTGATTTAAAGTTGCCAGCCTGCCGCCACTCTCCTCACACATCTTTGACGCTTCACTCTTTGTCAGCTGATAGTGCCCATAAGGAGATTCCACCATATATACCGGGTATTCTGGAAGTGGATAAGACTAGATATACACTCTTAATGCATAATGGTAAAACTGCCATTTTTCTCGCTAAAAATGGACGAGAAAGTAATTCTAGCCGGATTGCACTTGATATCACATGAGTTAGCATGCATTTTGACAAAAAAGTATAAAATGCGAATTTGGGGGCCAGCAGCGGTCCCCGAAGAGTGTCAGTTCAGTTAAAAATGGGATATTTTCATTCAATACTGCATGTTTTCTACAATACGCTGTTATTTTGAACTGCAATCCGCGTTTGCTTAATAGGGGTATTTTTAATTTAGAAGTGGTTTCAACGCAGTTTTTTTCATTCTTGTCTTCGACTGCAGAGCAATTGGCAGAGACTACACCCGAGGGCGAGGGGGTGGCACTTGATATCATGTTCTATGTTCTATGTGTAGAAAGGGGTTAATGCTGACGCAGGAAGGAATGCCAATTGCGTTTCAAAAAATGAGAGGGGACTAATTGTTATTCATTATTCCATGTTCCTGTAAAAGGAATTCACAATTGCTATTTCACACTTAGCATACCCGTTTGGGATGTGTTTAAAAAAGTCATGGGGCAATCATGGTAACCACTTAACACGTGACTGTCCTCTATGGTGTAACAAACGACCATATGCCATGCCAAAACTAACTGTAGAAGTGCTGCTTTGGATTATCAAATATATGTAAAAAGCAGGGCCTTAAATCTATCAGCTGTCTACTGGATGTCAGCGAACAGTTTTCTTCAAGTTTTTATGCTTTTGACAAGTATTTGAATTTCACTCCCAGAAACACTGTTTGTAGCGAATTCAGTTTGTTCCACTTGCTTTAGCTAAGTAAATTCAGTAAGTGGGTATTTTGATAACTCACTTTTCTTCCACTCGGGTCTCAAAGTTTCAGCTGATCCTCCCGCAGTTGAAGATATTTTACTGCTAATACGGTCCAGCTGAGTTTGAACCAATCCAAGTTGCTGTACTATTGATGACAGAGTCTCCATTATTATCGCATCACCACTGCCTACAACATGAACTCAAATGAACTGAATACAATTTACACGTTTCAAAGTGTACTAGCAGCACTTCCTTC
The DNA here is from genome assembly GCA_949752745.1 of Protula sp. h YS-2021. Classification (NCBI taxonomy): domain Eukaryota; kingdom Metazoa; phylum Annelida; class Polychaeta; order Sabellida; family Serpulidae; genus Protula; species Protula sp. h YS-2021. The sequence goes on along the minus strand of OX457030.1, from coordinate 46,436,829 downwards.
TTATAAAAAATTATATAATTTTCTTCTGTTTTTTGTTTGTTTTGAACCCATTGAAATATCGTCGGTGGGCTATTCTTATTACTTTTGGTTAAACCTGATAACATGACATGACATAACAAGATATCTTTGTGTGCATGTATGTGTATGTGTGTGTTTGTGTGTGTAAAGCATTCCAAAAGCTACTCTTCCTATGTTACTGGTCTTATGTTTCGAAATTTCTCAGAAATTTTTCCTGGCTAATTCTCCACACAGTATGATTGCTGAGGGAATTTTGCTAAATTTCTTCAGGTTTTTGGTCAAATTTATGAAAATTAAAAAATTGCTACTCTACAGAAAGATCCCAGCCGATTACGCTGAAATTTAACAGAAATGTTCCTGCATCATTTCTTTTTTGTTGTTTGGCCAAAAATCGTCAATATTCCCCACAATGGCCAAACTGCAGACAAATCACAATGTACTTCCTGCTTCTTTACCTGTCTTTGGGCGTTGGGCTGATAATCGCGAGGTTGAGAGTTCAAGCCCCACTCAAGAAGATTTTTAATTGCCACTCTTTACCGTTTTTTCAGGCAATATTATTGGTCTGCTTCCCAAAGAGCGTGTTGCCAGATGAAAGGCAAGAGGTTATGAGCTCAGGACCCGGTCCAGGCGTACTTTTTCATTGTCTCTCTTCATGCGTTTTACAGACCATAGTTACAGTTCTGCCAGCAGCGTATAAAGACCCATACTCGATTAAGTTTCTTTCTTTCTTTAATTTTTCTTTTCTTTTTAATTGTTTCCAAAGTTTGATTCGTTGTTTAATATTTAATATTAATATGTATTACAAGTGTGATAACCGAAAATATATGCATGCTAAAATTTCTGGCCTTATAAAATTCTTATTTACGTGTTTAAACATGCCCATAAATTTATGAACAATTTTTGTAAAGTATACGAAATATTTTTTTTACTTTTCATTTTATAATCCCGATGTTCAGAATGTAAATTGCGCTTTTACTGAAACTCTCAAATTAATTGGTTATCGCTATGACGCGTTTTAATATTTTTTTTATGTTTTTGATCTTTAGAAATAAAGTATTTTTGATCCAGCTTCGGTAAAAGGTTGTCAAAACTGTCATAAAATAAGGTTTAAAATACCAAATCGAAATGGAAACATTAAACAATATGTACTAGAAGAAATCAAATGATGATAAAATATACAGGAATTACGATAATAACAAAGTTTGCTTAGTAAAAAGGAAATTAACTATATTGTAGTTGATTTCTTCAATGATATGAATAATACGTCTTTTATGACTCAACCTAGACCTTATAAATGATAAGGTTTGCCTCATAATACTTTACTTTACAACTGGTGGTCGTTCTTGCATCTTCATTAACGTGTCAATTATGAAAATAACACTTTTTGAGTTCGAAATGCCAAATCAGTAATTTAACTTATTTTAGAGCAATTGAACTATGTTAGTGATATCTAGCATTGAAGGACATCATTCTTATCATCTTACATGTTATTAGTAAAAGCCTCATTATCGCATTTTTACTTTAATCTAAAAGTGCAATTTTCGTTAATAGTTGTTTAAGATAAACAACAACAAGTTATTGGAAACATATCATTTAGTGCTGATTCAATAATTTTTCATTTCCATTATGTGAAGGATCAGGATCTCCTTTGAAATATAACCAGTTGTAAAAGCGACATGCATCGAAAAAATTAGTCCATTTGTTTTCATGCGTTTGTGGTCAAAATTGAAATTCATTACTATATAATGACGACTATTATTTATAAAACTTTCAGTGGGGAGTAACTTTAAATACTATTAAAAGATTAAGCAATCTGTTTACTAAAATACCGAGTTTGTTTCACCACAATGACTCCGATGTATACACAATATGCGATTTATAAGGACTCCTATTTTATAAAAAATATTCCAGTAAGAAGTAAATTCAAATAGTTTTACAGGATTAAGTAAACTGTTTACTAAATACCGAGTTTGTTTAATTTAAACTTAAGATATCAATCCACTAAACATAATTCAATTCTTTATGTAGTTCTCAAAAAAAATTCTATTATTGCTGTTGTGTTTAAAGGAACACATAGCTATTACCTTCATCTTCGTCTTCACAGAGAGAATCACATATAAAATCCAAGGCAGCTGGTGGAATATTTTCTAATGACTGCCCAAATAATGATCCATGGTCGCTCGGACTTTGAGCAGCTACTTTGCTGCTTTTATGTGTACTTGCGAATAACACTGTTGTGAATAGGAGAAGCCTGTACATATTGCTTTTATAATTTTGTCTTTATTTTCTTGCAACAGAAATATATCCAGTATGTTGTGTGACAGATTGATGCCAAGCGCTATTCTCCTTTAAAAATAGCTCTTCTGTAGCAATTGCAGAATAGATCACTGTACTTTTATAGCATAATATAATTTCAATGCCACCCACACATATAATTGGAATAATGGATAGTGTAGGAGTACCACTGACACTGTTTTTTAAAATAGAATTTTGCTATTACTGTCTCTCTTTCTGTCTATCTTTGTATCTGCATATGTATCTGTGTTTGTCTATCTTTCTGAATGACTTGAATGACTGCAAAGAAATAAAAAGACAGACGCGAAGTTACTCAATCCGACAGTCACTCCGCCTGACTGTCTGTCTAACTGTCGGTATATATCTCTTCTTGACTGTATTCTTGGAACGTGTAATAAAAGCAGCAATGCTGAATTCATAACAGTTTGATACTGACCAGTGTGTCAGCATCAATGGCAGTTACCCGGTTTTCACACAGTTTTGATGTTATAGTTCTATAGCTGTATTATTACATATTTTTTGGAGCCTACTTTTTAAACTGTCACATTGAATGGTAAAATGGTTGGATTCCCTGAACTTCGAACACTGTTACTTGGCAAAATCCTGCATTTTCGACACCATATACGCTGAGACTGTTTGCTTCTTCGGTCAAAGTGGCGAGATTTGTCAAATAAAGTGATTTATATATTTCCCTTCCTTTTTCGCCGATGATATATAAGAACGATTTCTTTTTAATATCCTCTTTTTTCTCGGCCAAGGCAAGTTGAATTTCATTTGTTCGCGGCACGTTTTCCATCTTTAAAAATTAAATTTTCTTTTTTATTGTAGATAAATGTGTATCACTGAAATTCATCGCCATCGACGGTTTGAGGGGACTGTTTAAGGCCATTTTGACAATTATTAGTTTTTAGTTACACTTTCCCAGTCTTGAGACATCTGACACCGTGGCTAAACGTGGTTAAATAAAAGCCCTGAATGTAGCTTTCGTGTTGTTTATTAACAGAGCCAGAAGTGCCCTATTTTACAATTATCGTGAACTAAAATATGTTGCCACAAAACACAAGAGGCCATCATGCGCTTATTAGTGACAAGTAATAAAAAATTTCTATTAATGCGTCTGTTGTCAAAATGTTTTATTCTTTAACATCTGCATATTATTTTGTGATATTGCTTTAGTGTTTTGGTTCACCTGCATTGTATTTTGATGACAAAATGTGCCTTTCTTGATGGTGATTTTTATTACCGAGCCCTGAATAACCGAATGAGCACCTCTAGTGTATCTAACTGGTATATTCCACACTAACGCACAAGTCAGATACACTAGAGGCCAGCAAAAGTATAAAAAGAACAATGTACCAACCTCTAAAAATAAAATACATGGACGACAGGACTGTAAGTAGGGATTTTTCTTACCGTAACCTAACAATTTAAGAATCGGTGCGGGTAGCTGCGTCGTAAACAGCGGCAGTCGAATTTTGAAAGAATGGCAAATAATAAGGTTTGCCATTTTTAAGTAACTACACGGAAAAAGAAAAGATTAAATAGATAAAATATCTTCGAAATAACCGCTTGGGCGAGCGATAATTAAATACCTCCTACACTAAATTTAACGAAATAAATGTTCACCGAAGTATCGAAATAACACTTTCAGCATCTGACGATGTTAAGTGGGATAAATAACTAAATATCTTTCTAGTATACAATCGTTTCACACTTTTCATAACTTTTATTTATTTTTGTCTGTCATTTTCAAAGGAACCGCGCTGATAAACCAAATCTCGCTTGGCGTGTTTCGAATAAAATGCGCAAGAATTTTGAATTTCGACTGCGATGGAACCGGGTAAAAATGAAAGAAATGATAGAAAAATATGGAGAAATATCGCACAAACAGCTCATACTCGGAAAATAAAAGAAATAGAAATTGGGAACGTCTAAAGTGTGATTTGGCTAATTGAATATTAGTTGTTTACCTGTGCGTAGTTATCCTACTACGAATAGCCGCACTGTCGCAGTTTTGTAGCTAGATTTGATTTTTACCGTCTAGAAAAGGGAATTTAGATAATTCATAGCTAATTACCAGGTAAAAACATAATTACACTGCCGTTCTCGTCGTTAACTGGTACGAGTACGAGCTGGCAAGTGTCAACCAGTTACAGATCAACTTCATATGGGTCAGGTCTGGGATGTCCCAGATGGAATTAAGTAGTTGTAACACTGCATACTTTGCACAATGAAAGTTGCGGACACAGAAGAGCTGCGACGTTTATGGTCCAGCTACAGGCAAGTAGATGTCATAAAAATATAAAATGCTTGCAGACAGTAGTTTTGATTGGTGTACAGTGGTAAATATTTCGATGTTTTTGAAAAGTATAATTGGAATTTAAGAGAAGTTGTTGTTTGTAAATATTCAGGAAGCAATCCCCATTGTCTTAGATGTTAGAAACAACATGAACCAGGTATCTGCTGGCGAAAAAAGCTGCTGGAGACATCGCTGGATGCAGCCAAAGCAAGTCTTCAGAAAACGTTAATGGCGCGTGCCTTTTCAGAGAAGGTTAATGGCGCGTACCTGTTTTTACGTGTGTCATCACCAGTGAAACAATTCATTTCTGTCCGGCTGCTATTGCCAGTATTGATTAAGCGTTCTCCTCAGATTTTTTTGTAGTCACTTGTCCACAACTGCACAAATTTTCATGTACCCGCTTTGTTGTGTGTGAGTTGGTCTAATTAGTATGTAAAATTTCACACTTGATAAATCTGAATCTGAAGTAATATTCAGCTGTGATGTATTTAATTTGTATAATACTAACAGTACGATTTTCAACAGCAAATGCGTTGTATCTACATGTTTTGTGGTGTCTGTCCCAGCAGATTCTGTTCGAAGCGCCCAAGGACGAGATAGCATTGATTTTATTTGGTACATCTGACACCGCTAATGACTTGGCGACGGCGAGAACTACGAGAACATCTGATCAAATACGTCGAGAATGATTGGCAGCCCAGTAATACCACCGCCGACTGTACCCTCTTGCAAAAGCTGACGTCGAATGGTGGTTAAATATGTCATTATATTAAAAAATTCCTGTCAAAGAAAAAAAACAAAAAAACACTTAACACTATGAGGTAAATTTTACAAAAAATATAATTTTACAATACGTGATAGTAATAATAATAATAAAAAACAAAAATAAATAAAAATATATTTCTTTCAAAGTAGATAGTAGTTATTGATGCGATAGTTGTTGCTACGGATAGTCCATTATCTTAAGGTAAAAAGGTTGAAATCTGGTTTGAAGTCAGTTGACTGAATCATGTTGTTGTTTTATAATTTGGTTTGAAATCGACAGGAAGTTTACTGTGGAAAATGTTTGGAAGACCATCTATATTTTGCAGTTACACAGAATATATTGTAGCTACCCAAAAACGTTTTTGCCGAAAAGTTTCTCTTTCAAAGAGTTGGATATGCAATTTCAGTTAAATGGTCTTTAATGGATAAATGCAGATATGTAATGTCTGTATAAAATGTAGAAATGCTGAACGTGGAATTCTGAATTGCAGGGGAAAGAGAGACTTGGTAGTAAGAGAATGATATTGTTTATGGATGGTGGGGCACCGTTTGGGGATGACCAGCTTGACGACAACTTAGCCAGTATGAAGGAAGCCCAAATAGACCTTAATGTTATGTAAGTGTGCAGTAATGCTTGTTATAGTTAAAACGGTAGCTTTAAGGGTCATTTTTTGTGTTTAGTAAAAAATCAAAAAAAGAGCAGACGATTTTAATTGATGTTTTGCTTCGGCATATTTCGGTGTAGTGGTATAATAAAAATAATTGTGCGAAATGTTGAAGTTTTTGGATATTGTATACATATTGTCGGGCGCTATGCAGAGAGGAAACGTAAAGGGATCCATTTATTTAGAGATCTGTTTACGGACAAAAGTAATAAGATTAAAACACCAAATATTTTTGCTGTTGCTAAAAGAGGACCGGTACATAACGCGACTGAGACAATGACGGAGAAGATCAAAAGCCAAGTGAGTAAGAAAAGGTGGTACTCATGTGACAAGAACGTGCAGTGATATTGCCCTGAGCTGAAAGTCTGGTTAAGATTTAAAAGAACGCCGCTGAGTGTCCAATTGCGGTCTGAAATTCTACAAATTTATTATTTTGTACAATGGTGTATGTGTTCGCTTCTCACACCGTCATATCACTATATTCAGCAATTGTGTTGTTATAAACAGCTGTACTCTGTTTTAAGAATAAATAATAAATAAAAAATAAATGAATAAAATTTAAGTATAAATAATATAAACTAAAAAAAGAAAGTTACATATCAGGTACCAGCAACGGCCACGTCCAGGAGAAGAAGCAGCGGTCGGGTGATTTCATGCTGAACCACATCCTCTCCAGGGTTGGCGGCGACCCCTACTCCTTCAAGTAAGAACCCCACCATCCGACCTCCACACCTCCCCCCACCCCCCCGGCACTTCTCCTCCGCGGCCCACACAACAGAAGCGGGTAGGAGAGTCCATGCTGAACCACATTCTCTCCAGGGTTGGCGGCGACTCCTACTCCTTCGAGTAAGAACCCCACCATCCGATCCCCCCACCTCCCCCATCCCCCGGCACTTCTCCTCCGCGGCCCACAAAACAGAAGCGGGTAGGAGAGTCCATGCTGAACCACATCCTCTCCAGGGTTGGCGGCGACTCCTACTCCTTCAAGTAAGAACCCCACCATCCGACCTCCACACCTCCCCCATCCCCCCCGGAATCCCTCCTCCCTGTTCCTGCCAGAGATCAGCGGGCGGGAGAAGATGCTGGACCACATCCTGTCCAGGGTTGGCGGCGACTCCTACTCCTTCAAGTAAGAACCCTACCATCCGACCTCCACACCTCCCCCATCCCCCCATCATCCCTCCTCCCTGTTCCTGCCAGAGATCAGCGGGCGGGAGAAGATGCTGGACCACATCCTCTCCAGGGTTGGCGGCGACTCCTACTCCTTCAAGTAAGAACCCCACCATCCGACCTCCACACCTCCCCCATTCCCCCGGCATCCCTCCTCCCTGTTCCTGCCAGAGAGCAGCGGGCGGGAGAAGCTGTTGGACCACATCCTGTCCAGGGTCGGCAGCGACTGGTGCTTCTTCCAGTAAGTGCCGCTCTTTCTCCGCCCTCCTACCACTCCCATCCTTATGTGCCCTCCCGGCAAAATAGGCTAGTTACCGTTCCTCTGCTCCCACGCGTTCTCTTCTCGACCTCCTGGTAGCAGTGTGCAGGAGAAAAAATACCGGAACTCATCTTTAGTAGGGCCAGCGGCGCTCCTATTCCTTACAGTAAGTGCCATCCCTCTGCCCTCAAACGTACATTTTCATCTGCTTCGAAATATTTTATGCGTATTCCAGTTTTCATTTTGTTTTGGTTGCAGAGTAAGGAAGCCAAGCCGAAATCGTTCAAGCAGGGGTACGATAAGGATACCGGTGCGCAGACTGAGCGTACGCGGACGTATCACCTGAACGACGAGGATCGCATGGAGATTGAGAAACAGGATGTGGTTGATGGTGTGTCAGTCATCATTGGCTGGAGTCAGTGACTTCGGGGATTTTGTCAAGATCTACTTTTAGCTAAGTAACGGCTTTGAACTCCAGAGAAATTGTACGGGAGCGTATTAATTCTATTAGAGCCATTCTAGGGCTTTATCCTCGGAAGGGAACTCTAGGTTTGGGTATTGTCCGTCCGTCCGACCCTCCATTGCCGAATGTTATTTGGTACTGACATGTAGGTACATGTTATTTTTAATTTGCCCTTGACCTGTGATATCTATGATGGCTTGTTTGTATAACGAAAAGAAAGAGAGGTCCTAAATCGGAGCTGGTCTAATTTATATGCACACTGTTATATATATTATGGTTTTCTAAGGTGTCATCCATAAAGTACGTGGGAAAAAGTTACATTCAATAAATGTACTTTGTGAATGGCTGCTACCTATATTTGGCAACATTTGCAGTTGAGTTAAATTACATAAATGTTTGTTTGGGCCTCATCCGATCCATTATTAGAAATATTATTTTCTATTTGTATCAAAACAGCTTGACAAGTCCAAAACTCGTATTCATGTTCATTTGAATTCATATTCCAAAATACCTTTTTATCTAGATCCTTAAATTGCAAAAAAATAAAACAAACCTGAAAACGGATAAAGAAAACCGTTCAGAAAAAATGCGGTACTCACCAGAGCCAAATAATTGTTCTCCTGTTCGATGTTTTACGTTTATCTGTCCCTAGTAGTTCACAGCAGTTTTTTCTCTGGAAGATTTTGAAATACCATTAAATTTATATCCAAGTAGCGGATAGAAATTAAGCAGAGTTAATGAAGCGTAATCATGATAATTTGATGTTACGTTATGTATTGATGTGAGCTCAGGTTTGTTAGCATTGGTCATTGTCAATGAAAATTTATTCAAAGCTTGTCTTCCGGATGGGTATCACATAATTACAATTCGGTATTCGGTAAAATGCCAACTTACACAGAATTTATTCGTAGGGCGCCAACGGATTATCTGACCATGAAAAAGGCAATTGGTTTGTAACTTTGTATGTATTTAGGCCAAAATTTTCATAACTGGCCAATAATGTCTCCATACTGTGGAATGCCATTTTCAGATTTATTAGGAAATTACTGATATCCTTAATTAACTTCTGATCTCACAAAATTCATTTTCTGATATCAAGAATTAATATTTGCTATCTGTTATTATATTGTTGATATATCTAAATGTATTTTTGATTTCAAAAATAATTTTTGATATCAACAGCCATTTATTGATGTCAAAAATATTTTTCTATCCCCCGCCGCCCTGCTGGAGGCGGGGGATACAGAAACGCATTGTGTCCGTCCGCCCTTCCTTCTGTCCGTCCGTCTGTTCCTCTATCCGTCCGTCAGTTAACAGTTTTGTTTCCAGACGATATCTCCAACACTAGTAGGCGGATCTAGTTCATATTTGGTATGTTTACAACCAAGATATTTAGATGTGCTTTTAGGGGTTTTGTTCGGATCGAAGTCCATCTAGATCTGTAATTGGACTTGGACTTGGACAAAATTCGGATCTCAACGTGTACTTTGGTTTCTAGACGATATCTCCGAAACTAGTTAGTGGATCCGGTTCATAGTTGACATGCATAATATCCAAGACATCTAGATGTACCTTTTGGGGGTTTTTATAGTATCGAAGCTCATCTGGATCTGTATTTGAACTTAGAATCTCAAAATTCGGATCTCAATGTATACTTTGGACTACAGACGATATCTCCGAAACTAGTGCACGGATCCGGTTCATATTTGATATGCGTAACAACCAAGACATCTAGATGTGCCCTTTTTTGGGGGGGTATATTTTCCGGATTCGGTTGTCATTACGTATGCATAACAACAATATAGTGTATTTGTGTGACTTGGGAAGTTTTTAAGTAGGATCAAGCCAATCGCCTTACTAATTACGCCCACGGTGAGGGATATGGCAATTACTGATTGCTCTTGTTATCTCTAAAATTTATTTGTAGGGATCAAAAATTAAATTCGTGATAGCAAAAATCAAATATTTGTTATCAAAAGCTCAATTTTAAGCTCAATAATTTATTTTCCTTTTTTTTGATATCAAGAATTTATTTCAAATATCATTATTTTGGAATGAGACTTTTTAATTTATATTTTGAAATCTGTAAATGATTTTTTGATCTCAAAAACTAATTTTTGATCTCAAAATCTCAGTCTATTTTTAAATAAAAATTAGAAGCACACATCTGTGAATAAGTAATGATTGTTGCTTGTATACAGAACCTTCCATTTAATTTTCTACTGTACAAAAAAAAGAAACAATTCTTGAGCTCAAAAATTCTGCTGTTATTACTGAAATCAATAATTCAGTTTTTCATCAACAAAATTTAATTGATGATTCGTTGAATTTTATGCAGAAGTGTGGCTCCCTTAAGATTTTTTAAGTTTGTAAATTTGATTTTTCGATCTGTAAAATAAATTTTTCCCATCTTAAGTTCAATTATTGACAGGAAAATATAAATTATTGAGATCTACATTGATTTATTGATATCTTTAATTATATGATATAAAAAATAAGCATTAAATGCTTCAACGGCTTTCCATAGTTTTCATGCTGACTCAAAATGGGTCAATATATACTTTTTACTTGGCGTAACCTGTAAATTGCGAATAAGTGCAGTGTTATTGACTTCTGCGTAAAAACGCACAACTCAACGCCAATATATAAAGAATGAAAAATTCATTCATCAGTCGTGGCGTGTGGGCTATGTTTGCGTTTATGTTATAGAAAATGACTAGCGTTCCAAAATGAGGATGGGGTAGAGGGGTTGCGGGGTAGAAGGGAGGGCGGTGGGGCCAAAGCGTATGTGCTCTATGGATGTTCGTTGTACACCAACTATATTTACACTTGGCTTCCTGGCCACATTTGAATCACATTCAACAACAACAAAAAAAAACGTTAAGTAGAAATGAGTAGAAATGCAGGAATTATTCTGTTGCACTTTGTTGGGATATAAATTCCCATTTCCTCAACCCTTGAATTGAATATGCCTGTCCATAATATTGCACAAATGATCCTTGTTGCTTGGAAGCAAATTTTAAATCATGATTTTATACGTAAAGTTATTACCAATACAGGTTTGATAGTGAAAACAATTTCTCATGTCTGCATAGGAGAGAAAAAGACTTAAAAATCTATACATGTACCAAAGAGAGAAGTACATATATAAATACATAGATACTAATAGACACATACAAAGACGTCCTGAGTACATTGTGGTCCCGCGGCGAATTTACCTGTGTTCGTTTCTCCCTCCCACCAACAAAAGCTGAACAACATCAAATTATACTTCAACCTAAATAACACAGCGTGAACTACGTTGCTGGCCACTTCCGGTATACATTTGATGCCTTCTCCCCTTGGCATAGGTTTTAGTCCCCTGCCACCGCGTAGCGCGGAGCGGGGGACTATAGTATTCGGGTCCGTCCGTCCGTCTGTCTGTCTGTCTGTCTGACGACACTTGGAAGCACAGATTTTTGCACGTAATATTTCAGCCGCTATTAACCCTGGCTTTTGATCGTTGCTACAGTGAAAATACTTATATGTATTGAAGTTGTGCGACGTCGCATTTTTTTCGATTCGACCATAGTTTGTGGCTGGTACCTTGTTATTTTCTATTTTAAAGAAATAAATGCATTTTATGCTTTTATAGATCTTTACATCGAGCAATATACAAAACGAAAGTATCTTTTTCTGCGATTTTATCTAATGTAGAAACAGTTGTCGTTGAATTGGTACGACATCAAATTAAAATGCCATCACACAGCGACGGTTGTTTGGGGCTGTTCAATAAGTACGTACGCACGCGGAAGGGTGGAGCAGTTGTTGTGGAGCGGAGCATACGTTGATATCAGTTTCGCGGGCAGGAGAGAGGGTGGCAAAAATAAGGAAACATTTATAGTTTAAGGGTCATTCATAAAGGACAACCAACAACACATATTTTTCAGTGGAGGTAGTAGAAAAGACACGTGACAAATGTCATTTAGGTATCATCAATAAAGTATGTACGCTAAATCGGACTTCCTAACCCTTCCCGAGCACGCAGAATTTGTAACGTTACCCATAGCCCAACCATCTCCCTCTACGCCCTACTCATCCCCCTCCCCCTCCTCCTTCCAAACTATCCACGCGATGTCCGTTAGTAAAAGGGACGGTCTTAACTGTTGCAGGAATCAGAAGGCATTTGGTCGGTCGTTCCAACGTCACCTGATAGCATTTTTGGAGGTTGGGATGTGACGTCGTTTCTTTGTTGCCCTTTGGTCATTTTCTGGCGTTGATGATCCTACTTTTAAAAGACAAAGGATAGATTGCTACATCGTGACATTATTGACTTAAAATGAATAATAAAATACTTTATTGAACAATTTAAAGTCAATTGCTATTGCAAAACAGTACATAAAAGTGAAATTTCCAGTAGTATGCGGATCTGTTGGCTGCCAGATGCACTCATTAACCCCCTGAATCTGAAGAGTACAAAGATGTAGGATGGGGTGCGATGATACGGCTTTGTCTTGAAACAAGACCGCATAAAACATGATTCTTTACATATTATAAATTAAGTGATTAATGTATAATTATACGATTGTTCATATCCATAATGTATAGGATATTCCATTTTATCCATTTTTTAAATTTCTACGAAGTATAAACTGTCATGTATGTACTTACTGACAAGTTGTTTTGAATCTCCCATTGAAAAACCCCTTTTGTTACCCCACTGTGTAGGGGGTGTGCAAGCGAATACATGTGTACAACAGCAATACAAGTTTAAGTTTAAGGACAGTGGGATTTTGAATGAAGCATACTTATGTAAACCTGTCGGTTTGAGTTCAATAAATAGGAGTGGATTGTGACCACGAACAACAGGGGTAAGGTTTTGTATGGGGTGTAACAACAGAAACGAACACACATTTTTATTTCTTTATTTTATTCACACAGAAGTTAATCTATAGAAAATATGTGCAGTCTATGCATAATATATATACAAACATCCCACTACCCCGACTAATAACATAACATCAAGTACTGTTTATTTTGCCCCTTCACGCTTTCTGTAAAGTTTCTAAACAATAATTATTCATGTTTATATTTATGACATAAATAAACTGACAGCATAGTTTTCAAACACACAGCTGACTTAACTCTTTAGCCCAGTCAATTGTATGCTTATGCTTGTAATGAACGGTTTACGGGTGACTTAACACCTCGCCAGTGACCATTAGCATGTGACACTTTTGCCCAGACATTTGCCTGTTGTAATTGGCATGTTTACGGGTGACTTAACAGCGCGCCAATGACCAACGCAGTGCCAAAGACACAAGTGATCTGACTCTAAGGTCTAACCGTTTGCATGCCCGGTTTGCCTTGCTTTGAATGAGATATCAATGAATTGACCACAAAGTGGTGTTTTCTGCTTCATACTTTATATAAAAGTTTGAAGATTACTTGAACTCTTTTTATGCTTAACAAATACCACCACAACACAAAGTTAAAGAAATCTAATTCCTAATTACCATATAATATGTACAGTATATATAATAGTTATTACAATAGTTCAATGTCACTTTCTTTAATCCAACTGTTGAATGTCTTTGGCCAGTATAGCCACTTTACATTATATCTTTTATTTGTCCGCCCACTTTCTTTAAGCACTTTTTCAGTCCTAAACAGTTCATTGCCTTTCAAGTCCACTTTCTGGAACTCTGCTTGGTAGAAACTGCCTTTTATAGGCTCATAATTACAGTCTTTGAGTCTATAAATAGGCACTATAGTGAAGACCTCCCCTGTCCATCGTTTGTCGTATTTACGTGTAATTTTATTCCTCAAGTGTGTAATTCGAACTTTGCCCCCCTTCTTGAATCTATATCTTGGCTGTTTTGCAGTGACTCGTGCCTTTTGCTAAAGTATGTGCCAAGGCGAACTTCTTCTGCGTTGTCGAGTGTGACGTCATTCGGAGCCATACCTATTGTCCCGTGTAATGTTTTATTGTATCCATCGGCAAAACTATGGAGTTGGTCGCTACACTTGAAGGCAGTTTTATAGGCAAAATACCTGTATATTTTGGACTTGATAGATTTAATCGCTGTTTCGCTGATTGCAGCCTTGTTTTCATTTTGTCCAAATACCTGCTAAATATCTCTGGATTGCATAAGAGATGGCGCGAAGCTCCTGGCCCTTGTCACTTTGTATTCTGTTTGGGTTCTTCCCTCATTAAAGATATCTTTGAATGCTTTGGCCATAGACACACCTGCTTTATCTTTCAGTGGACGTAGCCATAAATATTTGTATCTACCACGACGAGTATATATTTAAACCCACTGTTATCTTCAAAAAGTTTCACCGTATCCATAAGATCAGCTGAGCACTGGCCGTCTATCCCAGCTACCACAATGGGATTTCGTTTACAATGAAGTCTATTTGGTCTCTGCAAGCTGTAGGGTTCTTGTTGTTGTAACTATTTCCTAATTTTGTATTGGCTCAGGTTGATTGTGCCATGTTTTTTCACAGATTGATACAGTTTTTGGGTCCCGAAAAGCTTGCTGTTTTTGATGGATTTATATGTCTTTTAATTAATTTTCCCAAGATGCCATTCTGTTAGCGATGCATACACAAAGGACTAAAAATCAACCAGCACGTACTTATATATCATCCTGGTCTTCGTCCTCATAATCCGATTTCTCTTCCTCCTCATCATCACTATCCCATCTTTTGCAAATCATCTATGGCATGCATAATGTGTTACACCATTGCCCAAGCGTAGTATAGTCGTGATAAGTGTGCTATAGGGTTTTTGGGAACACATTCATATCTAAGGGTTTGAGTTTTATCTGGACCTCTTCTCCTGCTTCATCTTCCTCCATTCCTTTGTCTATGTATTTCTCAACTTTTTTGCAATTCTTTCTCGTCTTGTTCTCGCGCATTAGGCTTTGAAAAACTGGAAGCTCGTGATCCGTGGTAAGTTTTGTTAATTCCTCCTCTATTTCAGCTTTGTAGGAGGTGGCTGACTTTCAGAACGCCAGTGTATGACATGTTGAAGATCGTGGTTATTCTCAAACATTACTCCACAGTCGTCACAAGAAGACCTGTTTTCTGTTGATTCTACTGGAGATTCACAAATATTTGATTTGTGGTAGATCGGCTTACACTCAGTGATTAAGTGATCAGATGTATCTTCTTTTACACTTTTTGGCTCTCTATTAGTAAAAGCGGAGATGTGTTCACGTTGACGACCAATAACCAAATGAGTTGGTAGAATTTTTCTTCTCCTTTTATAGCTTTTGCTGTTGGTGCAAGTAGGTTGGTTTTGAATCGTTCATCTTCTGGAGTTGTTTTTTAGCAGCTATCGTCAGATAACTATATGGTTTCTTAGTTGCTTCATGATACACATTCATAAGCTGCTGTAGGCGACCGAGAAACGTAAACCGCCCGGCAGTTTGTACTTCGTCTTGACCCATGATAGATTTGAAAATAATCAGGTAATGTGTATTGCGTCTCTGAGTAACTGCTCCTTTGCCTTGAGGAAACAACGACTGTGTAATGTTAATACAACTGAGTTACCTGTGGTGGCTACGCTCGGTAAACAAATCAGCTATTCGCTGGTCTTGAGCTGCACGGGACATCTGAGGCCCACCCTGATATGGGTCATGCAATATAGGATAGAGATCATAACCTTTAAAGTTGTGGCAAATGACGGTGGCACGTTTGTTCTTCTTTGAGAAAAGCCATCTATAAAATTCTTCAGTTGTGTTGTCACCGCTGTCACTGTTGATGGATTGGTCAATGCATCGATGGAACACTGCGCAACACGTACGTTAGGGCGTGTTCGTAAGACACGCACTTCGCCTTTTGACAATTCTGGCATTTCTTGGTCTTTGGATCGTGCTAAAGCCATTTCCCACAATGAAACAGGTCGTCTTGACAGCACTCAAAGTAAAAAATGTGTACTTTATTTGTCTTCATCATCAACGTCGATTGTTTTCATGTAGCATTCGTGACCCGATAAAACGTAGTCTTTATGCGTTTTACAGTACACTTCATCATATTTTTGTTCTTTCTTGTGCATTTTTACATTGTCAGTTTGATCGCACTCTGTACATCTGTAACATGTATTACATGTAGAGTAGCCCTGCTCAGTTTCTTTCTTGTGAAGTGAAAAGCATAACAGGCCCTTGAAATATGCAATCACCACAATGAATTCTGTCCCACTTTCTTAGCCGTGGAGCTTCCGGCATAAGGTACGTGGATTGTTGGGTACATGAGCTTCTTTGTTGTCATATCCTTTTTGGCACATATGATAATAATACACTGTACTGAGAAAAGCTGGCATGGGTGTGATGACGTCATAATGGTCGTTGTGATGGTACAAGTAATCTTGTTACCTGTTTCTGGCCCGGAATATATAATGCTGTTAAAGTTTTCTCGCGACAGTATGAAACTCAATAGCCACGCAAACCCAAAACCTGATTAAAACCTTTCGACTTCTTCTAGTCCACCTCAGTATACAGATTTTATTTGGTTAGAAAATACATCTTTTACAAGTCGTTTGCATTTGACTGTGATTAAAACGATCCTCTTTTATTGAAAAGAATTGTATTTCCTGTAACATTAACAAGGCATATTTTTAAATAGATGTTTTGGTTTCGTTATAAAATACAATCATTTAACAACCCAAAATGATTGATAAAAAGTTGAGATAACGTTTGTCATATACCGGGAGGGGGTAGGGATTTGGACAGAGCAGGAGGTACCCGCTGAGCCACGTAAAATAAAAGTTTTCAACACGCTAAACAAGGCAGATGATTAGCGGTGCGGGTGGAGAGTGGGAGCGGGGCAGCAACTACCCAATGCTACACAGAATAAAGTTTTCAACACTCTGAACTCGCAAAAGAATTAACAGGGAAGTGGTGGAGGAGTGGGGTAGTTAAGGGGAAGGAGAAAGGTTGACAGCTATCCGCTTTTGGCGAGGATAAACTACATAGCGTTGATTTCAACACGCTGTGTTGACAAGGTCTGATTTGAGATGCGGTTCAATTTTACAGGCCTAATGTTAAATAAAAGACGCTCTATTGTCTCGCGGACGCGGTTCGATTTGGGAGATATGGTCCAATTCTGCAGGCCTAATGTTATATAAAAGACGCTGTATAGTCCTGCGGACGCGGTCTAATAAGGAAAGCATTGTGTTTGTTTTAAAAATATCGCACTTACCTGAAAAGACTCTCGTTAGTTTTAATTGTTTCCAAAATTTCCACTGCATTTTACTCGTTGTGTTCAGGTTATTAATAGATTCTACATACAACCCGGTTCCATTGTGCGTAAGTACAACAATACGTCATAACTCCTATAAAAGAAGCGTAGAAAACAAATGGAATAGCTGTTGATTTCCGGGGCGGGGGAGGGGCGTAACGTCCAATATATCCGGGTTGAAGTCCGTAGGAATAAACAAACTCAAGAATTGTCACGCACGAGACAGCTAAATTCAGCAATGGCTCAACGCAGAGGGGTGGGAGAGTGGGGCGGGGTGGCAAAAGCTGGGGAATACCATATAATTATAAAAATGCACTGTAAACCACATGCCACCACATGCCCAAAATATAGCATAATATTGGAAGGCCTGAGGTTAAGCAGACTGAAGATGGTTGTGTTGTTATTTTTAATCCCACATATTTTCTATTCAAACCTCTTCCATTCATTTGATATACTTCAATTAAAACGCACTTTTTATTTGATTTTTATGAATAAATAGGAAAAACTGCAATTTTTGCATTTAATGAAGAGTCACTGGCATGCTTATCACTCAGTGGTCTCGAATGGTCCACAGTGGTCCTGAGTAGTCAGGGAGGTATTTGGTTCTCGTGGGTGTGGTCGGGGCGGCATTGGGTTGTCCAGGGTGGTCAACAGTGGTCCTGGGTAGTCAGGGTGGTATTTACATGTCCTTGGTATGGTCGAGCGGTATTTGGTTGCCTCGGGTGGTCCACAGTGGTTCGGGTGGTCATAGGACTATGTAATTGTTATAGGTGGTCGTTTGGTATTTGGTTGTCTCGGGTGGTCCCAGGTGGTCATGGTGCTATGAGATTGTCCTGGGTGGTCGGGGTAGTATTTGGTTGCCTCTGTGATCCCGGGTGGTCAGGGTGGTATTTGTCACATATCGTTTTGTGTATGTTATGAATATATAATCATTTATGAACATATGAACAGTTTATGAACTTTTGTGAACATATGAGCATTTTATAAATATATGGCAATTTGTGAACAAATGAACATTTTGTGTACGTACGAAATTTTTTTAACATATGAACATTTTTTGAACATATGAACAGTTTTGTGATATTATCTATAAGTTTTAACCCCAGTTAGTTAAATTCACGTGCTCTATTGTTTCCACATGTACTTTAGTCCCTGGTATTTAAAATTATCATTCACTGTTGATATTTGTTATCTGAAATCGATCTCAAATGACGGCATTATGACGTAGCTTTACGGTCCTTTTTGGCATTGTACGGTGGAAATATGTGTCGTCAACGTTTGTAATATTTCTACGTTGATCAATATTGTTCATATGAACATGTAAAATATCAATGGTTTTTTTTCAAATATATGTAGTATTATAAACAAATAGTACTTCCACGCGTACCCAAATCCATTACACAAGCATTTTAAATCACATGGGCTATTTTCCCGGTGAACGATCCTAAAACTTATATCTTTACATTATTTTTGTCAGCTTTACAAATAACATGCATATCGCGCGTTCATCTTGTTTCAAGGGGTCAAAATTAGGTGGTGTTTATGTAACAACACATTCCGCGCTGTTAACTAATCAGGTTTAGAAATAAAAAATAAATAATAAAAGAAGTAAGATTTTATGGCAATTTGATAAAAACTGGATTGTGTTCATTGCAAAGTGAGCATTTTGTCCTCACTGCTTCTCTTTAACTGTAAAGCGTGGGGTTCTGAAACTTCACGCAGGGAAAATGCAAATGTTAAATGTGCAACGTCGAATTACTGTTGAAATGTACCAAAACACGGCTAAATTAAACTTCATAAGACCACATAGATCCAACTAGACTGACTTGCTTTTTTCCTTACAAAATGCACAGCCAGTATTAAAAGATCAAAATTAACAACTCCTTTCCTTGCCCTGTATAAAAAAACTGCTGGCAATATTTATACCTACCGCCTAATACAATGCTAACCTCGGTTATGGCATTTTCAGACTAGTAGTGTTCTGGAGGTTAAGGCATATTAGCCAGGGCATTGTCAAATTGTCCTGGAGGGCCACTGAGTATGTAGTATTTTACAAAGGATCCTGGGTGATAATGTGAAATAAATATATGCGCAAAGCTTGTCCACTGATGCATGGGCGTTCTTGCCGCTCTTGTTTATTAAGAACATTTCATTATTTCAAAATCCACAAGACCAGTCGTATTCCTCTGTGCCTGTAGAAGAAATAATTTTAGTGCGGCAGCCAGCACCTCGAAGGAATATCATTGGTTACCTTTTTCAACACACCCAAATTTAAAGCTTACTTAACCAGACTCCTCCGCCCTTTGCCCAGACATTTTGTGAATGCCAGTTCCACATAAGTTGCTTTATTCGTCCCATATTACATCTGTTGTATTCATCTGCAAAGCTGTTGAAATCGAGTGAAATTTTCAAAAAGTTAAATAGAAACATTTAAACTAAATAAGAGTTATAAAATTAAATTTGCATACTGAAATTGTCGTGCAAGATAATTGAATAAAAATATACAAGGGTGGAGTGGTTGAGAGATGTTGTCACATTTTACTGCCGTATTAAAAATAAATTGCTTAAGCAGATAAAATCAAAAGGAGCAAAAACGTTTGACCACTGATGGGAAAATCTGCTAGAGGGGATGCAAAAAGGTAATTCTTTGATTTTAGCATTTTACTAAAATTACAAGGTAGTCTTGTATATATTTGTGTGTGTATAAGAGGGGCTCCGAGCGGGGGTTGAGCAGAACCTATATCCCTGCTAGGATCAGTTACTAAGGAAATGGTACCTCTTTGTTTTTATATTTCAACAATGGAAGTAAAATACCCATCAGTATTGCCAGTAATAGTTTCTTTTCAACTTACAGTGGATGGGGGGAGGGGGGTTGGTGCTTAGACTGTACACCCCAGACTAGATATGTTTCTAAAGAAAGAGCGAGGGCCAAAGCACGCCTGACAAATTATAGCCTTGCTTTTGTTTGTTATTCCTTTCACGTAATTACTTTCATTGGTGTTTTGCTTTGTCATTAAAGATATCTGGTGAACAACCCCCTGCACCGGTATTCGCAAAAGTTAATTGTGTAGTTAACTGTACACCACACAAGGGAAATCAGCTAATTTATCTAAATTGCGCAAACAATTGTTACAAGAATATTTTCCAACATAAAAGTAGAGTTAATTGATGAACTTTCAGAAGTTCTGTTAGCTACAGGAGCATTTACTAGAATTGGTTAACTGTACAGTACTTTTGTGAATACAGCCCCTGGTGACTAATTACTCC
Source organism: Protula sp. h YS-2021 (assembly GCA_949752745.1). Taxonomy (NCBI): domain Eukaryota; kingdom Metazoa; phylum Annelida; class Polychaeta; order Sabellida; family Serpulidae; genus Protula; species Protula sp. h YS-2021. Next base: position 46,416,403 of record OX457030.1, on the reverse strand, counting down.
TTGTAATCATTTAATTACTTCCTGCTTATTACATTTGTCGTTGTTTATGTTATTGCTATTGTCATCGTTATGATTGTTCTTTTCTTTGAGGGCGGAGAGGAGGGTCTTCGTTTGCCCCAAAGAAATCTTTTTCCAAAGGTGATATTCATATTGGTAATATGGCAAAATTTTGGCCATAAATTTCTAATTTCACAATTTAAAATTAAAATCGAACATTTCAATGAGATCTACCAATATTTGTTCATGCCACCATAGCACCACAATTTTTTTCTTTAACAACATTGCGACTTTTCACCTGAAGTTAAGCAGAGTAATCCGTACTGTTTTAAATCCATAAAAATGATGCCTTTCCCTGCATTTTATGCCGCCACAATGCATACTTGAATATGGTTGTGCAAAAATTGAATTCCCATAAAAAACCTGTCGACAATTTTCGACATTGTTTAAGCTCCGCGCTGTTATAAAACAGATGACCTCTGTTATGTATAAACACAGAGCGGATGAATATTTAAAAAATAGTCCCTAGTTTTATTACTACTATTTTTGAGAAAATCCCAGTGGGTCCGAGGAGTGAAAAAGTGTTATGCACAACAGACCAAACGGCCGTAGAAGTTGGATCTTGGACAATAACTTTTAACGCCATAATTGTCCGCTGATCGTCTTCGCATGAACGGTCACTAGGAAGCCTCAATAAAGCTTGTATTTATATGGGCGGTAAAAATAAATTATGATCTGAACATTTAAAAATAAATTTTATAAACTAAATGATTCACCTCTGATAGTTCTGATTCGGGCGTTTCATATTTTATCACAGGAAACGTTTCACGGGGGTTCTGCATTACTCTCGTATTTGTGTCGATATTACTAAAAGCCTAATCCAATACCTCTCCCCCGACCGGCAAAACAAAATTCAACTCCATCTCCCAAATGCATTTCTTAAGTTCTTGCTAGCGATAAACACGATGTGTTGAACTTGAACTGAACACCTAAAAGCAATGAGGTAGAGAAAGAGAGAGAGAGTGAGAGAGAGAGAGAGAGAGAGAGAGAGAGAGAGAGAGAGAGAGAGAGAGACGGGAAAGAGAAAGACAGAGAGCGCGAGAGAGGGACAGAATGGGGGAGACAGAACCGCCAGGTAATATTCCTTGGACCATTCTGTTATTTAGTTTATAATAAAGCTCTCTTTCTTAAGTTCTTGATAGCGATAGACACGATGTGTTGAACTTGAACTGAATTCCTAAAAGCAATGAGAGACAAAGAAAGAGAGAGAGAGAAAGACGGGAGAGAGAAAGAGAAAGACAGAGAGAGAGAGAGCGAGAGTGGGGCAGAATGAGAGAGACAGAACCGCCAGATAATATTCCTTTTATCATTCTGTTATTTAGTTTGTAGTAAAGCTCTCTTTCTTAAGTTCTTGATAGCGATAGAACTTGAACTGAATTCCTAAAAGCAATGAGAGACAGAGAAAGAGAGCGAGAGAAAGAAAGAGAGAGAGAGAGAGAAGAACGACAGAAAGAGAGGCCGAGAGCAGGAATGAAGGGCAGAATAGGTTAGACCGAACCTCCCAAACTGTTTCTTAGTTTATGGCAAAGCTTTTTTCTATTTTTAATGTAAACAAATATTTATAAAACCCCTTCAAACACCCAGTCTTATGAATCAAATAGACCATTTCTCAGAAAACATGGTACGAAACTGACTTACAATGAAAATATGAATGATAAAAAATATCCGTATTTTGGTACAAGTTCAGGGTAAAAGGAAAAAAGTATGCGCGAATTTAACAGACAATTGAAAAAAAGTTTTGAAGAAAAACAAAAACAAGCCTCTTTTCAGATTTTTAGTTTTTATAGGGCTCCGATTGGGTAATTTCGTTATAAAAACTTTTTAGAAATGTAATTCCATCTGCAAATGTAATGAGCCGCAAATGTAATGACGTAAATTAAATTTCTTGCGGTAGTTTTTAGTGGCAATATGACTGTAACTTTAAGCACGACATTAGCTTGACACAACAGTCTACTTTTTATCATTATAATTGCATACCTGAATTCCACACGCTCTTATATGCTTTATGATGCTTTCAAGTGTTGTCCTATCATGATCATGATTTTCAACTTGATTATGTGCTGTTTCTTTTTTGTCACATTCTTCGGCGAAAAGAAAAATAATTCACTGACAAGTGGGGTTGAGGTTGGAGAGAGGGTGTTTGGTCTAGACACTGGTATGGGTGTTTCGCCCAAGTTTTCGCATCATATACGATTTGGGACAGTCACGAACCGAAACTTCCTCAGTAATATTTAACCTTTTTTTAGGTGTTTTCTAACTTTGACTAAAGATCACTGATCCATGAAGAAAAACACCTAGATGTTGACTTACTAAATTTAATTTAACTTAAACAAATTTTCTAAAATGATATTTTTATTCTTGTGAAAATCAAGGTTTCTTTGATTTCTCCAAAGTTTCTGTGCATAAAAACAGTTCTCTCAACTTAGGTTTTATCTACAGCCACAGACATTGGCTTTGGTCAGAAGAGTTTTTGAATGCACTCATTTAGTTGGTCAAAATCATATGTCATAAATAACCAGCAAAGGAAATTTGTGACTACTTCCTTTAAAAGAACAAAGAAAGATGACGTATTCTGAGGAGGGGGTGAGGGCATGGGCTATGGCGTATTCTGAGACGGGGGTGTTGGCATTTTACTATGACGCATTCTGAGGGTGAGCATGGGTGACGGCATGGTGCTATGGTGTATTCAACAACGCTCAGAAGCAAGCTGTCTAATGTTTCAAATTTTCAAACTACAAGAAAAAGTGCGTTAAATATTGGCATATTGTCATTAAGGGGACCATGCAGCATGTTGCCATTAGGGGATCCTGCAGGTAGTGTTATTGATGGGATTCTGCTGTGTGTTGCCATTAAAGGGATCCTGCAGTGTTGTAAAAGTTTAGAAAGAATTTCTGTTTAGAACAAATTTTTCAAAACAATGCAAATCGGCTTCGGCTCGATATGTTTTTCACTGAGAAAATATCGAAAAAGTCACCAGCAGGTTTGAGCCGATTTTCTGAAAAAAACACGATTTTTTCCTCTTGGGCATGGCACTTTCTCAACCTCACCCCACCCCTTCTCCAGTGCCTTTTACAGTGATTTTTACAATGATGAAAATCGTAAACTAAAAACCCTCTAATTACTTTCTTCCTAACTTCCCGTTACTGTTTTGCCAACTGACGGGTTTTACTTTCATAAGAAGAATATCTACTGTCATATTAGTTCGTTTTGAAATCTGAGAATTCCTTTTTCTTTTCTCATTATGTAACGAGAACGTACACAATTGGAATTGAAATAATTGCTTTAACCCCTGGAATTAAGTAACTAATGTCACTTTGATTTGTCACATAAAAGAATTCAAAAAAGAATTTTAGCTTCAAAATTAGTGGATTACGGTTTTGCCTCGAGAAACCCAATTTCTCTCCTACACACTATGGATCAATGTGGCTAATGTAACTCAGTAAACATTGCAACGTTCGAACAGCGTTTGGTTTGGATATGGAAATCGAAACATCGCATACCTTACAACGTTGGATAGACGTTCATCATCCGACATCTTTCAAATGGAAGCTGCTTAGACGTCGGGAAAGCGACGATTCATAGACCTCGAGACAATTATGAATCAAAAACGCCGTTTTGACAGCCACAAGCATAGTGTGGTCATGCGTCATCACAGTACATTGCCCTTGGGTCATCCGGTACTGCAGCATATGTATAAAGTTGATTTCCATTCGAAATTTTTCCAATAATAGCTCGGAAATGCTCATATTTTGCGTCCTTGTTTCGGGCTGTTCAGAAGTCACCTTTCACGGCTGCCATGAGCGATAAATGAGGACGTTGTTTTTGGTTTTACATCCAGGCAGGGTCATCTTGATTCAGATCTGGGGGATAAAAATATCTGCTGTTGCTATAATAAGTGGGCTTTCTCAGCAGTTGTGAAGGTGGAAGCTGAAAGTGGTGGAGGAGGGGGACGAGATTCTCCACGTTGGATTTTCCTTCCACCTGACAAAATTTATTGCCTCCAGTTACCACCCTTTAAAGCATGCATATGACTTTATTCTCTTTATGGCCAATTTGTTTACCTGATATTTTTGTTTTTTCCCTTTATCCTCATTTGTGCGTAGAAGTGGTAACGCAGTCATGGCTTTATATAACATGGCTGAGAAACAGAAATAGGAGTGAATCCAGTGGAGTGGCCCGAGTGGGGATCTGGAGAGGGGGCGGTGGTATGGTAATGATGACGGCTGGAGCGACAGTCTCCAGTTTAAGATTGAGTATCCTGGGGTTTGGTGCGAACGGGGGGAACAATGGTACAGAAAGAGCTTGAAGTAGGGATAGGAATACAGGGTAAGGGGCTGGGGATAACCTTCCGTGGTTAACAGATTGTGCTTGCCCTTGGGTCGTAATGTGAAATTTATTGCAACACGACATCCCCCAGCCTCTTCAAAGCATTCGAAAGTTTTATTGAAAACTAGTTTTATAATTCAAATTCATATCGGGTAATCAGCCATTAAAATAAGATGTTTAGCTCTGAAGCGAATCAAATGCACAGCAAAGAAATCACAGCTGTTTATCGTCGAAACATAAACAAACACACATGAATAGTTTATTTTATTATTTATTTAAATCATGACACAAGAAGGTTACACATTTTCTACATCAGTGGGTTATCTCTTAATAACATTTCAAAATTGAAATCTGTTTGTGATTGATGTCGGTTAATATACCTCGAAAGTTATACTACAGACAACAACTTTTTATATTGATTTAATTAAACATTTTCATAGCTTTATTAATTCTAAATAAAATACTGATGGATTGAAAACAATGTACTTCAATGAGTATGATTTTAATAACAAGTATATGAAACATCCAACCTCTACTTATAACAATTATAAAACGCCTAGTTCAAAAACACCTCGTATTCAAACATGCTTTGTCCCAGTGTCACGTTATAAATACCTGTTTGATCTACAACCCTCCCTTCCTGCTTCTTATCCCCCACCTGGAGAAAAAGAAACTAAGAAACTGGATGTGTGTTATAGGCGTGTGATTTGGGTGAATCCGCATTTTTTTTACCTCAACGGTCTTGCTCAAGGTCAAATTGAAGTCAACGTTATCTTTCCTAGAAAACATCTTCTAGTGTTTCAGTGAGCGGAGCCTAAAATGTTTTACATTCACCTCAAAGGTCAAGGTCAGAGTGAGGTCAAAATAGGGTTCATCACGACAAACGGCTCAGATACTTTTTTGAACACATAAACGTATTTAGTAAGGGGTAATACTGTATCCGCAATCTTGACTTTGAAGGTCAATGTCAAGATTGCGGCTCATTTTCAACCCTTTGGGCCAAAACGACAACACAGAACGGGCACTAGGTGACAATGATGCTTTCTGTCATAATCTAACACATTTTCTTTTGTAGTTTCTACAAGTGGGTCATCTCGCTATCTAGCGGAATTCCGTCTAGTTGAGTATGTTTTAGCTATTTTTATACGGATGGGTTTGCGAAGGCGTTTGCTTAGTTTATTCCGGTGTGATTTGCCAATATCTAGGTAAATAGCGGGCGTTTATAGGATATTGAATAGAAGTCAGGGATCTCAACTAGCAGTCAAAACGGTCTTTTTTTGACGTTGTGCAGACAAGAGACTGATATGTCTACACATCTTGTGAAAGAAACGTTATATAAGCGTTCTACAAGCGGCCTGGCTATCTACACACCACAGCTGAACTGAACCTCTAGTTTTTCTCGCTCATTTGCATATAACTAAATCTATATCTGTCTGTATATATAATTTGCCAATTCTAGCATCAGATTACATGCGGAAACGATGTCATTTCGTCGCCATAAGTCAGGAAGAAAAACAGCCTTGTTATCATCCAAAATCATCACCAAGCCCTCCTGGCGCAGCTTCTGTCCAATTATATTTCTTGATAACTTGATCAGAGCATGAACTGTCTTCGTATCATGAAAATAAATATGCAATTTTTAATTAAAAAAGACATGAGACCTGTCTTGCTTCTGTATCATTATTTCCGTTTTGTTATGTTGTACAGTACCCACTGGTGATCGGTTAAAGAAAACCTTCTCAGAGCCTTCCGGGTTAATTCTGTTTTATTTTGGGTTTTAGCGATCCAGCAGGGATGAGAAATAAATTATGGTTTTCCTGGCTTAACTTGAGACCTTACGTATCAGTAGTGATTTTTTAAAGGATGGATTGAATAATACGTAAGATATTTTTAAGCCCCGTATAGTATAATGACTTTTTCAATGACACGATTTCAAAAGGATACCGAGATATTTAATTCACCTACAGAAAACGCATGTTTAGATTAGATTACATTAGAATATACGGTCTACTTCACGCCAATCTATGTCTTTCCTAGTAACTTAAAAGTAAAATCTTATGCAAATGGACGTAAATGAACATAAAACATGGAAATGTCTTGGAGAAGTGTTGTGCTAGGACTGTTTTACGGGTTTGTGTTAAACGCAACTGTATCAAATGCGCGTAGTTATCGTGATGATAAAATCATTGGTAAAGCCAGAGTTCCAGTATCAAGGGAAAACGAAGTAATTATAGATAATAGAAGAGCTGGACCCGAAACGCGCATGGAGAAAAATCAACTGGAGCGGCCAATAAAATTCGAAACGGTAGCAGACTACGCGAAGCACTATCAACCATTTCGCTACTCGCGGAAAGGTGAGCGAGAACTGAGTGCATACATAGAAAAGACGGGAAATATCAAGGCTACGAAACCTACGCACCGACATAAACGCCAGACTCCCGTCTCCACACCAGTGTATACAGATGTTTATAGAAAGAGGTTATTGGATTACCACAATGAAGTTAGAAGACGCGAAGAAAACGTTTCGAACATGTTGAAACTGGTGAGTATTTTGAATATTGATTTTCGTTTAGAACGCAGCAAAAAAATCCTTTTTCGGAAATTAATGTAGTCGAGCTGTCGGGAAGGGGTTGGGAGTAGGGGAGGGGCGGAGAGAGGAGATTGCTGAGCCATTCAGGATAACATAGTTACTTCTGACTACTGGGGGAAGAGAGTAACATTATTAACAATATTTTGGTCTCGATATTGCTAGAAGTCTTTGAGACTTTTGTTGGACTTTTCAAGCATTATTGTGATTGATTCCTATTTAGACATACGCTAAAATTATTACTTTTTTAAACTGTAACCTGTGAGAACTTCAAGTCCTTCAAATTTGGTTAAGATAGATAGACAGATAGATAGATGCATAGATAGAGATATATATAGATGCATAGATAGATAGATAGATAGATAGATAGACAGATAGATAGATAGATAGATAGATAGATAGATAGATAGATAGATAGATAGATAGATAGATAGATAGATAGACAGATAGATAAGAGAGAGAAAGAGAGAGAAAGAGAGAGAGCTCCTGGCCATTTTGTGGCAACCTGCGCTACTTTTTAAAGAGCTTTTCAATCGATGTCCATTTTATTTGAACTGATTATCTGATGATCCTTTATCAATCCATTGGCGAGTTGACAAAAACTGATGGGATTTTGTACATTGTTGCATCTTAATTTTGCTGATATCTTTGGTTAGAGAGTTTCATATTAATTGCTTCTCTGCAGGTGGCCATGTCTTTGGACATGCTGTTTCTTTTTTCAGTCTTTATTTCCCGTCTTTAGTTTCCATTAATTAGTTCCCGTCCCTATTCCTGCACTGCATTGAACCAATTAGAGAAACTGCCCCTTTTATGCCGCAATCACAGTTTGATTCTAACATGAAGAAAATTGTGAAAACTTTGCCCCCTTTCATACCTTGCGAATCAGGGTACTTGGTTTCCAAGACATATGGACAGTTAAGGTACTATAAGTATACAGAATCCCGACAACAATACTTTCGATTTCCATGAAATTTTTTTATGGAGAATGGCAAAACTTTTTGAATAGTGTTTTCGCTTTTATTAATGAGTATGATTTAAATATATTTAAACACCAGGTAAAGCGAAAAGCATTTTGGAATGAACTGGATTTGTCTTTGAAAACTGGCGAATCATTGGGGAGGTTTTGTGTTAAATGCACTTTCCATAAACTTTTCTGTGTGACTTTATACCATTTTTAAGGTTTGGAACGAAACGTATGCCAAATACGCCCGTGATTGGTCAATGACATGTGCTGCGACTTTGGACAGGAGCGGCTTCCCACATGGCAAATACCCTCCGGATGATGACTTCCTGTCACAAAATACTGACTTTCGCATTCTAGAAGACTGCGAAATCTCTGCAGCGAGTATTTTTTCTGTAAGCAATCGGTATCCTCCCTCTCTCAGGTCTTCCCGGGAAAGGTAAACTTGGTTTTGGGTTTGGGTGGGTGGATGGGTGGGAGGGGATGCATATATCTTATATGCGTACATGTATGTTTTCGTCAATAGGCTATGTCATGAATTAATTAATTTTAATCTTTGGGTGATACTTTTACAATTAGAGTTACCCCCAAGGGGTGGGGCATTTGGTTTCAGATGTGGTACCATGCGTATCCAAAAGAAATATGTAGAGAAAGGGTAATTTTCAGGCCACACAAAAGGGGTTATTTTTGATGTACACTCCACGTTTGGTGAAAAGGGGTATACTTTCAAAACTAGCATCCCGCGTTCAAGAGACGTTTTAAAAAGTCATGGACACGCATGGGCTGCTTACCCCTTCTCCCCACCCATCCGAGAGGGTTACGTATACTTGCTGTTTCCATTGGTTTCCAGTGGTCAACCATCATCCAAGACTGGTATGAAATGGAGAAGCCATTTTATGACCATGACACGGGACATTGCGACGATACGAACCCTGGCAATCCATCGATGACCTGTGGTCATTACCTCACGGTAACCCTGATCTACATTCCCTTTTTATTGGGTTCGACTTTTCGTGTAACACTTAGTTGATGTTGGCTTAATTAGATCGCGTTAAGGTAAAGTACGTTAAACGTTTTCGTGAGGTCTTATATAGAGCAGTCTTTCAATCTGGTCATCAGCTTTTAAGTATTTATTGATTACGGTGCATAATGTTAGTGTAGACTCTAATATTGACTATAAACAAAATATGATAAACCTGTATGCTAAAGAATTATCTTTAAGGCCAAGAAATGTGAATTCGTAGTATAACGGAACTGTATATGCAACAGCGAAGCCTTAGGCACTTATTTTGGTTGATATTAAGTATTTCAAATATGAGCAGCTTTAAATTTAACAAAGTTCACAACATAGAAGTAATAATATCTCAACAAAGGTCAGTACGAAATGAATTTGACATTTGTAGTAACAGAAATAACCTGATTTATGTACATCTGGAAGTTGAACAAAATATTCCTGTTGGGATAATTACCAATAGACGCCCACAAACTCGATATATTTCACCGAGACGTTTTCGACCACTTGAACGAAACAACAAGCCAACTATAAAACATGTAAATTTGTAAATCCTGGAAGTGACTGAAACTTGGATCCAAGATGATGATGTGTGGAGCATTAAGGAATGCACCCCTCCGGTTTTACCATGGTCAATGTTAATCGTCAGGGTAAGAGAGCAGGTGGAGGAGTGTCTTATACCATCCATGATTAAAACTGACATCGTATACGAGTCATTTCAGTTCATGATTTCAAAGATAAATAATTTAGATGGCGCTTTGCGAGTTTTTGTGATTTATCGACCCCTATTCTTTTCACTAGACTTTTTTTTTACGCGTTTGAGTCATTTTTCAAAGAATACTACCTGATTGGCTGCCAATACATTATTATTGGAGATTTCAACATTCATATTGGCAGTCTTGAATGCAGAAGTGCGCTGAAATTCAACGAATTTTTTTAAACTTTCTCTCTTATTCAACATATCAATTTCTCCACTCACGAAAGAGGAAACACACTTGATTTATTGATTACTAAATCAACTAGTCCAGTTATGCAAATAGAAAGTTATGCTATTAACTGACCATTACTTAATAGCATATACCACATCATTAAGAAAGCCTGAGCGTAGCACTTAAATCATCTCTTACAGAGACACAAAATCATTCAAATCGACAAACTGAGGATGGATATTCTTGAATCGGACCCGTGTTGTAACGTGGAATCGCTTAGACGAATTTGTTCACTTTGACGTGATCCCTTGATAAAGATGCTCCCGTAAAGCAAAGAGCTCTACGACTAAAACCAAGAGCTCCATGGCACGCTATGTCTGTTACTATTTCCAGATTATAAATAAATAAAGCAGAGAGAAAATACGGAAAGACTGGAGCCTTTTTTGACAAAGCCGAATACCTTCATTAGCGAAACATAGTCACGAAAACCGAGCGAAAAGCCATTCAAGACCGTTATTTACACGAAATTCGCGAAAACAAGAATAACTCGTCAAAATTATTTAAGATTACAGACCGTATTTTACATCGTCGTGCAGAAAACCCTCTTCCTGAAACAAACTCAAATACTGAACTTTGTAATATTTTTGGACAGTTATTTCAGTCTAAAATTCTTAAAATTCGCTACAATTTTGGCAATGAGCTGGAAAGTATGTACATGAATAATGCCACATAAGGAAATCCTAATTTTAGTTGTTTCAATTCGTTATCGGTCGAAGATGTGAAATAACTCATAACTAAAGCACCCACAAAAAGCTCAGTGTTGGACACAGTGCCGATTAATCTAATAAAATCGTGCTGCGATGAGCTATCACAGATTATACAACGGACAGTTACATGTCGTTGAAAAATGGTATAATGCCAAAATCCCTCAAAGAAGCTGCGGTTTTGCCATTTCTGAAAAAGCATTCCCTAGAGCATACTCCTCAAAACTATTAACCAGTTTCCACACCCCCATTTGTTTTAAAGCTTATAGAAGAAGCAGTTCTAAACCAACTCAATCCATATTTTGAAGAAAATAATTTAGACGAACCTCTATAATCCGCTCATCGAAAATTACATAGTACGGAGACAGCATTAATTAAAATCACGAACGATATACTCTTTGATGTTGATAGTCACAAGTGTGTGTTCCTCGAATTGCTGGTCTTATCGGTCGCATTTGATACGTGTTGCATTAATGTTCTGGTAGATCGTCTGTGGATGAGTCATGATGTAACAGGTAACGCAGTGAAATGGATCAGGTCTTACCTTACCAATCACTCGCAACGAGTTACAATTTCTGATGAATTCTCTGACTCCCTGCCTTTAATTTGTGGTTTTCCACAAGGATCCAAGATTGGACCCCAGTTTTACAGGCACTACACTAGTCAACCGCTTAGTCAAATTATCCTCAAAATCGTACGACGCCATTTTTATGCTGATGACAGCCAGCTTAACAACTGTACAAGCATTTATTCTCCTGATGAACAGTTGTCGTCTGTCCGAAATCTTAAGTTAGCCATATCTGATGTTTCAGACTGTATGTATGCAAACAAAATGAACGTAAACCAAAACAAAACAGAATTTTTAGCTATACGTAGCAGGTATCATCCAAATAAAATCGAGATTCAGTCTTTGTGGGTAGGAGAAAACACCATCAAAGCAACGACATCGGCTATAAACCTGGGTGTCCTTTTTGATAATGAACTTACTTTCAGGGGACATATCACAGCTGTTTGCAGGTCCTGTTGCATCGAACTCGGTGCCAGTTCTAAAATATGAAAGACATTGATTCACGCTCTTCTTCCGTCAAAAATTGACTACTGCAATGGCCTCCTCGATGGTTTACCACAGCTTCTGATTCACATAATGCAGAAGGTCATGAACATGGCTGCGCGTATCATAACTATTTCGCCCCGCAGAGCTCATACTACATTGGCTACCAGTACCTTACCATATCGACTAGGAAACTGTGCTGCTTGTTTTCAAATCCATGAACAAACAAGGCCCTGAATATATTGCGAATCTACGTCTGCTATATCAACCAAATTATCACAGCAAAGAAATAAACTGATTGAACCAAAGTACAACCAAGAGACATATCGACGTAGGGCTTTCTCCAACTATGCTCCTAGACTCTGGAATATTATACTTGAAGAACTTAAGGCAATACTTCTTGGCATTATTCAAAAATTTTTTAAAAAACTTCCTGTTTAAAAAGGCTTATAATTTATAATTTATCAGTATTACATTCTGCAGTATTTAAAGTCCTATAGTTCGTAATTTATCAGTATTATTATCTAGTATTGTTTTAGATTTACCTGGAACAAATGAATGAAGAGCGTTTTATTCTGTTCATACTGGAATATTAGGTGACAAGCATCAGGTTTTAGTAAGCTGTGTTTTAGGCTGCAGTTGTTTTGTTAAGTGTAACTATATATCTGCTACGCTATGACACTGCTTTTAGGCTAAATAGCGAAATTCGAAATAATAATAATAGTATTTTTGACAAGAAAATGTTGGCCTGCTAAAAAATGTGATCATTTTCACTGGTCAATAATATCTTCATGTCACTGTTTGGTTAGTCCCCCTCCGCCGCGGCACGGGCGGAGCGGGGACTCAGAAACGCTTGTTGTCCGTCTGTTTGACCGTCTGTCTCACCGTCGGTCCGTCCGCCCGTCCGTCTTTCCCCCACCAATGCTCCCACATTATACGCGCGATTACTTACTCACGTTTCACTGCAGGCTTTTAATTTTTGTGGGAAGTAACAACATATGTTGGAATTGTGCGACCTGCGGCAATTTTTGAATTTGACCAAAAATTGACGTAACTGTGCAACCTCAAACTTGACCAAATTTTTTGTTTGTTTGGGCACGATGTCCTCACTTTTGTAATCGAGATTTCTCAGTCACCTTGAAACGCAGGTTTTTAATTTTTTGTGGAAAGTAGTAAAAAATGTTGGAGTTGTGCGACTTGGGGTTATTTTTGAATGTGACTAAAAATTGACGAAACTGTGAAACTTTAAACTTGACCAAATTTTTTGTGGGGTACTGTGGGAGCACTTTTGTACACACAATTTCTCTGTTATTCTGCACTGTAGCGTTTTGTCTAGCGAAATTTTATCTAGCGAAAGACTATATATTGAAAATGTTCGATTTGGAATTGTTTTTGGATTTGACTAAAATTGACGAAACTAAGAAACTTCTAACATTACCAAAATTTTTGTTTGGGGAGGCACGATGCTTCCACTTTTGTTCACTGACCAAAATCCCGTCCATCACCCTCCTGCTGCTTTACGTGCGAATCCGTTGTACTGCTCCCCTTTTAGACATCTTTCGGCAGGGTACTAAGATCAGTGCCATTGATATACTTGTTATATGACTTAAGTTGCTGGTTGATTACAAATAATTGCAACAGCGATTGATTTAACAATGAAAGCTGCCGTTCAAGTTCTTTCAACAATGCAAAGCAGCTGGAAGCAATTTTTAAACCTTAAAGTTCGATGCTGCTTTTAATAAATCACATTACAGATCACTGTTTCTTTTCGTCAATTCGAATATTTCACTACATGAAGAAGAAAATAAAGTCCTTATTACTAAAAAAGGGCTCATTTCAAACTCACTAATTCGGATATAATTTTTAATAGTTAAAAACGGTTAAAACCAATATTAAGGCATGAAAATGTGTGCTTATAAATAGAATAGCTTGGTGACATATATTAAATGAAGTTGTTTTCAGTGACAACATCATGCACTTTAAAATGTGTTACAAATCGAATTAATTTATTTTTATTGTTTGTTTTTAGATTGTAGCAGCAAAGGAGGTGGGCTGTGGACACAGCATTTGTAATTTCGACGGTAGCAATTTTGTTTTTCTGGTGTGCAATTACAGATCAAATCCGGATCATTCTAGGTAGGTTAAATGGTCCCTGTCTACAAAACAGCGTTCTCCTTTGGTTTGTCTGTTTGTTCCTCCGTTCGCCATTCTGTCCAACTTAATATTTAATATTTTCAACGCGAGTTTTTTAAACTTAATAAGAGGTGTCTTAAATTTTATTAATGAAAATTATAAAAACTAAACGTGCAATGTGATGTCGCACATTTATTTAAAAACTCAACAAAGCTTTAGAAAAACAAAAGCAATATTCATTATTGATATCTGTGGGCCAGATGATCCGACCGTAATGAGTGCAGTTGGTTTTTTCGTGCCCTGTTTGAACACTTTTGGCTTAAAATAGGAATTTTACCAAACAACCGCGGCCGTATTCACAAAAGTTAACTGTGCAGTTAACTGATTCCGTTAACTGCTCTTTTGACAACCAGAATATCCGAAAGTATATTAATAAATTTACCCTGTTTAAAAAAAAATCCCCCTAAAATTGTTTGCGTAATACATCCAGATGCACCGATTTTCGCTTCTAGGAATGCAGTTGGCCGCACAGTTAACTTCTGTGAATACCGGTGCAGACGTTTGGGTACTGTTTACCAATCAATTAATAAATGAGTCATTTTATTTTGCTGAAAAATTCAGATCCGTGGCCCTGTACGAGCAAGGGCCTCCCTGCTCAGCCTGTCCCAAGGGATATGAAGCCTGCGATAATGGTCTATGCACAGAGTTCTTGCCCGACCCCTTTTACGAAATGACAGCATTTTCTACTAAATGTGACACCGTTGCAGGTCCGTATATATATATAAGGCTGTTTTAACGTCATAGCATACCTCTCTTGTCACTGGCTCTACCTTAGGCGATGCAAAGAAAGTTGGGAGGGTGATTTCTTTTAAAAGACGTCAAATTGCTTGATTTATATACATAAACTACTCAAAATTGTCTATGGACTAAGAAGAAATTATATTACTTCTTTTCGAGTTATTTTCTTGGGTCTTTTTTCATAATATTGGCCTAGTTTACAGCATAGCTTTTCCAACCCTTTCCTTTTTACATGCTTTGATAATTTTTCTGCTTAATTAAAATACAAATCAGCGAAATAGAAAAAAATCCACTGAATATGGCATAATTTTGGGATATGTAAAATACTGAGATTCAGTTTAATATAATTGCAATGACATGGCGGTAGAAACTTTGTTTTTGTTGATGCAGATCCGGCAAATACAAACATAGTCTTAGGTGATAACGCAGGGGGTACGTCCATTTGCACTTCCTCCATCGAAAGTGCCACCTGTGACCTTGCCATTGATAGGCAATTTGGATCTTCTGCAACAGAGTGGCGGTTTAACGGCGGTTCAAATTAAACAGAAGCGCATCTCAATCATTCAAATTAAGGCTATGCGCATTTCTATAATTTAAATTAAAGAAAAACATCTCTCCATATTTAAAACAAAAGAGAAGCATAGCTCAATAATTCAACTTATACTGTGTTACATATCCATAATTCAAATTTAAGAGAGGCAGATATCCTTATTTCAGATTAATTAGATGCACACTTCAATAATTTCAATTGAAGAGATGCACTACAATAATTTTACGCCTTGGGACTTCACTATAGCCACTGAAGCGTAACCCAGCTGCTATTATGCAGACAGACAGTTCCATAATTGTTATCTATCATTCAAAACGTGATTTACAGCTAAATAACAAGGATCCATGGAATTTATGTGTGGTAACATATTTTTCGTTGGATTGATTTTTTCCGTTCTCGGTTTGGTGCTAACATCCTTTCTGTGCTATCCTCTCTACAGAAAGAAAAAGACCAAAACAAAATACACCCTCTTAATTATTTCTCATTTAATGACAAGAAGCTTTTGCTTATATTTCAGGAACTGAATCAGAAACGAACCCTGACGCAACCACGGCTTCTACTACAGAATCTCCCTGAGAACGAAATATATAAGGCTATGGAATGCCTTCCCTATGGGGTGGTGGAATCTTAAGAATAAAACCACTGCGTTCTGTTTCTTGCATGTCGTAAGAAGCGACTAATCGGAATTTCTTTCTTTCTAACTCTTTTTTAATTATTTCCGTATTCTTCCTTCTTTTTTCCACTTATTTCTTTAGCAAGTGCGTCCTAATATACGAGTCCTAGTTGGTGAACGGGACGTAACAAAAAAATTCTTAGTTCTTAGTTGTAGTAATATTTTTTCCTAAACTTGTGGAACGCTGCTCATAAGCCCATAAATACTCATAAACTGCCAGTTTTGCTAAATGTCAAATATATATATATATATATATATATATATATATATATATATATATATATATATATATATATATATATATATATATATATATATATATATATATATAAAGAAAGAAAGAAAGAAAGAAAGAAAGAAAGAAAGAAAGAAAGAAAGATAGAAAGAAAGTATATAAAGTGTAAAATCAGGCAGATTACAATCTGCCTGAAATTTTCCACCACGCACCTTTAATTATGGTCCACCACGCAAATTTTCCACCACGCACATTGTGAACCGAATACAGTTTACATGTTTTAAAGTGTACCAGCAGCACTTCTTTCTTATCAAAAATTATCTAATTTTCTTCTGTTGTTTTTGTTTGTTTTGAACCCATTGAACTATCGTCGGTGGGTTATTCTCATTAATTTTGGTTAAAAATGTACATATCTGTGTGTGTATGTACGTGTATGTGTGTGTCTGTTGTGTAAAGCATTCCAAAATGCTACTCCTCCTATGTTACTGGACTTATGTTTCGAAATTTTTCCTGGCTAATTCTCGACACAGTATGATTGTTGAGAGAATTTCCTAAATTTCTTCAGGTTTTTTGTCAAATTTATGAAAATTAAACAATTGCTACTTCACAGAAAGACCACAGCCGGTTACGCTGAAATTTAACAGAAATGTTCCTGCATCATTTTTCTGTTGTTGTTTGGCCAAAAATGGTCCAATATTTCCCACAATGGCCAAATTGCAGACAAATCACAATGTACTTCATGTTTCTTCACCAGTCTTTGGGCGTTGGACTGATAATCGCGAGGTCGAGAGTTCAAGCCCCGCTCAAGAAGATTTTTTAATTGCCTCTCTTTATCGTTTTCTCAGGCAATATTTATTGGTCTGCTTCCCAAAGAAGTGGTTTGTGTTGCCGCATGCAAAGAAAGAGGTTATGGCTTCAGGACCCGCTCCAGGCGTATTTTTTCATTATCTCTCTTCATGCGTTTTACACACCATAGTTACAGTTCTGTCAGAAGCGTATGAAGACCCATACTCGATTAAGTTTCTTTCTTTCATTCTTTAATTTTTCTTCTCTTTCCAAATGGGCAAAATACCCAAGAACATTCTAGCTCTTTCTGGTAATTTTCCTAGCTTTAGGGGTCTAGACTGAATTAAAGGATTATTAATTAATTAATGCATAAATGGTCCAATCAATTTAAAAAAGCAAATATTTAATTGTTTGCAAAGTTTGATTCGTTGTTTCATATTGTGTTTTAAGATTTGTTTTTAGCAATAAGGGCTATGTATTATAAGTGCGATAATCGAAAATATATGCATGTTAAATTCCTGGCCTTTTAACATTCTTATTTACGTGTTAAAACGTGACCATAAATTGATGCACAATTTATGTAAAGTATACGAAAAAACTTTACTTTTTTATAATTCCGGTGTTTAAAATGTAAATTGCGATTTGTACTGAAACTTCCTAATTAGTTGGTTATCGCTATGACGTGTTTTAATATTTTTAAATATTTTTAATCTTTAGAAATAAAGGATTTTTGAACCATCTTCAGTAAAAAGTTATCAAAACTGTCATGAAATAAGGTTAAAATTACAACCGGTGGTCGTTCTTGCATCTTCACTAACGTGTTAATTATGAAAATAACACTTTTTGTGTTTGAAATTCAAAACGTCATATCAGTGATTTGACTTATTTTAGAGGAATTGAACTATGTCAGTGATATCCAGCATTGAAGGACATCATTTTTGTTGATGTTAATGCAAACAAATGTCATCTTACATGTTATTAATAAAAGCCGCATTATCGCATTTTTACTTAAATCTAAAAGTACAACTTTCGTTAATAATTATTTATGATAAAACAACAACTTGTTATTGGAAACATATCATTTAATGCTGATTTGATTATTTTCTCATATCCACTATGTGAAGCATCAGGATCTTGCTTGAAATATAACCAGATGTAAAAGCGACATGTACCAAAAAGTTTATCCACTCCTTTTCATGCGTTTGTGGTCAAAATTGAAATTCATTACTATATAATGACGACTATCATTTATAAAACTTTCAGCGTGGAATAACTTTAAATATTATTAAAGGATTAAGGAATCTGTTTACTAAAATACCGAGTTTGTTTCACTACAATGAATCCTATGTATATACAATATGCGATTTATAAGGATTTCTATTTTATAAAAAAATATTCCAGGAGGGAGTAAATTCAAATAGTACTACAGGATTAAATAAAAGGTTTACTAAATATCAAGTTTGTTTAATTTAAATTTGGGATATCAATCCACTAAACATAATTCAGTTCTTTTTGCAGTTCTCAAGAAAATTTCTATTGTTTGTATTGTTTAAACAACACATAGTATTACCTTCATCTTCGTCTTCACACAGAAAATCGCATATAAAATCCAAGGCAGCTGGTGGAATATTTTCTAATGATTGCCCAAGTAATGTGTCCATGGTCGCTCGGACTTTGAGCAGTTACTTTGCTACTTTTAATTGTACTTGCGAATAACAATGTCGTGAATAGGAGAAGCCTGTACATATTGCTTTTATAACTCGACTTTATTTTCTTGCAACAGAAATATATCCAGTATGTCGTGTGACAGCTTGATGGCAAGCGGTATTCTCCTTTAAAAATAGCTCTTCTGTGACAATTGGAGAAAAGATCACTGTACTTTTATAGCGGAATGTTCTCATCTAAAACGCCATCATTCCCTATTTATTTGAAGCAATGTTTAAAGTGAATATAATTTCAATGCCAAACACACATATAATCGGAGTAATGGATAGTGTAGGAGTATTATTGACACTGTTATTTGAAACGAAATTTCTTACTTCTCTCTCTCTTTCTGTCTATCTTTGTATCTGTTTGTACATCTGTCTCTGCCTATTTTTCTGACTGACTGGCTGCAAAGAAATAAAAAAGACAGACGGGTAGTCACTCAATCCGACAGTCATTCCGTCTGACTGTCTATCTAACTGTCTGTATATATCTTCTTGACTATTTTCTCTCTGTCTCTCTGTCTCTGTCTCTCTGTCTCTGTCTCTCTCTCTCTCTCCCTCTCTCTCTCTCTCTCTCTCTCTCTCTCTCTCTCTCTCTCTCTCTCTCTCTCTCTCTCTCAGACGTCTACATGTGCGTCTCTCTTTTCCTGTCCTCTTTTTATTAGAGATTGATCTATACTTCTTATGCGGGAATGCGCGGTAATTACGGTTAGCCACTCTTACAGCAGGGCTGCAAATTGGAGATGGGAGGCTGGTGACATGAGGATCCCTGATTTTGGACCCCGCAGGTCTGAGGTTTTGCAGGCCTGGAGGGCAAACAAAAGTACTCCTAATTATACAGATATATTTATATCTGGCCAATCACATTACCCTCCCCCAACAGAAAGAAAGTCAATTCCTGTTACAATATTGAAAACAGCACGCTGCGCACCACTGAACGTGTTCACTTGATATTGCTTAAGCTGCACAACTATAAATCAGAAAAATGGCAGAGGAGTGCAAAAATATCTAATTATAAGAGAGCATATCTTTCTCAAAAATATGAAACAAAAATGAAACCACTCTCCCCATTGGACTGATGCAAAACCCTCCAGTCGACTCACAATAGCTCTGTTCATCTGTGTCGAGAAATAATATACACTTTTGTAGACGTAAAAAAACTCCTTTCTGATTGACAAAGGTGTTTGACAAATCTGACTATTGCATAGATAAGAAAACTGTTACGTTGCCCAGCGTTCCGTATTTTTTATTAGATATTGAGTCGAAAGTAACGTGTTAGGTGACAAAAATGCTGAGTGCATGAGTTTTAAATATCAATCAGGATATTTTTTGTTTACAATTATCACGTGATCAAAACAAACTCATTGATCTTGTACGGATCTTGTAATTTCTAAGGGCACGGCTTCGTTGATACATCTAAATAGACCTCTTTTATAATATAATAACACAGCTTTGTTTTTGGAACGTGTTATAAAAGCAGCAATACTAAATTCATTGCAGTTTGATACTGACCAGCGTTACCAAATCTCTTAAATGTAAAAGACACACAAGAAAACTTCCGCTAATTGAGCGAAAATAAAGTATAAAACAATGAAGTGTCTTATGGATGTCTCCAAATATATACTAGGGCAAAACAGTTGAGCTTGTTGGTTTGGTGGAAAGCCGATTTGGGCAAAATTAGAATGATAACCCACAGAAATAATAATAATCTACAGAAATAAGATATGCGTAACTGTCAATTGTGCGGATGTCGACAGCAACTTTCTCCCATGTGAGGTCGTGTGGCATTAATTGTCCTTCCTGGTGCTTATCTCCAAATCCAGCACACAGGTGCCAGTTTGCTAAAAAATATTTAACCTTTAAGATCTGACGTAATCCCAGTTTTTCTGTAAAGCGTGTGCTTGGCCAACCACTCATAATAATGTTGAGTTCTTTGAAATGCGAGTCACTGTGTTTCCGAATTTGTGAGAGTTTGTGGTTGGAGTTTGGGACATGTTGAAGCATTAATTTCTAATATTTGTTTCTCGCCCGGATGTGGTGTTTTGGAACTAGTGGAATTGCGCAGTTAAGTGTATCAGCGATTAATTGGCAGGTTTCCGGTTTTCACACATGTTTGATGTTTTAGTTTTGTAGCTGTATTAACATGTGTTACAGACTTTTGGAGCCTACTTTTTAAACTGTCGCATTGAATTTTAAATAGTTGGATTCCCTGCACTTCGAACATTTTTTGTCCTACGCTGTACAGTCAGCTTTACTCATCTCGTATTATTTGGTAAAACCCTGCATTTGCGAGAGAGTGTTTGCTTCTTCGATCAAAATGGCGAGATTTGTCAAACAAATTGGCTTGCTGCTCTGTCATTTGTTTAACTTTCGTTGCTTTTGGGTATGCGGTATCCCTCAATAGCAGCAATGACGTTTCGGACTGTTCTTTCATTTTCGGGCTGTTCGAATTGCAGTGAGTTATATATTTTCCTTTTCTGCCCATGATATATAGAACGATTTATTTTAATATCCTCAGTTTTCTCGGCCAAGGCAAGTTCTATTTCATTTGTTCGCGCCACGTTTTCCAGTTTTTTATTTTTTTATTTTTTGTTTATTTTTTTTTTTTTTTTTTGATAAGTGTCCATTACTGAAATTCATCGCCCTAGGCGGTTTGAGTTAACTGTTCAATGCCATTTTGACAATTATTAGTTCTTTGTTGCACTTTCTCTCAGTCTTGAGACATCTGACACCATGGTTAAACGTGGTTAAATAAAAGCCCTGAATGTAGTTTTCATGTTGTTTATGGACAGAATCAGAAGTACCCTATTTTACAATTACCGTGAAGTAAAATATCTTGCCACAAAAATCTAATAGTTAATACACTTGAGGCCCTCATGTGCTCATTAGTGTCCAGTAATAAAAAAAAACTATTTTAATGGATCTGTCATCAAAATCTTATATTCTTCAACATCTGCATACTGTTTTGTAAAACTAGTGAGTTTTTTGGTTCATCTACATTGCATTTTGATAACACTTGATGACCTCCTTTCAAAAATGTAAATTTCTTTATGGAAATTTATATTACCGGGCCTCGGATAACCTCATGCAGCATCTGGCCTATCTAACTGGTATATTAAACGCTAACTCACAAGTTAGATACACTAGAGACCATCAAAAGTATATAAAAAAAGAGCAATGTACCAACGTTTAAGGATAAAATACATGGATTACAGGACTGTAGAGATTTGTACCCGAACCTAACAATTTAAGAATTGCTGAGGATAGCTTCGTCGTAAACAGCGGCAGTCAAGTTTTGAAAGAATGGCAAATAATAAGGTTTGCTATTTTTAAGTATCAAAATGACCTATACGGAAAAGAAAGCTGCCTTGAATTTATTTCGAAGAAGCTGTCAATTCTTGTAGATTAAATCTCTTCGAAATAACCGCTTTCGTGAGCGATAATTCAAGAAAATGCCTTCTACGCTAAATTTCAAGTGGTTGAATGTTTAACGAAGCATCGAATCAGAAAAGCGAAATAACCCTTTCAATATCTGGTGATGTTAAGTGGGATAAACAACTAAATATCTTAACTGTATGCAATCTTTTCTCACTTGTCACAACTTTTAATTATTTTTCTGACATTTTCAAAGGATCCGCGCTGATTATTTTCTTTCTTTCTTTCTCTTATTTATTTCCATTTTAAACAACATATACATATATACGGAAATATGGTATTCGAAAAGCTTTAATTGTGTTTAAAAGAAAAGGTGGAACAAGAAAGTTTACACTTATTAAGCGGTCCACCCGTTTGCAAAATTACTTTCATACTGAGTAACCATTCCGGCGAGATTATCTATATTTCCATGTATATATCATATATTTATATATTTATCTACAGTTAAGAAAACACCATATAGGAAAGCAACTCCATTACACAGTATTCACATCTTGACAAAGTATAATGTATTTATATGAGTGACAAGATCTACTAATAGCCACTTTCAAGCACGAAATAAATAATATTTAAACTAGTATGACTCTATAACAACATTCTTAAAACGCCTTTTAAAATCACAGAGGGTTTTACAATGATATAAGCTATCGTCCAAATTATTCCAAAGACCGGGTCCAATGAGACTTATACAAAATGACCTCTTTTTTGTACGTCGATATTTAACCTGAAATTTTCCTGCCTGACGTGTACATCCCATATTCAAGTCGAACAAATCATTAATTCTAGGGGGTAATAGGTTGAACTTCGCTTTGAACATTATGAGACATGTATTAAGTTTCACAATATCATGGAACCTTAATAATCTAAGTCGACCAAATAAGACACTGGTATGGAACCTAAAATGTACACCTTCTATCAATCTAATAGCTTTCTTTTGTAAAATCATAAGATTTTTAATTCTTGCTTGATAATTATTACCCCAAATTTCACAACAATAGTTCAAATAAGGGAGAATTAAAGAGCAGTATAATGTTTGTAAGGCCGTTTTATCTAGAACATGTTTCACTTTATACATTACTGCAATACTTTTAGCGACTTTATTTTGTACATGTTTAATCTGAGTTTCCCAAGACAGCTTAGAATCAATAAAGACACCTAGGAATTTGGTGGAGTACACCCTTTCGATAGAAGTACCATTAATATTAATATCACAATATTGTAGGATTATAGTCCTACAATAAACCAGTCCCTTTAATAACCAACGACGGCGACGATGGAATTTTGTTGATTTTTGCCGTTTTTTTCCTATCATTTCTTCATATCCTTATCCCACCTGAATTCAGCCGAAACGCAAAAACTTTTCGGCGAAAGCCAAAAGTGCGAATTGGCTTATAGCTCCGAGTAGCTCTGACTTTTATAACATCGTACATCTCTCTGTCAGAGCTACGAAGCCTTCCATTGCTCCACTAAAAGGAGTCAATTTCATATTTTCTGAGACACGAATCCTGCATACCAGCCCCTATTATTCAAACATCTACAGAAAGTTCATGCCCAATATGCCCTTTTTGTAAAACAGGCACAGTTTCTAGTGAGCTGTATATCTTTTATTTGTTCATAAAAGTGCAGAAAACTTAGCTTCCACACCCAGCTGTCAATTGTTTGTTTACATTCTGGCCTTTAAATGTCATGTGACCAAAGTCAAGGGACCTAAAATTTAAATAAACAGGTCATAGTTTATTTCTAAAATACATACTAGAATAGTTGGTAGGTGCAGAGTTAGGTATGAATTTATTTTGTATGCCCACAATATTTGACTTTTTATTTTTACGTTCTTTTTGAAATATCAATTTAAAAGTTTTTTTGGTGGATAATCGCAAAAATTATTGTTACTATTTCACGTAATAAAGTATGCTGCCTGTATACAAACAAATGTCAATTATTGCGGGAGACTGGGGTTATGGAAACTTTTTAGCGCACCGCTTCTTGGAGCTAGTCCTACAAGGGAGAGGAGATAGAATTGGCTAGAGTTGATCGTAATTGGTGACAACAAAATGCCAATTCCAACTCCACTAAATGTACCAGCTGCAAGGTTTGCAACTCTATCGACTTAAACATACATTGTTTTGTGATATTTGACAAAATAAATTTGTTTTGAATCACGGAAGATGTTCTTTGTCATTTCACCAATTTGGATCTACTGTAACCATTCGTTCTCCTCCCCCTCGTAGATGACTCTTGCGTAGTCCCAGCGGACCCTTTCTATCTCCCTAGGACCGAAAGGGTCAAAGTTCCTGCAATAGAAATGACCACTGATCTCAATTTTCGATGCTCTGGATCTTTCGGCGCACGTTCAAGGACACTGAGGCTCGAACTGGCAGGCTTTTTCTTTTAAAAGCACACTGAAAAGTAATCTGGCGCATTACTTTCGACCTCAGCGAAACTCGCAAACTAGAGTACAGCGTGGTTTTGCAACTGCGGATTCACTGTTGTTGTGGGCGATAATGAGGTATTTGATATCCAGATCTCAAGAAAACACATATTTTTCTCAGTAAAAAACTGTTACCTGACCATAAAACTTGTGCGCCATAATTTATAATTGGGCCATTTATGTGATGCACCCTTTCTAAAATAACGCCGCTGGCCCCAGTCGTGCGGCGAGATTTGAAAATTGACATCAATGACATTTCCTATTATAGGAACTATGACTCTTGCTGTCATAGGAAGACCGCAAGAGTCATCCAATTATAAATTATGGCGCATAAATTGTGGCCGTGTGGTTAAAGACGTTTGCCAGCCATGCAGTTGTGGTTCTGTAGTCCGGGTTCGAATCCCGCTCGTGGCCAGGAATCATGATAACTTGCAAACCCCCAGGGATGTCGGTGTGCATATATAGTCCTCTAATAACAAGTTAGAGTTGCATTGTTGTTAGGCGTATGTGCCAGTAGATAGGGATTTCAGAGACACTGTATGGGCCCGTCGAAATTATAGTAATCCTGAGTTAAAAAAAAAAAAATTGTAATTAATAATTATAAACATGTATGTGCACAGAGTAAACCGGTTTGAGCAGGTTTTCTGAAAAATCGGTATATAAAAACTCACTATTATTATTATTATTATAAAATTTTTTACTGAGAAAAAAATGTGCTTTGTTGAGATCAGGATATCGAATCCCTCATTATGGCCCACAACAACAGTGAATCTACAGTTGCAAAACCACGCTTTAATCTAGTTTGGGAGTTTCGCTGCAGTCGAAAATAATGCGTCAGGGTACTTCTCAGTGTCCTTTTAAAGAAAAAGCCTGTCAGTTCGAGCCCCGGTATCCTTGAACGTGCGGCGAAAGATCCACAGCCTCGAAAATTGAGATCAATCGCCATTTCTATTGCAGGAACTTTGACCCTTTCTGTCCAAGGAAGATAGAAAGGTCTGCTGGGACAACGCTGATTGAATAAGCCAAATCATACTTTGGGTGTTTCGAATAAAATGCCCAAGAATTTTGAATTTCGGCTGTGAGGGAACCGGGTAAAAAATATAGGGGATGACAGAAAAATATAGAAGAGATATTGCAAAAACAGCTTATTCTCGGAATATAAAAGAAATTATAACTATAAATTATAATTTGTTGAAACTTTAAATAATTTTTAAAATAGCAAACGGTTTGTTAAAAACCGGATTGCTCTTTGGTGAAGAGAAATTTGACATTTAGGCGAAATCTCTCTACCATTTCTTTCATTTTTTACCGGGTCATTTCTATTCGAAACGCAGAATGCCCAAAGTGTGATTTGGCTTAAATTAGTTGTTTTCTCCGTGCTTATTTATCCTGCTACCGCACTGCCCCAGATTTTGTAGCTAGATTGGTTTTTTTAACCATCTAGAGAAGGGAATTTAGATGATTCCTAGCTAATTACCAGGTAAAAGGCATAATCACCCCCCCCCCCCCCTGCCCCCGTTCTTGTCATTAACTGGTACGAGCTCGTAAGTTTCAAGCAGTTACAGCTCAACTTCATATACAGGGTGCGTGCGCCTCCTGGAAAACCTGGAAAACCTGGAAATCTCCTGGAAATTGGAAATGGTTGCAAAAATCCTGGAATTTCATCAAAACTCCTGGAAAACTCCTGGAATTCGAAATCATAATTAATTTGTGTATATATATATTCATATGCATATCCAGATTTTGATATAATTAGATAAAAATAGTATGATTTTTCTATTTGTCCTATTTATCAGAGTCTGGTAGATCGTAGACACTTTATATGAACCTAGGTAATACAGATAAATATTGCCATGTCCGTTATGATCGTGATAATGTCAAGTTCGGAATTTTTATCTTGAATGCTTTGGGTTACAGGGTTATTTTCTTTATTTTGCGCGTTGGATTTCCGTATTCGAACACTGAATACTTGACACCTAAACAAATATTCATCTCTCTGTTACATAAAAAATATGGTATGACCCCTCCCTCTCAGATCTCTTTGCTATTTTATTGATGAATATTTGAGTAATTTATGAATAAGTAGAGGTATACTCTAGTACATTTTTTTTCATAAATGTTTATGTCGAGTCTACGTGGCTAGGTCTTTGTGAGGGGTGTGACTGTAAACGAACATGTTCCACACGCATTTAGGAAAGAATCACGTGCGTGCCCTTATTAGACTAGCATTCTTTATACGTAAGCCGGGGAATTACTATCTGTTTGCGGATGGCGATCGGACAATTTTTGTAATTTTCGAAGAAAAAACTTCAAAATGCATTTCCCCTACAGATTTTATCCGATTTCATTTGCTTTTG
This sequence comes from Protula sp. h YS-2021, assembly GCA_949752745.1. Lineage (NCBI taxonomy): Eukaryota > Metazoa > Annelida > Polychaeta > Sabellida > Serpulidae > Protula > Protula sp. h YS-2021. The sequence continues at coordinate 46,389,615 of OX457030.1, read as the reverse complement.
GTGTGAGGCATCGCTAGGTGAGTCGGGCATACGGCTCGTGCTTTTTGACTGGATTTGGGAATTTCTGATTTTTGGGGTAATTTTTGAAGAAAATACCTCAAAATGCACCTTCTGCTACAGTTTTGATCTGGTATCATTTATTTTGGGTGTGAGGCACGCTTAGGGGCACTTGAATACGGCTTGTGCTTTTTGAGTCGATCAGGGGATCAGGGTTTAACCAAGCTTGCGCTTTGGTCAAAAATACGAAATGCGCATCAGCGCAAGCTAAATCAGCATGCGAACTGGTCTAAAATAAGAACCGTGCATCAACGCAAATTAAATAAACCTGCGCAGTGGTCCAAAATAAGCAGCCCGCATCAACACAAGTTAAATAAACATGCGCACTGGTCCCAAATGCGAACCGCGCATCAACGCAAGTTAAATAAACATGTTGAATGGTCCGAAATAATAACGCACAGCAATGCAAGCTGAATAACAATGCGCACGGATCCGAAATGCACGCTGGAATTGGTCTTATCGCTTTTCGTAAGCTGGGACTTTGTCCTTGAACACACTTGTTAATTAAAGAATTCTATGATTGTTTAAAGGCATTAGAGGAGCCAGTGTACTTGTTGGCTGTGTATTCTGTGGCAAAGATTTAGCATGGGTCATCAGCGACACCAAGTAATCGTGGCATAGAATGAGAATTTTTTTAAAAGCCGAATCGATTTTTCATCGATTTCTCTTTTATTTCTAATCAAATGTACAAACTAAATTCATTTAAAAAATACTATCTTCAGTAAAGTTGTTAAGGTTCTGTCGCGCAAGGCTCAGTTAATCAATTCTTGAGTTATTTAGCAAAAGGTCGCATTCAAGATAAAAATTCCCGAATTTAGGCCGTTCACATATTACTTACACAAGGGCGCTCGCATATCTAGGCCTATAATTTAGCTTCTTCAAACACAGTTTTTATATGTTCTGCTCAAGCGCGCATAGGGATTGAGAAATCTGTATCATTGCATATTGTGTTTTGCGTATTGAGATGGATAAAAATCCTTTATTTTATTTTCGTATCTTAATGTGTGAATGGATAAAGATTAAATAAAATGGGTGGAGGGGATGGTTGTAGGGGATGTGGTAGACCATTAAAAAAACCTTTGTTTTCTTTCTTTCTCACTAAAAAATCTGGAAAAGTTATGAAATCTGCTGGAAAAAACTCCTGGAAATTGGGTCTAAAATCTCCTGGAAACTCCTGGAATTTGCTCAAGAAAATTCCGCACGAACCCTGCATATAGGTCAGGTCTGGGGTTTCCCAGATGGAATTAATTACCAGTCGTAACTCTGCATACCTTGCACAATGAAAGTTGTGGACACGCAAAAGCTGCGACGCTCATGGTCAAGCCACATTCGAGTAGGTGTCATAAAAATATAAAATGTTTGCAGACAGCAGTTTTGACTGGTGTACAGTGGAAAATATTTCAATTTTTTTTAAAAGTATCATTTTACTTTAAGAGAAGTTGATGTTTGTAAATATCCAGGAGGCAATCGCCATTGTCCTAGATGTTGGAAACAACATGAACCAGGCAGCTGCTGGCGAGAAAAGCTACCTGGAGACATCACTAGATGCAGTCAAAGCAATTCTTCAGAGAAAGGTAATGGCACGTAACTGTTTTACGTGTGTCATCACAAGTGAAAAAAAAATCATTTTTTTTGTGCGGTTGCTGTTGCCAGTATTGAGTTCAGCGTTCGAGTCAGATTTTTCATAGTCACTTGTCTTGAACACAAACTCAGCACAAATTGCCATGTACCCTCTTTATTGTGTGAGTAGGTACTTTCTAAGTACTGTGGAAAATTTCACAACTTGATTAATTGGAATCTGGAATGATATTCAGCTGTGATGTATTTTATTTTATTTATTGCTTTGATTCAGACTCGAAGTCCATATTTTGAATCTTCACAATGCCTTTCAGTAAAAGATACTTTATCAACATATTTACTATACATCAACTTTATGCGACACATTATACCATTTGCGTATTAAATTAGATTTTGTCATGATATCACTGGTGCGTAATGATCGTAGAATTGCATTTTCTTATTTAAATTGTATAATACTAACAGTACGATTTTCAACAGCAGATGCGTTGCATCTACAGGGTTCATAGCGATCTTTGAAATCCTGGAATTCGGCAGAATTCTTCAAGGATCCTGGAAATCCTGGAATCTCACAAAAAAATCCTAGAATTCGGAATTCGTAATTATTTTTTCTAATTTATGAAATATACCAATTTTACCTGTGTGTATGATTTAAAAATATAATGTGCAAATAGATAATCGAAGTTTTTGGTTTAGAAGTACAAATAAGCGACATTCTTGGATTTAAAATGTTTTTAAGTTCTTGGGAAAATCCTTTAAAATCCTGGAATTTCATTTTAAAATATCCTTGAAAATCCTGGAATTTTACCTGCAAATATCCTTGAAAATCCTTGAATTTTACCTCCAAATGCCCTTGAAAATTGTGGAATTTGACGTTTGGTTTTCGCTATGAACCCTGATCTACATCATCTGTGGGAACAAACACAGATCGGTATTGTAAATGGGCCAGGTTCGTCCAAGGAAAATGGACCAGCTGGACTTGGAAAATTTAAACTATTGATAGCCGTGTTTAACTGATGGGGTCCTGTGGGGAATATATGGGCTTGCACACTGCTCTAGTTTATTTTGTATTATACTAACAGTAAATGCGTTGCGTCTACATGTTTTGTGGTGTCTGTCCGAGCAGATGTTTGCGGAGTCGAAGGACGAGATAGCATTGATTTTATTTGGTACATCTGATACCGCTAATGACTTGGCCGACGGCGAGAACTACGAGAACATTTGCGTGGCCCGACCCCTGGGTGTCGTCAATTGGGATCTACTCAAATATGTCGAGAATGATGTGCAGCCCAGTGACGTCACCGCTGACTGTATCCTCTTGCAAAAGCTGACGTCGAATGATGGTGAAATATGTCATTGTATTGAAAAATGCCTGTCAAAGAAAAAAAAAGCAAACAAAAAACTTAACATTATGGGGTAAATTTTACGAAAAAAATCCGTTATTGTTTAGCTTTAGTTTGAGACGGCAATACATGGCAGGGTTGGCTTTTACACGGTCATAAAGGTATTTATGACATGACATAGTGTAAAACCCGTGTTAAAGCACGTGTTAAAGGGTTTAAACCGTCAAAAACTGTCATAAACTGTCAAAAACTAGAAAATCAAAATTTGGTGACGTTTATTTCCGTAACTTTACTGATCTACATGCAACGTCAAATATGTCAATTTATCCACACTAACTCGCACAAACAACTACACCAACCAACTAATAGCCAGTTTCTTTTTTTCAAACGCAACATTCTGTAGCAAAACACCAGTTTTGAAGCCCGTTCATTACCCAATCTATTTCGAACTTTCGAGTGAATTGAACCAAAGTTAGAAAATATGCGTTCGATGGCATCTGATGACGAAGGTGAGGATAGTAGCTAAGTTTGGTGTAGCACACACTCCGAGTAACAAGGAATTAATGTCTCTCGCCTGGTGACAGTTTTGGCAGTAACTGACATTGATGGGATATACTTTGTAGTACATGCCCTGAGGTGGAGTTTGAGTAGTAGGGTATTAACATGCGGCAGCCTGTAACTCCGGCAGTTATTTACAAAGCCAAGTTATATAAGCACCGAATTGAAAGGCGTTTGCTTCTGAACCAGTCCTGTGTTTTGTGAGTGTGCTAATTACCTGCAACTCAGGGCAAAATAGTGTATTGGCAATGCGTCCGCTTAAAGCATTGATTGCACAATGACTTGAGAGTAAATAGAAGCGGATTGGGGCCTATAGGTTTGGGGTGTCCGTCTGTCCGTCCGTCTGTCCGTCATCGCTTTCTACCCCTTTGAATTTGGGGGCGGTGTTAAACCTGTTTATGTCATGACAATTTAAACGGGTGTAAAACATGTGTTTAAACCACCTATGTGTTAAATGTGCCAACCCTGATACATGGTAGTAATAAAAAAAATAAATAAATAAAAAATATATTTCTTTCAAAGTAGATAACAGTTATTGATGCAATGGTTGTGGCTATGGATATCTTGGTGAAGGGCATAGAGTAAGTCCATTGTTTAGTATCTTAGGGTGAAAAAGGTTGAAATTTGATTTGGAGTCAATTGATTGAATCATGGTGTTGTTTTATGTTTTGTTTTCAAATCAACAGGTAGTTTGCTGTGGAAAATTTTCGGAAGAGCATCTTCAATAAATAAGAATTTATTGGAGTTACAAATAAAGGATTTTGATGAAAAGTTTCTCTTTCAAAGAGGTAGATATGTAATTTCAGTTAAATGGTCTTTTTGTGGATAAATACAGATACGTAATGTGTGTATAAAATGTAGGAATGCTGAATGGGAAATTCTGAATTGCAGGGGAAAGAGAGGCTTCGGTAGTAAGAGACTGATATTGTTTACGGATGGTGGGGCCCCGTTTGGGGATGACCAGCTTGACGACATCATAGCCAGTATGAAGGAAGCCCAAATAGACCTTAATGTTATGTAAGTGTGCAGTAATGTTTTTTATAGTTATAACTGTAGCTTTAAATGTCATTTTTGGTGTCTAAAAAAAACAGTCGAATTTAACTGATGTCGGCATTTTCGGTTTAGTGGTATAGTAAAAATGGTAAAGGGTCAACTGCCCCCCTCTCAGTCAACTGCCCCCCTTTTTTGCAACCCGGTCGACTGCCCCCCCCCCCCCCCCCGCAATTTGGCGGGGTCGTCATCTGCGCTCCTTTTTTTAGTGAAAAAAAAATTCTTTAAAAAATTAGGCAATTGTGATGTCCCTGCCTACTTCGTCTCTGGAACAATTGATCTTCAGTGATCTATTGACCAATATTGATCTAAGGAGAGACTAATCCTTAAACTAATTGCAATTCTAATTGCAATTAGTTTCCTGTTGGTGAATAGCAATTTACCTAGGTGCAAAACATTCAATCAAATAAATATAATTTTATTTATTGTGTCTTTGTAAGCCAAGAACCCAAGAAAAAATAGTATACGGCGTGGGCAAGCGACCACCCCTCCACTTTGAAGGGGGGGGGGCAGTCGACCGGGTTGCGAAAAAGGGGGGGGGGAAGATGACAGGAGGGGGCAGATGACCGGGATTCAGTAAAAATAATTGTGCGAAATGTTGAAGTTTTTGGATATCGTGTAAATATTGTCGAGAGTTATGCAGAGAGGAAACATAGAGACATCCATTTATTGAGAAATCTGTTTACGGACAAAAATAATAAGATTACAACCGAAGACACCAAACAAACATTTATTTTTTTTGGCTTTTACTAAAAGAGGACCGGTGCTCACTGGCGACGAAGACGATGACGGAGAGGATCAAAAGCCAAGTGAGTAAGAAAAAGTGGTATTCATGTGACAAGAATGTCCAGTGACATTGCCCTAAGCTGAAAGTCTGGTTCGGTTTTAACAGAACGCCACTGAGTGTCCCAATTGCGGAAATTCTGCCAATTTATATAGATTATATACAATGGCTTATGTCTTCGTGTCTCACACCGTCATAGCACTATATTCAGCAGTTGAGTTGTTATAAAACGGCTGACCTCTTTTAAAAGAATAAATAATAAATAAAAAATAAATAAAATTAAAGTATAAATAATATAAACTCAAAAAAGTAAGTTACAAATCAGGTACCAGCAACGGCCACGTCAAAGAGAAGACGGAACAGCAGCGGGCAGGAGAGGCCATGCTGAACCACATCCTGTCCATGGTCGGCGGCGACTCCTACTCCTTCCAGTAAGTGCCCCACTGTCCGACCCCCCCCCCACCTGCCCCATCCCCCGGCACTTCTCCTCCGCGGCCCACAAAACAGAAGCGGGTAGGAGAGGCCTTGCTGAACCACATCCTGTCCAGGGTCGGCGGCGACTCCTACTCCTTCCAGTAAGTGCCCCACCGTCCGATCCCCGCACCTCTCCATCCCCCGGCATCCCTCCTCCCCGTTCCTTCAAGAAGATGTGGGACCGCATCCTGTCCAGAGTCGGCGGCTACTGATCCTCCTTCCAGTAAGTGCCACTCTTTCTCCGCCCTCATACCTCCTGCCACCCCCCCCTCCCGACAGAAGAGGCCGTGAGTTACCTTTCCTCCGCCCTCACACATTCTCTCCTCGACCTCCCCCCCTCCAGGCAGCAGCGCGCAGGAGAATCCATGCCGGAACACATCCTCACCAAGGTCAGCGGTGCTCCTACTCCTTCCAGTGAGTGCCCTTAAGCCCAGTCTTCCCATCCTCCCCCCCCCCTTTCCCACGGGTCATACCGGCAGCAGAGGCTATGCTGAACCACATCCTCTATAATCGGTTGCGATTTTTACTCCTAGTAAGTGTCTCAAACTCCCTCCGCCCCGACACCGCTCCTCCCAGCACTCACCCCCAACCACCCCCCGTACCCCCACGTACTTTCACCACAGCAGAGACCTTGCTGGTCCACATCTTCAGGGTCGGCGGCGACACCTGCTTCCGTAAGTTCCGTAAGTTCCCTTTATTAGCCCAGCTTACGTTACACGTAAGCTGGGGTATTCCTATCGGTCTGCGGATGGCGTCCGTTAGTTAGTTAGTTAGTTAGTTCGCTGTAAACTTTGTTTCAAAATGCATCTCCTCCTACAATTTTGATCCGATGTCATTTATTTTTTATGTGAGGCATCCCTAAGGGGTCGTGCATACGGCTTGTGCTTTTCTAGTCGATGGGGTGATTTTTGAATTTTTGGCGAATTTTTAAAGAAAAAAATTAAAAATGTATCTCCTCCTACATTTTTGACCCGATGTCATTTATTTTTGGTATGAGGCACCCCTAAAGGGTCGTGCATACGGTTTGTGCTTTTTTAGTCGATCGGACAATTTTTGTATTTTTGGGGACTTTTTAAAGCAAAAATTTTGAAAAAAAATGCATCTACTCCTACAATTTTGATTCGATGTCATTTATTTTTGGTGTGAGGATTTCCCAAGCGGTCGTGCATACGGCTTGTGCTTTTTTAGTCGATCGGGTGATTTTTGAATTTTTGGGGATTTTTTGAAGAAATTTTAAAATGTATCTCCTCTTACATTTTTGACCCGATGTCATTTACTTTTGGTATGAGGCACCCCTAAAGGGTCGTGCATACGGCTTATGCTTTTTAGTTTATATTTTTGGGGAATTTTTTAAGCAAAAATTTCGAAAATAATTCAAAATGCATCTACCCCTACAATTTTGATTCGATGTCATTTATTTTTGGTGTGAGTGCTTTTTAGTCGATCGGGCAATTTTTGTATTTTTAGGGAGTTTTTTAAGAAAAAAACTTCAAAATGCATTTCCCGCTACAGTTTTGAACCTTTTTTTTTTTGGTGTGAGTGCATACGGCTTGTGCTTTTTAGTCCATCGGGCAATTTTTGTATTTTTTGGGAATTTTTTGAAGAAAAACTTCAAAACTTTCCTCCTACAGTTTTTATCCGATTTCGTTTATTTTTGCTATGAGGCATCCTTAGGTAGGTCTCGCATGCGGCTTGTGCTATTTGACTCGACTTGGGAATTTTTGATTTCGGGGGGAATTTTTGATGAAAATACCTCAAAATGCATTTTCTCCGGCAGTTTTGATCAAACATCATTTATTTTGGGGCTGAGGCATGCTTAGGGTGTCGTGAATATGGCCTGTCTTTTTCAGTCGATGAGAGAATTTTTGAAGAAAAAAATTCAAAATGCATTTCCTCCTACAGTTTTTAACAGATTTCATTTATTTTCGATATGAGCCGTCTCTAGGGGGTCATGCATACGGCTTGTGCTTTTTGAGTGAATTGGAAAACTTTTGAATTTTTTTCAGAATTTTTGAAAAAAAAATTAAATGAATCTCCTCCTCCAGCGCATAAACGCAAGTTAAATAAACTTGCGCAGTAGTCAGATTTAACAACCGCACATCGACGCAAGTTAAAGAAACATTCGCAGTAGTCCAAATTAAGTACTCCGCATCGATGCAAGTTAAATAAACATGCGCATTGGTCCGAAATGTGAACTGCGCATCGACGGAAGATAAATAAAGATGCGAACTGGTCCAAAATGAGCACCGCGCATCAACACAGGTTAAATAAACATGCGCACTGGTCCGAAAAACAGAACTACGCTTCGACGTAAGTTGAATAGACATGCGCAGTGGTCTGAAATGCGAACCGCGTATCAACGCAGCCTAAAGAAACATGCGCACTGGTCCGAAATGCGAACCCCACATCGACGCAAATTAAATAAACGCATCAACGCAAGTTAAATAAATGTGCGCACTGCTCTGAAATGAGAACGACGCATCAACACAAGTTAAATAAACATGGGCAATGGCCTGAAATGCGCAGCGCGCATCGGCGGAAGTTAAATAAACATGCGATCCGGTCCAAAATAAGCACCGCACAACAACGCAAGTTAAACAAACATGCGCACTTGTCCGAAAAAAGAACCATGCATCGACGCAAGTTGAATAGACATGCGCAGTGGTCTGAAATGAGAACCGCGCATCAACGCAAGTTGAATAAACATGCGCAGTGGTCCGAAGAAAGAACCATGAATCGACGCAAGTGAATAGACATAAGAGTCGGGCATCGACGGGACTTAAATAAACATGCGTTCTGGTCCGAAACGCAAATCGCGCGTCAACGCAAGTTAAATGAACCTGCTCACTTGTCCCAAAATGCGAACTGCGCATCAACGCAACCTAAAGAAACAGGTATACTGTTCCGAAATGCGAACCGGATATGAACGCAAATTAAATAAACATGCACACTGGTCCGAATTGCGAACCGCACATAAGCGTAAGTGAAATAAACATTTGCACCGGTCCAAAATAAGTACCGATCATCAACACAAGTTAAATAAACATGCGCAATGGTCCAAAATGCGAACCACGCATCAACACAAGTTAAAAAAAAACATGCGCGCTGGTCCGAAATGCGAACCGCACAGCAACACAAGCTAAATAAGCAAGCACACTGGACCAAAATAAGCACCTTGCATCAACGCAAGTTAAATAAACATGAGCACTATTTCGAAATGCGAACTGCCCATTAACGCAACTTAAATAACATGCGCACTATTCAAAATAAGAACTGCGCATCAACCAAACTTAAATAAACATGCGCACTGGTCCAGAATAAGAACCGCGCATCAACTCAAATTAAAAAAATATGCGCATTGGCCTGAAATAAGAACCGCGTATCGACGCACGTTAAGTAAAAATACGCAGTGGTTCGAAATGCGAACTACGCTCCAACGTAAGTTAAATAAACATTTGCACTGGTCTAAAATAAGCACCGCGTATCAACGCAAGTTAAATAAACATTTGCACCGGTCCAAAATAAGTACCGATCATCAACACAAGTTAAATAAACATGCGCAATGGTCCAAAATGCGAACCACGCATCAACACAAGTTAAAAAAAAACATGCGCGCTGGTCCGAAATGCGAACCGCACAGCAACACAAGCTAAATAAGCAAGCACACTGGACCAAAATAAGCACCTTGCATCAACGCAAGTTAAATAAACATGAGCACTATGTCGAAATGCGAACTGCCCATTAACGCAATTTAAATAACATGCGCACTATTCAAAATAAGAAACTGCGCATCAACGCAAATTAAATAAACATGCGCACTGGTCCAGAATAAGAACCGCGCATCAACCCAAGTTAAAGAAATATGCGCATTGGCCTGAAATAAGAACCGCGCATCGACGCACGTTAAATAAACATACGCAGTGGTTCGAAATGCGAACCACGCGCCAAAGTAAGTTAAATAAACATTTGCACTGGTCTAAAATAAGCATCTTGCATCAACGCAAGTTAAATAAAGATGCGCACTGGTCCGAAATTCGAACCGCGCATTAACGCAAGTTAAATAAACATGCAAACTGGTCCGAAATGCGAACCGCGTATCAAGGCAACCTAAGAAAACTTGGGCTGTCCGAAATAATTACCGCTCATCAACGCAAGTAAAATAAACATGCGCACTGATCCGAAATAAGAACCGCACATCAACACAAGGTAAATAAACATGCGCACTGATCCGAAATAAGAACCGCACATCAACACAATGTAAATAAAGATGCGCATTGATCCGAAATAAGAACCGCACATCAGCACAAGGTAAATAAACGTGCGCACTGATCCGAAATAAGAACCGCACATCCACAAAAGGTAAAAAAAACATGGGCCCTCGTCAGAAATGCGAACCGCACATCAACGGAAGTTAAATAAACATGTGCACTGTTCCAAAATGGGAACCGCGCATCTACGCAAAATTAAATAAACATGCGCACTTGTCTGAATAAGAACCGCGCATCAAGGCAAGTTAGATAAATATGCGCACTGGTCCGAAATGCGAGCGTTGTTTGAAGGTATCTATGGCAGACTATCCTGTCTACCAGAGATACAAAAAATCTGTTTCCCATTTTTCTGGGAAAGAAATCTTTGTATGCATTTATCGATCTATGTTCTGGTCAGGTGCTAAATTAATTATTGGGCTAGCTCTTTGCCGTCTCATCTTTTGAAGCCCAATTTTTCAGGAAAATTCCCTTGCTCATGCACGCTGGAATTGGTTTTATTGCTTTTCGTAAGCTGGGACTTTGTCCTTGGACAAACTTGTGTTTCACTCCCCTCTCCCACTCCCCCTCCCCCCACACCTCCGCGCTTAATCCCCTTTGCACCCAGCTTTTGACGTTGTATTCATGAGCCACCTTTCCCCTGTTGAAGCTGTGCGTTTCTTTGTTGGCGCTGTATTGACTCACCACTGTCTGGCTATTGACGCTTTGCGCCATGCTGGTTGGCGCCCGCTGCCCCCCCCCCCCCCGGCACTGTGTCAGCGCGCCTTGGCGCACATGTTTGCAGGGAGGCGCTGCCGGCGCTCGCGTACTTCCAGAGCAGGCAGGTGCGCTCGGCGGCCTGGAAAGCACAGCTAGAGGTCGGCACGAGGCTCAAAATAGCTGTGGAGGGCTACATCCGGGTAGGTGGTGGAAAATATTCTTTTATAATGCTCTTTAGTGTTTCTTTAAAACTGATTATTAATTGATCTTTCATTTTCTAAAAAATGCGCAAAGCTTTATCTGTTATTGGAAGAAAAAAAAGGGAAAAAAAATGATTGGCTTTGTAGGGATTAAATTGTAAGACCAAGAACTGGAAATTACTTTTCTTAAACCGACTAAAAATGCCTGTGACTTTGTATATAGTCCCTAAAAGCGCTTACCATGGCCATTATTGGTAACATTCCTGGTCACTGCCAACTGTTAAAAACACGCGTTGGGGGGAATCTTAAGAATAGACCCACTGCTGTCTGTTCTTGCAATCAGAATATGTTTCTTTCTAGCTTTTTGTTTGCCATTTCTTTCTTTTACTATTTCTCCAGTTCCTGTAGCAAGTGCGTTCCACTATAGCCACCGTAGTTGCTGAACGAGAGGTTAAACACCAAACAAATAAACACGTTCCTCTGCATTCCAATCTTCTTCTTTTTTTTTTTTTTTTTTTTTTTTTTTTTGGGGGGGGGGGGGCAGATGAAGGAAGCCAAGCCGAAGTCGTTTAAGCAGGTGTACGCTAAGGATACCGGTGCGGAGATTGAGCGTACGCGGACATATCACCTGAACGACGAGGATCGCACGGAGATTGAGAAACACGATGTGGTTGATGGTGAGTCTGCTGCCGGGGGATGGGGGGGGGGGGGGGGTGGGGGCTGGAATCAGGGACTTCGGGGATTTATTTATTCCCCACAGGGAATAAATGTGATCGACCGCGTGTCGGTCGGTCTGTCATCAAGAGCTTGTTAACACGATAACTTAAAAACTCCTGCAAGGATTTTCCTGAAACTTGTTATGTAGCTTCTATGGGAACAAACACCGATCTGTAGTGTAAATAGGCCAGGTTTGTCCAAGGAAAATGGACCAGCTGGACTTGGAAAATTTCAGCTCTTGATTGACTAATAATGCCGTGTTTAACTGATGGGAGACCTGTGGGGAATGTGTGGGCTGTGCTCACAGCTCTAGTTGAAGATTTAGTCAGGGCTTAGTCAAAGCCTTGTAGCTTAGTCTTGGCTTTGGACTCGAAGGAAATTATACTTGAGCGTATTTATTTTATTAGAGCCCATCTGGGACTTTAGTCCCGGAAAGGGACTGTAGGTTTGGGTGTTGTCCGTCCGTCCGATCCTCCATCGCAGGCTGTTATTTGGTACTGACATGTAGGCGCACGTTATTTTTAATTTCCCCTTGACCTGAATTCAGAGTCACAATGAGCGGCATCGTGAATTCCGGTTGATAGGCTATGATGTCTGTAATGCCTTGTTTATATAAGGGCTCGGGTCTTGGATGCGAGAGAACGTCACGAGCATTTATGTGATTTCAGGTCACTAATACGGAAGAGCATTAGTACCGTTATATGGTTTCAGGTCACCGATACGGAAGCACATTAGTGCCGTTTTCAGAGGATGACAAAGAAGCTTTTAAATTTCCTTCCGTAAAGGGACTGCGAGTTTTGGGCTTCACTAAGATGGAAAATGTAACTACCAAAAATATCATCTTGGCGTGTTGTATTTATGAAAGAGATGTTTGCAAATCAAAATAAGTAACGAAAGCTGAGCATGTTTCACAGTAAATAACAACAAATAAATAAGAAAGATGATTCCTTTAATTTTATAATGTAGAGTTAGTGCTTTCGTAAATTTGGTTATTTTTTGTCTTACTGTTCAAGGCAACATTTCTTTATATTTCAGATAAAGAGACATCACCTTCTTGGCGACTATACCATGACGTTTTTGTCTGAAAAAGGAGACGAGGTCAGAATACCGATGTCCTCTTAAAACATTCATGTCAACTAAAAAATACCCACAGGCCTGAAAATTATTTTTTGAATTTGGGGGCCACCAAGGGAGAAATCAGTGGGTTCCGAGCGAAAAGTGGGGTGGGGAGGGGGATAAAAAATATCTGTGTGTAATCAGCCTGAGACAGGGGCTGAAGCCGAAATCACGGGACATCGGGCCACCGGGTCGCCTCGTGTTTCCAGCCCTGCATCTATTCTATGAACACACGTGCCATCTAAAGAAATATTCCACTGCATACGCCGGTCATTTTGTTCGTTTGTTTTATGTGCTCAACCCCCCGTCTCCCGCCCCCACCCCCCTCCCCGTCAGAAATATCGTCTATTCTGCAAGTATCGGCCGCAAAATTTAGGCCTTCCCCAGAAGCGCACGTTGGTCGCGTTGTTTGTATGTTTTTATGCCCCGAATCTCCAGTCGGAAATGTTTATTCTGCAGGCAGCGGCGGTGGCGCTGAGTGCCCTCGTCAACGCCCTCTATGAGTCCAACTCGTGCGCCATCGTGCGGAGGACGTACGCAGCCAATGCCAAGATCCAGCTCGGCTGTCTCGTGCCCCACATCAAACTCGGTTACGAGGTGAGTCCCCGGGGAGTAATGGAGGTGGTGGTGGGGGGGGGTTGGAAGGGGGTGGAGTCGGTGGTGTGTGGCTGTCTGGTGTCCCGCAGCAAACTCGTTGAAGAAGTGAGATGCATTCGCTGGGAGGGGGAGGGGGGGGGGGGCTGGTTGTGTGACTGTCTCGTGTCTCACATCCAACTCGGTTACGAGGTGAGTCCCCGGGGAGAAGGGGTGGGGGGGGGGAAGAAGTCGGTTGTTTGTGGCTGTCTGGCGTCCCACAGCAAACTCGTTGACGAAGTCCCCGGGGGAGATGCAGTCGGTGGGGTGGGGGGGGGAGGGGTGGTTGTGCGACTCTCTCGTGCCCCACATGAAACTCGGTTACGAGGCCAGCAGCGGAAGAAATAGCACGGATGGGGGATGTGGGGGGGGGGGACTTTTGTGGCGCGAAAAGGGGACTCGATGTTCCTGGGCTGCTCTAGTTTGCCCCCCCTCCCCCCACCTGCGGATGAAGGAATGTACGTTTCTGTCAACAGCCTGTCTGTCTGTGTGCTCCTTTTCATAGTGATTTTAGCACAGATTCTGCACATTTTGTGCACTTTTTTTTTGTCGTTTTTTACAGTGCTTGTTTTACAACGAGCTGCCATTCTCCGAAGACCTGCACCAGTTCACATTCTCCTCTTTGCCCGTCAAAGAAACGACAGAGTTCAATAAGAAATTCCAAGCGAACGACACACAGCTCAATTTGATGGACAAGCTCATCACCGAAATGGACCTATCAAAGGCCGACAAGTGAGTGACGTCACAGAGGTGGGCTGGACTTACCCTTGTGATGCCCCTCCCTAAAAAAAGCTGGATTGCATGCGTTGTACGAGGCACGAACGAGTTAGGGACCATTCATGAAGTACGTAAGTTTTTTGACATCTTCCCTCTCCCTTCCCGTGCTCAACAGTATGACGTCATACATGCGTTACAACACATATATCTGAAAAGCCCATTCCCTACGTATCTACCAACTCTTCATACTGAAATAATAGTTGTGGGTAGTACCATCACATTTTAACGTGTATTTGTGAAGTACTTTTTTTTCCTTCACTGTAGGGACGAGGATGGGGAGGAGCGAGAAGCCTTGAAGCCCAAACTGACTTTCAACCCCCACCTGCAAAGGTTGTATCAGGTAACGCGATTGCTATAGGAATCCTCACTTCCAGTTGTTGTAACCACGGAAACGAAGACGGTAGCTTTTTTTTTTTTTTTTGTTTTTTTTGTTTTTTTGTTTTGTTTTTTTTTTTTGGTAGGCCGCCATAGTGACCGACAGTAAGTGATTGTCCTTCGGTCAGTAATTGTCGGCCTGTCACTGATTGTCAGCCAGTCTGTCAGAGATTGTTCGACGGTCTGATTGTCAGTCGGGGTCAGTAATAATCAGTGTGTCCGTGATGGCCAGTATGCAAATGATTGTCACTGTGTGTTTGTCCGTCGGTCAGTCTTATCGGCTGAGTGATTATCACTCGGTCAGTGATTGTCAAGATTTTCTGTCAGTGATTGTCAGTCTGGTCGCGATTCTAGCGTTGTTTAACTCACGTTTGTGTGTGTCTATGTGTGACGTCAGTGTCTGCAACACCGGGCGCTCAATCCGGACGATGCGCTTCCGGTCTTGAACCCGCTCATCGCCAGCTACCTCCAGCCGCCCCAGGAGGTGCAGACCAAGTGTGCGCAGACAGTGGACAAGATGAAGGAAGCCTTCAAGCTCGTTAAACTCGAAAAGAAAGAGGAAGCGACCGGAGGAAATGTCTTCAAGGACGAGTGGGTCGCTTTTCGTTTCGAATGAATTCTAAATTTATTGGATAATTATTTTATTTATTTATTTTTTTTTTTGCAGATTTTTTAAGGTTTGCCTTTGCACAAACACCAAAATAAACTCAGTTAGCCCAGTCGGTGAGATCGTTGGTCTGGTAATGCAGAGGTTCCAGGTTCGAATCCGGCCCTTGGTGGTAGCCGGGGGATTCTGGGTCTTTTGGCCATCCCTTAAAAAAAACACCTCAATTTTGTCCAAAAAGTACTTAAATAAAACACTTGAAGTACTTAAACAAAGTCCAGTCAAACAAGATTCGTTGATAGTTTTGAATCTAAGTTAAAAGGTTATGAGGCAATCAAAAGGGGGTCATGTATAAAATTCACCCGGAATGTCAAAAGCCACGGTATTAAAAATGTAAAAAATAAAGCGGGGGGTCTCGTTTGAACATTTTTAGCGACGCTTCCGGTGAGCCCGCGGCCAAGAAGAAGAAAACGGAGGATAAAATTGACGGGGGCATTGCTGATCTTGTCAAAAATAAAGTCACCGAGGTGAGTCTAAATCTTAATATGCTACATCTCACTTTTGAAAGAGGAAATAATTTAAGTGGCAGGATTGGGGGTGGGGGGAGGAGGAGGATGAGGGGAAAAAATGTCGGTCAGTGGGACAAATCGCTTTGCAATTAAGAAACGCTTTTGAAGAATGAAAAATTTTTCTACACCATATCAAAGGTTCAGTAAGTCAAAAATTCAAACTTGCGGAGAACTTTTTGTCTGTTTTGTTTCTTTTAATTTTTGCAGCATTTTACTCTGAGCATGCGCACTATGAACTATGATTTGATTGGTTAGTCTTGTTTCTATTTCAATCAGGTGGGTACGGTGACCCCCGTGGAGGATTTCAAAGCCCTGCTGGCGGACAAGGAGGAGGACAGATTTGAGGAAGGTGAGGGACCTCTCTCTTCCGTCTTCGTTCACAGCCTGCCCGTGCGTCCGTTTATTTCGAACAATGCAGTTTTGAACTGCTTGTGTTTTTATTCGTCTGTCTGCAGGGGGTTTTTATTCGTCTGTCTGCATGATTCACCCCCCCCCCCCCTCGCGTCTTGCTTTCCTACCCCCCCCGCTCCCCCCGTCGAGGCATTATACAGCCTCTTCAGTTGGTCAACGGGGGGGGGGGGGGGCATGATACAACTTTATCAATCTAATTTCATTTTATAGTCTCTGGCGGACGGCAAAGCATAGTAATAAACCTTTTTTTTTTACAGTTTGCTGTGTCTGTTTGTAGGTTGTAAAATGATGCAAAAAAGAATCATACAGATCGTTATGGACTCGTTTGGAGCGCAGTCTTATAGCAAAGCCATTGACTGTATCACAGCCCTGCGAGAAGAATGCATCAAGGTAGTTTTATTTTATTAGCCCAGCTTACGTTACACGTAAGCTGGGGTATTCCTATCGGTTTGCGGGCGGTGTCCGTTAGTTAGTTAGTTAGTTAGTTAGTTAGTTAGTTAGTTAGTTAGTTGTTTATTTAGTAAACTTTGGTTCAAAATGCATCTCCTCCTACAATTTTGATCCGATGTCATTTATTTTTGGTGTGAGGCATCCCTAAGGGGTCGTGCATACGGCTTGTGCTTTTCTAGTCGATCGGGTGATTTTTGAATTTTTGGCGAATTTTTAAAGAAAAAATTTTAAAATGTATCTCCTCCTACATTTTTGACCCGATGTCATTTATTTTTGGTATGAGGCACCCCTAAAGGGTCGTGCATACGGCTTGTGCTTTTTTAGTCGATCGCGCAATTTTTGTATTTTTGGGGACTTTTTAAAGCAAAATTTTCGAAAATAATTCAAAATGCATCTACTCCTACAATTTTGATTCGATGTCATTTATTTTTGGTGTGAGGCATCCCTAAGGAGTCGTGCATACGGCTTGTGCTTTTTTAGTCGATCGGGTGATTTTTGAATTTTAGGGGAATTTTTGAAGAAAAAAATTTAAAATGTGTCTCCTCCTACATTTTTGACCCGATGTGATTTATTTTTGGTATGAGGCACCCCTAAAGTGTCGTGCATACGGCTTGTGCTTTTCTAGTCGATCGGGTGATTTTTTAATTTTTGGGGAATTTTTGAAGAAAAAAATTTAAAATGTATCTCGTCCTACATTTTTGATCCGATGTCTTTTTTTTAGCCCAGTTGGCTTTTTAGCCAACAGGGCTATACAGATGGGGGCAAGTGTCGTCCGTCTGTCCGTCCGTCCGTTCGTCCCGCGACCGTTAAAAGTGGAATAACTTTTTTATTTTTTATCCGATTCTTACCAAATTTTAAACACGAGTTCCTAACCCTTTACTGCATTAGGAAATATTTTTATTTTTGCGGTTTAAACCATTTTTGGCGATTTTATTGCCAATTTGGGCGAAATACGAAAAAACCTATCTAGTCCCTCATTTTTCATCGGAAGATTCCGAAATTTGTTATGAAGAAACTAGAACTAAGGGGTGAAAAAAGTACATTTTTCGATTTTTGAATTTCGCCTTATTTTTGAATCTACTGAGCTTCAAAGTTTGCAACTTCTAAAAATTGGCAAATTTCCAATTTTTTTTTCTTAACAAAGTAGTTAAAATGGAATATTTTTTTTTTTATCCGATTCGTACCAAATTTTTAACACGAGTTTTTAACCTTCCACTGCATTAGGAATTTTTTTATTTTTTGGTTTAAACCATTTTTGGCGATTTTATTGCCAATTTGGGCAAAATACGAAAAACCTATCTAGTCCCTCATTTTTCATCGGAAGATTCCGAAATTTTTCATGAAGAAACTAGAACTAAGGGGTGAAAAAAGAACTTTTTTCGATTTTTGAATTTCGCCTTATTTTTGAATCTACTGAGCTTCAAAGTTTGCAACTTCTAAAAATTGGCAAATTTCCATTTTTTTTCTTAACAAAGTAGGTAAAGTGGAATATCTTTTTTATTTTTCATCCGATTCGTACCAAATTTTAAACGCGAGTTTTTAACCTTCTACTGCATTAGGAATTTTTTTTTATTTTTTTGGTTAAACCATTTTTGGCGATTTTATTGCCAATTTGGGCAAAATACGAAAAAATCTATCTAGTCCCTCATTTTTCATCGGAAGATTCCGAAATTTGTTATGAAGAAACTAGAACTAAGGGGTGAAAAAAGTACATTTTTCGATTTTTGAATTTCGCCTTATTTTTGAATCTACTGAGCTTCGAAGTTTGCAGCTTTTGAAAAAATGGAAATTTCCACTTTTCTTCTTAAAAAAGCAGTTTCAATTTGCAGAGGGGCACAATATGTTACATGCAAGTACTTTTGGTTGGACTTTTCAGTAATTTTGTTGTCAGTAGGTCATTTCTATGATATTTTCAAGTGGGCGATAATAGGGAACATTGGGCGATAAAGCAAGAAAGTTGTAATTTTCGCTTTAAAAGTGCAGGGATCAATTCTATGTCCCGAAAATATGATAAATATGATATTTTTCGGATGGGCGATAATAGGGAATATTGGTCGATACTGCAAGAAAGTTGTAATTTTCGCTTTGAATGTGCAGGAAACAATTCTAGGACCCGAAAATATGATAAATATAATATTTTTCGGGTGGGCGATAATAGGGAACCTTTTGCGATTATGCAAGAAAGTTGTAATTTTCGCTTTAAAAGAGCAGGAATCAATTCTATGACCCGAAAATATGATAAATATGATATTTTTCGTGTGGGCGATAATAGGGAACATTGGGCGATAATGCAAGAAAGTTGTAATTTTCGCTTTAAGAGTGCAGGGATCAATTCTATGACCCGAAAAATATGATAAATGTGATATTTTTCGGATAGGCGATAATAGGGAATATTGGGCGATAACGTAAGAAAATTGTAATTTTCGCTTAAAAAGTGCAGGAATCAATTCTATGACCCGAAAATATGATAAATGTGATATTTTTCGTGTGGGCGATAATAGGGAACATTGGGCGATAATGCAAGAAAGTTGTAATTTTCGCTTTTAAAGTGCAGGAATCAATTCTGTGACCCGAAAATATGATCAATGTGATATTTTACGGGTGGGCGATAACAAGGAATATTGGGCGATAAAGCAAGAAAGTTGTAATTTTCGCTTTAAAAGTGCAGGAAACAATTCTAGGACCCGAAAATATGATAAATATAATATTTTTCGTGTGGGCGATAATAGGGTACATTGGGCGATAATGTACGAAAGTTGTAATTTTCGCTTTAAAAGAGCAGGAATCAATTCTATGACCCGAAAATATGATAAATATAATATTTTTCGGATGGGCGATAATAGGGAACATTTTGCGATAATGCAAGAAAGTTGTAATTTTCGCTTTAAAAGAGCAAGAATTTATTCTATGACCCGAAAATATGATAAATATGATGTTTTTCGTGTAGGAGATAATAGGGAGCATTGGGCGATAATGCAAGAAAGTTGTAATTTTCGCTTTAAAAGTGCAGGGATCAATTCTATGACCCGAAAATATGATAAATGTGATATTTTTCGGGTAGGCGATAATAGGGAACATTGGGCGATAATGCAAGAAAATTGTAATTTTCGCTTTAAAAGTGCAGGAATCAATTTTATGACCCGATAATAAGATCAATGTGATATTTTACGGGTGGGCGATAACAGGGAATATTGGGCGATAAAGCAAGATAATTGTAATTTTCGCTTTAAAAGAGCATTAATCAATTCTATAACCCGAAAATATGATAAATATAATATTTTTCGGATGGGCGATAATAGGGAATATTGGGCGATAATGCAAGAAAGTTGTAATTTTCGCTTTAAAAGTGCATTGATCAATTCTATGTCCCGAAAATATGATAAATATGATATTTTTTGGATGGGCGATAATAGGGAACATTGGGCGATAATGCAAGAAAGTTGTAATTTTCGCTTTAAAAGTGCAGGAATCAATTCTATGACCCGAAAATATGATAAATGTGATATTTTTCGTGTGGGCGATAAAAGGGAACATTGGGCGATAATGCAAGAAAGTTGTAATTTTCGCTTTAAAAGTGCAGGAATCAATTCTGTGACCCGAAAATATGATCAATGTGATATTTTACGGGTGGGCGATAACAGGGAATATTGGGCGATAAAGCAAGAAAGTTGTAATTTTCGCTTTATAAGTGCAGGGACAATTCTGGGACCCGAAAATATGATAAATATAATATTTTTCGGGTGGGCGATAATAGGGAACATTGGGCGATAATGTAAGAAAGTTGTAATTTTCGCTTTAAAAGTGCAAATAATCAATTCTATGACCCGAAAATATGATAAATATGATATTTTTCGTGTGGGCGATAATAGGGAGCATTGGGCGATAATGCAAGAAAGTTGTAATTTTCGCTTTTAAAGTGCAGGAAACAATTCTGTGACCCGAAAATATGATAAATATAATATTTTTTCGTGTGGGCGATAATAGGTAACATTGGGCGATAATGTACGAAAGTTGTAATTTTCGCTTTAAAAGAGCAGGAATCAATTCTATAACCCGAAAATATGATAAATGTGATATTTTTCGGATGGGCGATAATAGGGAACATTGGGCGATAATGCAAGAAAGTTGTAATTTTCGCTTAAAAAGTGCAGGAAACAATTGTAGGACCCGAAAATATGATAAATATAAAATATCTTCGTGGGGGCGATAATGGGAACATTGGGCGATAATGTAAGAAAGTTGTAATTTTCGCTTTAAAAGAGCAGGAATCAACTCTATAACCCGAAAATATGATAAATATGATATTTTTCGGATGGGCGATAATAGGATATATTGGGCGATAATGCAAGAAAGTTGTAATTTTCGCTTTAAAAGTGCAGGGATCAATTCTATGTCCCGAAAATATGATAAATATGATATTTTTTGGATGGGCGATAATAGGGAACATTGGGCGATAATGCAAGAAAGTTGTAATTTTCGCTTTATAAGTGCAGGAATCAATTCTGTGACCCGAAAATATGATAAATGTGATATTTTTCGTGTGGGCGATAATAGGGAACATTGGGCGATAATGCAAGAAAGTTGTAATTTTCGCTTTAAAAGTGCAGGAATCAATTCTGTGACCCGAAAATATGATCAATGTGATATTTTACGGGTGGGCGATAACAGGGAATATTGGGTGATAAAGCAAGAAAGTTGTATTTTTCGCTTTAAAAGTGCAGGAAACAATTCTAGGACCCGAAAATATGATAAATATAATATTTTTCGTGTGGGCGATAATGGGAACATTGGGCGATAATGTAAGAAAGTCATAATTTTCGCTTTAAAAGAGCAGAATACAACTCTATAACCCGAAAATATGATAAATATGATATTTTTCGGATGGGCGATAATAGCGAACATTGGGCGATAATGCAAGAAAGTTGTAATTTTCGCTTTAAAAGTGCAGGGATCAATTCTATGTCCCGAAAATATGATAAATATGATATTTTTGGATGGGCGTAAATAGGGAACATTGGGCGATAATGCAAGAAAGTTGTAATTTTCGCTTTAAAAGTGCAGGAATCAATTCTATGACCCGAAAATATGATAAATGTGATATTTTTCGTGTGGGCGATAATAGGGAACATTGGGCGATAATGCAAGAAAGTTGTAATTTTCGCTTTAAAAGTGCAGAAATCAATTCTGTGACCCGAAAATATGATCAATGTGATATTTTACGGGTGGGCGATAACAGGGAATATTGGGCGATAAAGCAAGAAAGTTGTATTTTTCGCTTTAAAAGTGCAGGAAACAATTCTAGGACCCGAAAATATGATAAATATAATATTTTTCGTGTGGGCGATAATAGGGAACATTGGGCGATAATGTAAGAAAGTTGTAATTTTCGCTTTAAAAGAGCAGGAATCAATTCTATGACCTGAAAATATGATAAATGTGATATTTTTCGTGTGGGCGATAATAGGGAACATTGGGCGATAATGCAAGAAAGTTGTAATTTTTGCTTTAAAAGTGCAGGAATCAATTCTATGACCCGAAAATATGATCAATGTGATATTTTACGGGTGGGCGATAACAGGGAATATTGGGGGATAAAGCAAGAAAGTTGTAATTTTCGCTTTAAAAGTGCAGGAAACAATTCTAGGACCCGAAAATATGATAAATATAATGTTTTTCGTGTGGGCGATAATAGGTAAAATTGGGCGATAATGTAAGAAAGTTGTAATTTTCGCTTTAAAAGAGCAGAATACAACTCTATAACCCGAAAATATGATAAATATGATATTTTTCGGATGGGCGATAATAGCGAACATTGGGCGATAATGCAAGAAAGTTGTAATTTTCGCTTTAAAAGTGCAGGGATCAATTCTATGTCCCGAAAATATGATAAATATGATATTTTTGGATGGGCGTTAATAGGGAACATTGGGCGATAATGCACGAAAGTTGTAATTTTCGCTTTAAAAGTGCAGGAATCAATTCTATGACCCGAAAATATGATAAATGTGATATTTTTCGTGTGGGCGATAATAGGGAACATTGGGCGATAATGCAAGAAAGTTGTAATTTTCGCTTTAAAAGTGCAGAAATCAATTCTGTGACCCGAAAATATGATCAATGTGATATTTTACGGGTGGGCGATAACAGGGAATATTGGGCGATAAAGCAAGAAAGTTGTATTTTTCGCTTTAAAAGTGCAGGAAACAATTCTAGGACCCGAAAATATGATAAATATAATATTTTTCGTGTGGGCGATAATAGGGAACATTGGGCGATAATGTAAGAAAGTTGTAATTTTCGCTTTAAAAGAGCAGGAATCAATTCTATGACCTGAAAATATGATAAATGTGATATTTTTCGTGTGGGCGATAATAGGGAACATTGGGCGATAATGTTAGAAAGTTGTAATTTTTGCTTTAAAAGTGCAGGAATCAATTCTATGACCCGAAAATATGATCAATGTGATATTTTACGGGTGGGCGATAACAGGGAATATTGGGCGATAATGCAAGAAAGTTGTAATTTTCGCTTTAAAAGTGCAGGAAACAATTCTAGGACCCGAAAATATGATAAATATAATGTTTTTCGTGTGGGCGATAATAGGTAAAATTGGGCGATAATGTAAGAAAGTTGTAATTTTCGCTTTAAAAGAGCAGGAATCAATTCTATAACCCGAAAATATGATAAATATGATATTTTTCGGGTGGGCGATAATAGGGAATATTGGGCGATAATGTAAGAAAATTGTAATTTTCGCTTTAAAAGTGCAGGAATCAATTCTGTGACCCGAAAATATGATAAATATGATATTTTTCGGGTGGTCGATAATAGGGAACATTGGGCGATAGTGCAAGAAAGTTGTAATTTTCGCTTTAAAAGTGCAGGAAACAATTCTATGACCCGAAAATATGATAAATGTGATATTTTTCGTGTGGGCGATAATAGGGAACATTGGGCGATAATGTAAGAAAGTTGTAATTTTTGCTTTAAAAGTGCAGGAATCAATTCTATGACCCGAAAATATGATAAATATGATATTTTTCGTGTCGGCGATAATAGGGAACATTGGGCGATAATGCAAGAAAGTTGTAATTTTCGCTTTAAAAGTGCAGGAATCAATTCTATGACCCGAAAATATGATAAATGTGATATTTTTCGGGTAAGCGATAATAGGGAATATTGGGCGATAATGCAAGAAAGTTGTAATTTTCGCTTTAAAAGTGCAGGAAACAATTCTAGGACCCGATAATATGATAAATATAATATTTTTCGTGTGGGCGATAATAGGGAACATTGGGCGATAATGTACGAAAGTTGTGACCCGCGCATCAAGACAACCTAAGGAAACTTGTGCACTTGTCCAGAATAAGTACGAAAGAAAATAAACATGCGCATTGGTCTGGAATAAGAACCGCGCATTAATCTTTATTAAGTTAAATAAACATGTGCACTGTTCCAAAATGAGAGCCGCGCATCAACGCAAATTAAATAAACATGCGCACTTGTCTGAATTAGAACCGCGCATCGAGGCAAGTTACATAAATATGCGCACTGGTCCGAAATGCGAGCGTTGTTTGAAGGCATCTATGGCAAACTATCCGGTCTACCAGATATACAAAAAATCTGTTCCCCATTTTTCTGGGAAAGAAATCTTTGTATGCATTTATCGGTCTATGTTCTGGTCCGGTGCTAAATTAATTATTGAGCTAGCTCTTTGCCGTCTCATCTTTTGAAGCTTGATATTTCAGGGAAATTCCTTCGCTCATGCACGCTGGAATGGGTCTTATTGCTTTTCGTAAGCTGGGACTTTGTCCTTGGACAAACTTGTTTTATACTTTTTATCTTTTTTCTATTTTCATTTTATAGATATTGGAGAAAAGAAGACAGTTAAATTTCGAAACGACTTGTAAAGAAATGTTTTTGAGATGGTGATGTATGTTTTTTTGCAGAATTCTGAAGCCGGACAGTTCAACAGTTTCCTGAAAGAATTCAAGGAGAGTTTACACACCAAAGGCCGGTCCGATTTCTTCGATGAGATGATAGCGGGTGAGATTCCAGACAGATTATTGGCCAGTTTATTGGCCAATAGGAGCGTTATATAAACAAAGGCACCTCATTGGACGGTAAAAAATGATATTGATTTTAAAAAAGATGGCTGGGGGAAGGGGGGATGTCGGGTAGAGGGTGCTTGACTCCCCCCCCCCCCCCCCTTTCTTCCCGGGGCTTCTATTTGGAGTTAAAATAAAGACCTGAAAAAATCGTTTCCTAATAGAAGCCCCCTCCTTCCCTGCAAGTCTTTTTAAAACTCGTGTTTACTCGCAATGCAGACACGGTGCTCTTAATCCTTTGATATGAGGCATCCCCTAGACATGTTCTGCATCGTTGCTTAATCCTGTGCTTTACACAAGGCGAACACACAACCTCCTCCCCACTGCCACCTTTACTCCGGAGTATTACTGGAAATATAGCCGGCTGGGTACTGAAACGGGCGGCGTGATGTTGCCCCTTCTTCCCTGCAAGTCTTTTTAGAACTCATGTTTACTCGCAATGCAGACACTTAATCCTTTGATGTGAGGCAAACCCGTAGACACGTTCTGCGTCGTTGCTTAATCGTGTGCTTCACACAAGGCAACCCCCTCCCCCCACTTTACCAGATTTTTAAGTTACTGTTGTTTTTGTGTGTTTTGTTATTTGTTGTGCCGATATCCTCAGCATGTAGCGCTATAATAAGACATTGATGGTAAATTTTCTTTTTCCAATAAAAACTTATCGACAACACCCCCCCCCCCCCCCTGCCTAAAAATAGAAGCCCCGGGGCTCTAATTATCCCCCGTGAAACGGAGGGATATAGGTTTGAGATCGTCCGTCTGTCCGTCCGTCTCGCACCGTCCGTCCGTCCGTCCGTCCGTCCCCTCTTCAAGCTAAGGACTTTGTGGACACCACTTCTATATCAACGAAGCATAATTCAGCTTTCATATTTCATACAGGCAAAATATAGGGTATAAAGATGTGCAACGTCAAGGTTTCAGTTTGATCGAAGCAAAATTGACAAATTGACAGGCTTTTGAAAATCGTCGAAAATAGACATATGTGCACATGTATAGGACTTTGTGGACACCACTTCTATATCAACGAAGCATAATTCAGCTTTCATATTTCATACAGGCAAAATATAGGGTATAAAGATATGCAACGTCAAGGTTTCAGTTTGATCGAAGCAAAATTGACAAATTGACAGGCTTTTGAAAATCGTCGAAAATAGACATATGTGCACAGGTATCCGCCCAAAATGACTCCGCCCAAAATGACTCCGCCCAAAATGCCTCCAAAAACTGCAAGGGGGGACAAAATGACTCCGCCCAAAATACCTCGAAATCTTATTTTTTCAAAGTGAAGGGAAGAATGGTTTATTTTTATGATTTATGAAAACAAAAAAAAAGCGCCTCTATGTCGCCAGCGTTTTTTTTTTTTATTTCAAGCCGGCATTACACTGCTGCGGGATTAAGTGTGTCTACTCAAAACAGTTTCTGGCAGCTTTGTGGAAACAAAACCACGCTTATCAAAGTCCTCCGGAGTGGGATTAACATGCGTTTCAGGCCGGCAGTGCACTGCAGGGGGATTAAGTGCGTCTACTCAAAACACCGTTACTGGCAGCTTTGCGGAAACGAAGCCACACCTCTCACACTCCCCGTGATCAGGATTAAGCCCGTCTACTCAAAACACATTTTCTGGCACTTTGCCAGAAATAGTTAAAAAAAATTCGAAATAATATTTCGGGGCATTTTGGGCGGAGTCATTTTGTCCCCCCTTGCAGTTTTTGGAGGCATTTTGGGCGGAGTCATTTTGGGCGGAGTCATTTTGTCCCGGATTCATGTGCACATGTATAGGACTTTGTGGACACCACTTCTATATCAACGAAGCATAATTCAGCTTTCATATTTCATATAGGCAACATATAGGGTATAAAGATGTGCAACGTCAAGGTTTCAGTTTGATCGAAGCAAAATTGACAAAATGACAGGCTTTTAAAAATCGTCATAAATCGACATATATGCAAACGGAGTGGACTTCGTGGATTAGATTAGATTACATTAGATTAATAAAAAATAGATTCGGGTTATATCTGTTCAAAGACAGTTTGTAGTATTGTTGATTTGTCGTTCAAGGAAGGGTGTCCAGTTTCCTGTCAATGGTAATCCATTAGCTTAGATATTGCATAGGGGTAATATTTAGGGTTTCACGGGGGATATTGCTGCTCTCTGACAGCATCTAGTTAGGAAACTGTTTCCTGAAATTGGCTAGTTTCCAAATAGAAGCCCTGGGCTTTTTTTCGGAAACCCCCGGTAGTATCCAGTCCTGCCCTTGTTGCTACGTATTGTTTTTCTGTAAAAAGTTTACGGGTGGAAACCCTTACTTACCCCCTCCCCCCACCCCCTCCGTTGTTATAAAACAGCTGGCCTTTGATGAGATCTGTCTGTTATGTATAAACACAGAGCGGATGGATATTTTAAAGAGTAGTTCTGATCTCTGATTGGTATTGTTTTCGCGGAATCCACAGTGGATCTGCGGACTAAAAAGGTGTTATACACGAAAGACCGAACCACCGTAGAGGTTGGCTGTTGAACAGAAACGCCCGCCCTCCCCCCTCCTTCCCGCCCACATGGATTTGAGAAGGTGCTCTTTCTGACGCTGTGAGTTTCCTAGCAGCAATATCGTGTTTGCTATTGAAAGTGTCGTCGTTCCTCTGCAGCGGTATTTATTTACCCCCCATCCCACCCTCCCCCCCCCGTTTCCCCCCCCCCTTACACCCCCCCCCCGCTCCCCTCCCCACCCCAACCGAACAGATGGCTCCTAATCTACAAGCCGCGTTATAATGAGGGAACCACCCCCTCCTTCCCCCTTCCTTGCTTGCTCGGGAGTTGAGGAGGAGATGGGGGGAGGGGGGTCGTCTCAATGCGGTACTCGTATGTGTTGCAGAGAAGCTGAGCCTAATTACGTCCGCCGATGGCGGCGGTTCGGCCGTGACGACAGCCGAAGGCGAGCAGTTCCTCAAGAAGGAGGACAAGAAGGAGGAGGAGGAGAAAGCGGCCCCGGAGGAGGATGCCGGAGATCTCGTACTAAAATATACACATTTTTACATTTACACTTTACATTTACAGTATACATACGGGACCCCTGGGATAGATTATTCTCATCCAGGAATTTTATGTTGCACCCCGGGGGGGGGGGGGGAGAGCGGGTGGGGGGGGGAGGTTGGGAAATGTGTCGTTGTCTGTGTGGTATGTCGACCGTGCGGCCCCGTCCTTTCGTCTGTCTATCGGGATCGATATTTAGATTTCGGTATCAATGTGATACATTAGCCAAGAATTGATTAGTTTCGAAAATTTGAACCAAATCCATAATACTGATCACTGATCAATAATACTCAAAATAAGTCCAATATCTGCTAATTACTGGAGGCAATTAAAGAAACATAGCCTTTCCACAGGTTTTATATGACGTCATAATGTGCGTCATTGTCCATAAAAGAGGACTTTATTGTTGATTTTCAGAAGATTTTCAGTAAACAAAATGTTATGCTTAGGAAAAAGGGCAGACTTGAAAAGAAACTGGTGATCAAAAAATGAAATTGAAATTGAACATCAAACCAAAAAACTGCAGACGGCTAAATAATAGAAATTAATTTTAAGTAAATAAGTAAAATAAATGTTAATAGAAATAAGAAGCGCATAGAATAATAACGTGGTGGTTGTTTATGCAGATGTACATTGTTAACTGTTTGTTTTTAGATGGAAGACTTTTGAGCGTTTCCCGGGATAGAAAGAAGGACGAGAGGACAAAAAAAGGATGAAAATTAAGGCTTTCAAAGAAGAGAGAGAGACAGACAGAGAGAGAGAGAGAGAGGGGAGGAGGAAAAAAGTGCTTATATTACTCCCGATGCCAGACTGTCGGCGCAGAATCAAAACAGGCTGCATTCTTGTTATTATTATTATTGGCGACATCGTAGAGACAGTAGTCGTTCAGTTCTTGTGTGTGTGTTTTTTTTTTTTTTTTTTTTTTTTTTTTTTTTTTTTTGGGCATTCTGTGCCTTCTTTTGTTAGGGACGCTGGTATTTAAGATAAAGATATGTTGTCTTCAGGAACGAAACCCAATTAGGCTATAATTTATATTGGCTGATGTCAATACGCGTCCGCGGACTACTTATTGTGTAGAGGTCCGCTGTCGAAAAGTAGTGCGTTGTGTTGAGTGGCCGCGTTTTCAGTTGAACACTGCCATAGAACTGTTTTGTTGCTGATATAAGATGGGTAACCATGGAGATTTCTGGAGCATTCCAGGGTTTGAAACGGATGCAGGGAGTGGGGGGGGGGGCGCGCTTGCAAACAGATAGTATCTTTGTATTGGCTCTGGGGCGGAACAGGTATTTTGTCTCGGATTGATTGGGGGGAGTGGGGGGTGGGGGGGGGTGGCGTTATTTTTTTTTTAAATCACAAATGATAGATATTGATTAATATTAATTTTGAGATTATCAAGGACTGTGAGAACGATTTTGGATAATGGCAATAAAAACTAGTAATAAGTGCAGTTGTTTTTGTTCTTGTCAAGGCGATTCTTCTCGTACGTATAAAATGCACGCGGCTGGAGAGTGGGACATATCTTTCCCCTTCCCAACCCAGCTACCACAAAAGCCAATCGCCGTCTACATCCCCCGCCCCCCTTACCCCCCCCCCCCCCCCTTAAAGTTTGATTTTCTGATCATGTTTCGTTTTCTTTCTAGGTGGCTGGAGAGAAAATTGTTCAGCTGAATCTGTAGACCAAATAATAGTTTTGCACTAACATGAAACAGGTCTAACCCCCCTTTTTTCATATTTTGCATCGACAGAAAGTGTGTTTTTGGCGAGGGCGGAGCATAGCTCTGCACTGGGTGACCTACGTCACCGTGTCGTGTAGTAATGAAGTCGATATCGGTTAATCGCACCGCCTATTCTCCAAAATATCTTTAAATGCTTTGAGCTATTGTGCGGTACATTTTATTTATTTATTTATTTACTTACGGTATTCAAATATTGCCGTGTTTTTGTCTCCTGAAGAGTCTTATCTAAATTTAATCTCGATTAGTTGTTATATGTTGATAGGGTTCATGATACAAGAAAAGTTCACAGCCTGGAACTACTTTTTAGTACTCAGCCAGGGCTTGAGGCTGACTATAGGTTTGGGTGTTGTCCGTCTGTCCGCCCCTCCATCCTCGGCTGTTACTACCACCCTGATTATCGGTTACCTATGATATTTGGTATGTAGATGACCTGCCACAGAGGGTAGGTGCACATTTTTATTTTGACCTTGGTCCAATTTCAAGGTCACACTGGTTGCCATGTTTGGTATTAACCCCCAATTTTTTATACCAAAAATTATTTGACTGATCATCACCAAATTTTAGATACGGCTTAACCATTACAAAAGCATTCTTGGGGTTGATATTCGGATCGATCAGTAAATTAAACACATAAATACTTGGCATTTGGGAACCAACGTTCTGTATTAAAAAAAACAGGTAGTACCCAAATGATGTCACTGCTCAGCTTCCATTTACGAGCCCCTGTGGCCTTCCGTAATCGGAATCCTCTCCGGCTGGGGGCTGTGCCCTCGGCAATGGCTTGCTATTTTATGATTGTTAGTGTACATGCAAAGAGGACGGTAGTATTTATGTAATGCATATGACGAGAAGATGACGCACAGCAGTATTGACATGGCGCTCTACGCATAGACGTATTCACCGCTCTAATATCGTAAACACTGCGCGCAGCCGTACTCCCTGATCCTCCGATATCGTAAACGTCACGCTACACACAGCGATATTCACACATCTTCCAGTACCGAAAACGTCACGCTACACACAGCCATATTCACAGCTCTTCCAGTATCGAAAACGCACTGCTTGATGTGTGTACGTAGCATTGTCATAACAACGTAAACTGAACAGCAGAAAACGCCGCAGAGTAGAATATCTAATTTACAAGATAATATATTTGTACCAAATATCGTGAAATGAAAATAAAAGCATACTCTCGTTTGGACCGATCCGAAAATCCTCCCGTAGACCTTTTGTCGGTCCCTCCTTTCGTGCAGAAACTTATTTCATTTATTCATCTCGAGATTTTGGCCCACGAACAGCCAACCTCTACGGCTGTTCAACCTGTTGTGTATTATACTGCTTTGTTTCGCAGACCCACTGTGGCCGTGTTCACAAAAGTTCACGGTATAGTTAATAAATTCAGTTACCATCTCATGCAGCAAGCAGACCGTTTGAAATTTAATTAATACATTTTCTTTTATATCAAAACAAATTCTTGTAAAAATTATTCGCGTAGTTTAACTTAATCAGCTGGTTTGATTTGGGCGGTTTACAGTTCACTGCATAGTTGATTTTTATGACTACCGGGACTGGGGATAAGCAGAATTACACTCAGATCTACTCGGTAATGAGCGAAATATCTTGCGACTGTACACCTCTTTTTTAACCTAGCCGACTTTGTCGGACTGGGTTAGTCGTATCACTATAGGGGGCTTGAATGTATGTGCGTATGTTAAACTTTTTCTTTAAAATGCTACTCCTCCTACAGTTTTGCTCCAATGGTTTTGATATTACGCAGGAATGTTCCCCACCCCTCCTGTGTGGTCCCCAAACTGGCTGTTCCTTTTTCGACGATTGACGAAAAACTGACAAAATGGCGTCACTTTTTGTGCAAGTTTTGACCCATTTTTAAAAAAACTACTCCTCCTACAGTTTTACTCCAATCGTTGAGATGTTACGCGGGGATGTTCCCCAGGGGTTCGCCTACCAGGCTATTTTTTTTTCGCGGTTCGCCAAAAATTGCCGAAATGGCGGAACTTTGAAGTTTGGCAAAAACTGGAATAAACTGTAGTAAATAACTGAAATGTCAAACCATTCATTTTTCTCAGTCTTTTTTTAAATAGTTATAAAATTTTAATCGAAAGTGTCTTAGGTGCTTCTCCACCTGGACTTTGCTTTTTTTCGCGAATGGCAAAAAAATTGTGTAAATGTCGGTAAATACGTGAATCGTCAAAACCCAACCTCTCCAACATCCCTTTTCCAACAAAGTTTTCCATTTTTTGGCCTTACAGTATTCGTTTCAGAGTTTTTCTCTCTTTCCTTGTTTGGTAACTAGGCTGGATCATGTCCTTGGACATGCTTGTTACACTTGACTGAACTTTGCAGAAATACTGTCCTAAAGTTTTTATTATTTAGTTTTTACTTAGACATTCATTTGCCTGTCACTTGACCAAAAATGTCTAAGTGGTAGACTGTTGGTTTATTTTCCAGTATAAAGTATGCAAAAAATTATTGATTTTCTTGGAAAGTTCATGACTTGACCGACTTTAATTCGTGCTTTGATTGGTCGACACCGGCGAGATTATCGGGGAGCACCTGTTTAGGGATATTCCGCGAAAATAGTACCCAATATAACCGGTTCTTAAATTCCGTTCGCTTTGTGTTGATACATAACAGATCGAACTATCAAGAGGTGAGTAATAACGGGACAAGCCTAAACCCTGTAGGGAATAAAGTAGTACATGTGGGAAGCTGTGCTGTCCACAACTGCGGAAGAATTTTCGTCCTCACGTCTGAAAGTCACAGATTGGACGTAGTCCT
Organism: Protula sp. h YS-2021; assembly: GCA_949752745.1. Classification (NCBI taxonomy): domain Eukaryota; kingdom Metazoa; phylum Annelida; class Polychaeta; order Sabellida; family Serpulidae; genus Protula; species Protula sp. h YS-2021. The sequence goes on along the minus strand of OX457030.1, from coordinate 46,357,285 downwards.
GATTCAGACGTGTAGCCATTGAAAACTTGGAAGTTCTGTGGAGCTGACCCATCCGTCAGTTTTTGGGACTATTGAATTCGGTTCCATCCGTCCATCTGTCTTACTGTCTGTCAACATTCCGGATATGATGTCTTTTGTGGGATAGATCTGAGAAACTGCTCAAGGGATTCCATTTAAACCTTGCATAGGTAAAGAATATAGGTTGTAGTTGTGCACCTGGGGATAGGTTTTGCCGGATGCCAAAAAATGTGTCCCAGGGACTTTGTTGAAAATCAAGATATCTGAGGCCGACAGCATCTGGATAGGATGTCTCTTGTTCGATAAATCTGAGGGATGCCATTTATACGTGGCGTAGGGAAATAATATAGGGTGGAGTTGTGCACCTGGGTATAGGTTTTGCCGGCTGCCGAAAAATGAAATCCTGGAATTTCACTAACGTGCTTGCGTTTTTTTTTTTTTTTTTTTTTTTTTTTGGTGGAGCGACCCAAAACCTTTTTGAAATGAGCAAATATATATTGAAGGTACGATTGTTGTCTATTTTTGAGATGTTTGCATATTTTTGCGTCGCAGAAAATAAATTTAGTCATATTAGTAAGTAGAATTACTAAAAATGAATGTTGTTTGGGGCTTTAATATTATGTACGGTAAAAATGTGTGCCATAAACTTTTTATAATATTTATGCGTCGATTAAAATTGTCCATATGGACGTGTCAAAAATTAATGATTTTTCCCCATATATGTGTTATTATAAACACACAGCACTCCCACATGTACCCCTAATTTTAAATCATGTGGGCTATTTTCCCGGCGAAAGATCTTAAATTTGATTGGTTAACGCCACCTGGTTTTCATCCTTTGAAACAAGGTGAACGCGTAACAGGGAGATATGCATGTTATTTGTGAAATTGATAAAAAAAAACAAACAAAAGATGACCAAATAAGATCTTGTGGCAATTTCTTATAAACTAGGTTGTGTTCATTGCAGTTTGGGCGTTTTATTCTCACTACTTCTCCTTAGCTGTAAAGCGTGGGTTTCTGGAATTTCACATTGGGAAAACATACCTGTTAAATGTACGAAGTCGAATTACCATTGAGATGTACCAAAACATGGTTAAAGTAAACTTCATGAAGACCACATAGAGCCAGCTATACTAACTTGTTTTTTTCCTTCAAAAATGCACAGCCAGTATTGAAAGATCAAAAGAAACAACCTCTTGCCTTGCCCTGTATAAAAAACACTGCTGGCAATATTTATACCTACTGCCTAACACAATGCTAACCTCGGTTATTGCTTTTCCAGGCTAGTAGTGTTTGAATACATACAGACATGCAGGGTGCGCCTTCATCAAACAGTTCTGGTGTTTGACGCATACTAGCCAGGGCATTGCCAAATTGTTCTGGAGGGCCGCTGAGCAAGTAGTTTTTAACAAATACAGGCCCTGGGTGATAACGTGAAATAAAATTATGCGCAAATCTTGTCCACTGATGCATGGGTGCTCTTGCCGCTCTTGTTTATTAAGAACATTTCATTATTTCAAAATCCACAAGACCAGTCGTAACTTGATTTATTCCTCTGTACCTGTAGAAGAAATAAATAATTTAGCGCAGCAGCCAACACCTCGAAGGAAAAATAATTGGTTACCTTTTCCGACACACCCAAATTCAAAGCTTACTTAACCAGACCCCTCTGCCCTTTGCCCAGATATTTTGTGAATGCCTGTTCCATCTAAGTTGCTTTATTCATCCCATATTACAAGTGTTGTATTCAACTGCGAAACTGTTGAAATGGAATAAAGTTTTCAAAAGTGAAATACAAACATTTAAACCTAAATAAGAGTTATACAATTAAATCTGCATGCTGAAATTGTCGTGCAAGATATTTGAATGAAAATTTACAAGGGTGGAGTGGTTGAGAAATGTTACATTTTGCTACCGAATTAAATACAAATTATTTAAACAGATGAAATCGAAAAGGAGTAAAAACGTTCGAAAACTGATGAGAAAATCTGCTAGAGGGAAAGCAGAAAGGTATTTCTTTGATTTTGATATTTTACTAAAATTACAGGGCAGTTATGTGTATATTTATGTGTGTAGTGAGGGTGGGGGGGGGGGGCGTGGGTTGACCAGAACCTATTTCCCTGTTGGATCGGTTACTAAGGAAGTGGTACCTCTTTGATCTCAGCATTTTTTTATTTCAACAATGCCAGTGAACTACAGATAAATATTGCCAATAACAGTTTCTTTTCAACTTGCTGTTGGGGGATGGGGGGCGGGGGACGTTGATGGTTAGGCCGAACATCCCAGACAAGATAGATTTCTAAGGAAAGGGCGAGGGCCAAAGCACGCCTGATAAATTATAGCCTTGCTTTTGTTTATTATTCCTTTCACGTAATTACTTTCATATGTGTTTTGCTTTACTATTAAAGATATCTGGTGAACAAGCCACTGCCCCGGTATTCACTAAAGTTAACTCTGCAATTAATTGTACACCACACAAGGGAAATCAGCTGATTTATCTAAATTGCGCAAACGATTTTTACAAGAATATACTCTAACGTACAAGTAAAATTAATTGATAAACTTTCAAAAGTTCTCTTAGCTACAGGAGCAGTTAATGGAATTGCTTAACTGTACAGTTAACTTTTGTGAATACAGCCCCTGGTGTCGAATTACTGCTTGTAATTATTTAACTACTTCTTATTATATTGATCATTGTTTTTAGTATTGCTATCGTCATTATTATGATTTTTTTATTCTTTTCTTTTAGGGCGTTTGGGGGGGGGGGGGTGGGGGTGAGGGGTGGGCTTCGTTTGTCTTAAAGAAATGTTTTTCCAAAGGTGATATTCATAATGGTAATATGGCAAAATTTTGGTCATAGATTTATAATTTCATAGTTTAAAGTTAAAAATCCAGATATCAATCCTGTGGTTTTACGCGGTCGCTTTTTGTTTTTTTTTTTACGAACATTTTCAAGGAGACCTGCAAATATTTGTTCATGCCACCAGAACACCCCAAATTGTTTTCTTTAAAAACATTGCGACTTTTCATCTGATATTCATTGAATAATTTTCCTTTGTTAACGAAGTTAATCAGAGTAATCTGTACTGCTTTAAATCATAAAGATGGTGACTATGTCCCCGCAATGCATACTTGAATATGCTTGTGCAAAATAAAATTCTCATAAAAAGAACCTGTCGACAATTTTCGATATTGTTTTAACTCCGCGCTGTTATAAAATAGATGACCTCTGAGGGATCTATCTGTTCTGTATAAACACAGAGCGGATGGATATTTTAAAAGTAGTCCCTCACTTATGAGTACTATTTTTGAGGAATTCCCAGTGGGTTTGAGGAGTGAAAAGATGTTATGCACAACAGATCGAACCGCCGTAAAAGATTGTGGTGGTATTTTGTCCTAGTTTTCATTTCCTTGGTGGTATTATGTCCGGTGGTATTTTGTCCTACACCCGTAGGACAACAGCGTTTAACGCCGTAAGTTTTAGCCGATCATCTTCGCATCAACGGTCTTCAGGAGGCCTTTACAATGCTGTATTTATTTAGGAAGTTCAAATAAATTTTGGTCTTACTGAACACTTAAAAATAAATGTATAAACTAAATGATTGGGGCGTTTCATATTTTACCACTGCAAGCTTCACACGGGAGTTCTGCATTACTCTCGTATTTGTATCGATATTAATAAAAAGAATCCCGGACAAAAGTCCAATAGGACAAAAGCCCAAATAGGACAAAACCCAAATCATTTTACAGAGGAGGACAAAAGCCCAATAGGACAAAAGCCAATGTTTAAAATTTTTTAAGAATATAGATTTTGTACCGCCCTTATTATTTTTAAAATCCCCATAATTCCACTTTTTATCTTTGCAACAATTTGATTTTGTTCTTCGCAAAGACACCGATTTATATAGTGGAAAAAATTCCCCGGACCCTGGAACAGCATTTTGATCCACGGAAATAAACAGCATGAGGTTCGATGGAGCTTTTAAATGAAAGCGTTTTGAATAAAAGTTCGGTGTATTGTTATGTAATAACGTGTGAAATTAAGATCAATACCTGAATTGAGTAATATCCAGGATATAGTAACTTAAAATGTAGAACAAATAACCAAGGGATCAAATTTTGTTCAATATTATGTAATTGTTGGGATGTACCATCCGCAAACAATATTTTAACATTCTAAACAAGCGCGCATATATATAATGCAATAAAAAATTGAGCATTATTAATATATCATTATTGTAATAAAAACTAAAAAATGATTGGGGTTTTGTCCTATTGGGCTTTTGTCCTATTGGGCTTTTGTCCGTTTGCCTAATAAAAACCATATCCAATACCTCTCCCCCGACCGGCAAAACAAAATTAAACTACCTACAATTTTTTTTACCTTTAATTTTTTTTATGTGGACACCGAAATAAATTTCTTAAGTTCTTGATAGCGATAGCCACAATGTGTTGAGCTTGAACTGAACCCCTTAAAGAAATGTGTGTGTGTGTGTGTGTGAGAGAGAGAGACAGAGAGAGAGAGAGAGAGAGAGAGAGAGAGAAAGGGAGGGAGGGAGGGAGGGAGAAAGAGAGAAAGAGAGCGGGAGAGAGGGACAGAATGGGGAGACAGAACCACCAGGTTATATTCCTGGAACCAATCTGTTGTTTAGTTTAGGGTAAAGGTTGTTTTTTTTCTTTTTGTAACCTAAAGAAATGTTTATTAACCCCTTAAAACACCGAGTCTTTTGAATCAAATAGACCATTTCTCAAAAAACATGGTACGAAACCGACTGACAATGGAAATATGAATAATAAAAATTCCGTATTTTAGTACACGTTAAGTGCAAACGGAAAAAAGTATGCGCAAATTTAACAGACAATTAAAAAAAGAGTTTTGCAGAAAATTAGTCAAAAACAAGCCTCTTTTCAAATTTCTAGCTTTTATAGCGCCCCGTTTGGGTAATTTCCTTGTAAAAACTTTTTAGAAATATACTTTCATCTGCAAATTTAATGAACCGCGGGATTAACTTAAATTAAATTTCTTGTGGTACTTTTTAATGCCAACATGACTCTGTAACTGTAAGCACGACATTAGCTTGTCACAACTTTCCATTTTTATAATTATAATTGCACACCTGAATTCCACACACCCTTGTGATACTGTCAAGTGTCCTATTTTGGGATCATGGTTTTGGAAAATATTGGAATTAATTGCATGATTTCACTTACCTGGACTTGTGCTGGTGTTTTTTTTTTCTTGTCACATTCTTAAGCACATAAAAAAATTATTCCCTGAGAAGGGAGGAGGGGATGGGGGGGGGGGGGCGGGGTGAGGGTGTTTGGTCGGCATACTGGTGTGAGTGTTTCGCACAAACCCGAACGAAATCGCAAAGATCTAGAATCGTAAAATTCCCAACAAACATATAGAGTTCTTATTATTAAAAAGTAGTTTTCGCAAGGACCGAAACTTCCATATCGTCCTTGAACATGTATTTTTATCATATTTTCATATACCCCCTAGACCCCCCCCCCCCCCCCGGCAATATTTAAACTGTTTTAGGTGTGTTTTGGAACTTTGACTTCAAATCATTGATCCATGAAGAAACACACCCAGATTTTGATTTGCTGAAAAATATAGCTATTTATAAATAAAATATAAATAGAAATCAAAATAAAGCTATTTAAAAGTAAAATATGCATTTGTATACACAAAAACATGTCATTTTTTTTTCAATTCAAAATATGTGCTTTTCGGTTGAATCCTGAAGTTTGTCTTTAATATTCTAACCATGCCAATGCAAACTTATTGACGTCAGCTTTTAAATTTAAACAAATTTCTTAATTTGATTTTTTATTCTTGTGAAAATTTTGACACGTCTCTTTGATGTATTCCGAAGTTTCTGTCCAAAAAATGTTTCCTCTCAACGCAGCCTTTATCTAGAGCCACAGGCATTGGCTTTGCTCTGAAGAGTTTTTGAATGCACTCATTTAATTGGTCAAAAACATATGTCATAAATAATCAACAAATGTAATTTGTGACTACTTATTTAAAAAGAACAAGGAAGGATGACGTATTCTGAGGAGGAGGGCGGGGGGGGGGGGAGGGGGGTGAGGGCATGGGGCTATGGCGTATTCTGATGGAGGGGGTGAGAGCATTTGACCATGGTATATTCTGAGGGTGGGCGGGGGTGAGGGCATGGGGCCATGGTGTATTGTGAGGTGGGTTAGGGCATTTGGCTATGGCATGGGGCTCTATGGCGTATTCTAAGGGGGGAGGCGGGTTGAGGGAATGGGGCTATGGCGTATTCTGAGAGGGGGAGGCGGGTTGAGGTCATTGGCTAAGGCATATTCTGAGGGTGGACGGGGTGAGGGCATGGGGTTATGGCGTATTCTGAGGGAGGAGGTGGATTGAGGGTATGGGGCTATGGCATTTTGATCTCCTCAAATATCATAGGTGTTGAAAAGACGTCGGGGCAGCTGTTTGCTAATTTTATGAATTTGGTACCGAGTCATTCAGTGTAGTTACAGGAACGCTTTAAGACCTCAAGTGTAAAATTATTATACAGAGAAAATCTGTATATTGCAGATGTGCACTGTCGTGTTATTTTTAAAATCTTCTGACTGATAACTCGTCAAAATTAATGGTATTTTGCCACATTTAGGTCATACTTAAATGACTGTCGCTCTCATATCTGAATATGGTTCGGTTAATGGTTAATGATATATTTACTGCGGATGTACAAGGAATAAAATATCATTATACTTTGTTGGCAATTGCCAGTGTTTAAAAAAAGGAAATGTACTAAAGTATTTTTATAATCGAAAATGTGTAAAGAATGAAGAAAATATAATCTGCAGGTCTCTTGCATGAAATAGGAAACTGGGATTTAACCCAGTTCATAAACTGTAACTTGATTCAAAGTTCTGGCATTAGTTAGCATTTATGCATTGGTGGTTTGGCACAGCCCTTGGGGCTACTCACGTCTCACAACGCTCTAGATTTTTTTTATATCTATGATGTGTAAAACAACATTTAAAAATGTTCCAGGACAACTCATTGTTGAAAGCCACGCTTGTGTGGAAAGGGGACCCTCCGTTTTACTCGTGGATTCCCAAAACGATATTTGCACTCAGAAGCCGTGGTTAGAAAACAGCTGACCTCTCAGGAGACCTCTCTGTTCTGTATAAACACAGAGCGGATGGGTATTTTAAAAAGTATCTCCTATCTTTATGAGTACTATTTACGCGGAATCCCTATCGGGTCTGCGGGGTATAAAGGGTGTTATACACAACAGACAGAACCACCGTAGAGGTTGGCTGTTAGACAACAACGCTCAGAAAACTGGATGAAATGTTGGCATGTTGCCATTAAGGAGATCCTGCAGCATCTTGTCATTAAGGAGATCCTGCAGCATCTTGTCATTCAGGAGATCCTGCAGCATCTTGTCATTAAGGAGATCCTGCAGCATCTTGTCATTCAGGAGATCCTGCAGCATCTTGTCATTAAGGAGATCCTGCAGCATCTTGTCATTGAGGAGATCCTGCAGCATCTTGTCATTAAGGAGATCCTGCAGCATCTTGTCATTAAGGAGATCCTGCAGCATCTTGTCATTGAGGAGATCCTGCAGCATCTTGTCATTAAGGAGATCCTGCAGCATCTTGTCATTAAGGAGATCCTGCAGCATCTTGTCGTTAAGGAGATCCTGCAGCATCTTGTCATTAAGGAGATCCTGCAGCATCTTGTCATTAGGGTAATCCTACAGCTATGTAACAGTTCAGAAAGAATCTTTTTTTTTTTTTGCGAGAACAAATTTTTCAAAATAATACAAATCGGCCTGGGCTTGATATGTTTTTCATCGAGCAAATATCGAAAAAAAAATCACCAGCAGGTTAAGCCGATTTTCTGAAAAATATATTTTTTTCCTCTTGGCCATGGCACTTCCCCCCTCCCCCCATCCCCACCCCACCCCCACTCCCACCGCTTCTCCAATGCCTAATGCAGGTTTTACACTGATGGAAAGCGTAAATTAAAAACCCCCTAATTATTTCCTTCCTAACTTCCCGTTGCTATTGTGCCAAATAACAGGTCTTACTTTCATAAGAAGAATGTCTACTGTCACATCAATTCGTTTTGAACTCTTTTAGATTTTCTTTTTCTTATTCTCATTATATAACGAGAACGTTACATAATTTCAAATAAAATAATTGTTTTAACTCCTGAAATTAAGTAACTAATATCGCTTGGATTTGTCACATCAAAGAATTCAGGTACTTTAGTTGCAAAATTGGTGAAATTTCGGACCATTCCAAAAGAAAAAAAATTGCATTGTGGTTTTGCCTCGAGAAACCCAATTTCTTTCCTACATATTATGGATCAACGTGGTTAACTTAACCCAGTAAACATTGCGACGTTCAAACAGCGTTGGATAGATGTCGCAAGCAACGATCAGCGTCAGGGTTTGGTTGTATGTGGAAGTCAAAACAACGCATACCTTCCGACGTTGGATAGGCGTTCATCATCCGACATCTAATCAACGTTGCGTAAAGGTTTCAAATGGAAGTCGAAACAACGTCAATCTCCCCCTGACGTTGTTTGGACGTTGTGAAAGAGACGATGCATAGACCTAGGGACAATTATGAATCAAGAATGGCCATCTTGACAGCCACAGGTCATAGTTTGGTCACGCGCCACCACAGTACCCCCCCTCCCCCCACCCCCTCACCCCCTCTTTGGGTCATCCGGTACCGCAGCATATGTATGAAGTCGATTTCCATGGATGTTTTTCAAACAATAGGTCGGAAAAGACTTGCACGCTCTCGAAATGCTTATACTTTAAGTCCTTGTTTGGTCTGTTTAGAAGTCACCTCTCACGGCATCCAGGGTCAGCTTGACTCAGATCTAGGGGATAAAAATCTCTGCTTTGCTATGATAAGTGAGCTTTTCTCAGCAGTTGTGAGGGTGGAAACTGGAAGTGGGGGGAGGACATTCTCCATGTTGTATTTCTCTTCCACGTGACAAAATTTATCGCCTCCAGTTACCACCCTTTAAAGCATGCATATGGCTTTGTACTCTTTATGGTCCATTTTATTTACCCGGTATTATTGTTATTTTTCCTTTTTCCTCATTTGCGTGTAAAACTGATCACGCCGTCGTGACATTATATAACATGGCTGAGAAACAAACAGGAGCGACTCCAGTGGAGTGGCGTGGGAGGGGGCGGAGAGGGGCGGTGGTGTGGTAATGATGATGGCTGGAGCGACAGCCGCCAGTTGAAGATTGAGTATTCTGGGTTTTGGTGCGAACGGGGGGCGAACAAAGGTGCGGAAAGAGCTTGGAGTAGGGAGAGGAATGCGGAGGGGGGGGTGGGGGGGAGTGGCGGTGATAACCTCCCATAGTTCCTATATTGTGCTTGCCCTTGGGTCGTACCTAAGAGTGAAATTTATTGCAGCACGACATCTCCCACCCCTTATTAAAGCGTTCGAAAGTTTTATTGAAATTTTAGTTATATAATTCAAATTTATTTCGGGTAATCAGTCGTTAAAATGTGATGTTTAGCTCTACCGCAAGTTGAATGCACAGCAAAGAAATCCAGCTGTTTATCGTCGAAACATAAACAAATACACATGAATACTTTATTTTATTATTCATTTAAATCATGACACAAGATGGATGCACATTTTCTACATCAGTAGGTTTATATCTTAATAACACTTCAAAATTGAAGTCGTATCTGTTTGTGATTGATGTCGGTTAATATACCTCAAAAGTTACACTGCTGACATTTTTTTATATTGATTTTAATCGAACATTTTTCATGGCTTTATTAATTCTAAATAGAAAACTGATGGATTGTTAACAATGTACTTCAGTTCGTGTGATTTTAATAATGATTATATGAAACGCCCAACCTGTACTTATAGCTATTATAAAACGCCTGGTCCAAAAAACACCTCAGATTCAAACATGCTTTGTCCCAGTGTCACGTTATAAAATACCTGTTTGATCTACCCCCCTTTTCTTATCCCTCCCCCCCCCCTAGAAAAAAAGAAACAAAGAAACCGGATGTGTGTTATAGGCGCGTGATTTCCCGTAGATAAGGGTTGCTCCAAAAATTGCAGTTTTCGAACAGCCACGCTCTACGTGGGTTCGGTCTGTTGTATAAGTAGATCTTTTTATTCTAAAGACGCACGTGGGATTCTGCAAAATCAACACTCACTAAAAGAGGGGAACTATTTTTTAAAAAAAAACATCAATCTGATCTGTGGTTAAAATTTACAGATCTCTCTCTAGATTTCAGTTCTTCTACAGCAAGACCAAAGGTTCTTCATGAGAATAGTATCTCCCACTTGCAAACTTCTTTCGCAGCTGGGTATAAGTTTGTAGTTTCTCTGGAAGTTTCTGCCCCTTTCCCCCTTTTTTCTTCTCTTTTTTTTCCGTTGGATGGTTTCCATGAAAGTCTTCTTACATTATTTGACGGAGGAAGACGAAATTTGCCACACGTATGGAGAATGACAAGATCTGGATGAAACCGCAATTTTTTTACCTCAACGGTCAAGGTCAAGGTCAAATTGAGGTCAAAGTTATTCTCCTAGAAAACACCTCCTAGCGTTTGAGTGAGCGGAGCTTTCTATCAGCTACACTTATAGACAATCATAAGGTCATAAAGTGAAACCGCAAATATGTTTTACCTTGACCTCAAAGTCACGGTCAAAGTGAGGTCAAAATATTTTTCAGAACGCCTGTTTATCACGAAAAACGGCTCAAATCCTCTTTTGAACAAATAAACATATTTAGTACGGGGTACGCTGAATCCCCAATCCTGACCGTGAAGGTCAACGTGATCTCGACTTTTCTC